>VWYP01009728.1:27748-40144 GCA_013400435.1 Pycnonotus jocosus | reverse complement strand
ACCCAGGGCATCCCTCTGGCTGCACTGGGAGATCAGCAACCCTGGCCAAACAGTCTGGGAACTGAGCAAGGAGGCTTGACCCCGGTACAGGGGGGGTTACAGCCCCGTACAANGTCTGGGAACTGAGCAAGGAGGCTTGACCCCGGTACAGGGGGGGTTACAGCCCCGTACAAGGGGGTTACAGCCCCTACAGGGGGGTCTGAATTTAGTACAGGGGGGTCAGAGACCAGAGCACAGAGCCCAGGAAGGCATCCTCTTTGATTCCATGGGAAAAACTGTCATCACTGGGAGGGGAATTACATGTCTCAAGGATATGAAAGGCAGTAGTATAGTTTATCACTGAGTAAGAAATTTGTAGTTTTAGAGTTTTACAATAGAAGTATATGGAGACAACATGGAGATTTTAGGGCGGAGTTTAGGCTTCTTCTTCTTTCTCGTCTTTGTCTTTCTGCTGTGACGTTAGCACAATATAGGTTATAGAGACTGGGTCGGAGTAGAAATAACTTGTTAGTATAGAAAGTAAGTATTGGCACATAAATGTAAACTAAGATACCTAATATGAGGTAGAAAAGGGCTCCAATGGGTGAGAGGAGGGCAGTCTTGCCATGGCCGAGATGCAAGACGGACCACACTGGGCACAGAGCAAACTTTGGGATAAGAAAGAATAAACATCCTAATAGACCTTGGAGAGACACAAGCCTGAAGCCTCCGTTTCTTTCCTGCGTCTGGCTCAAAAGTCCCAGGAGGGCAAAAAAGACTCTAACCACCCAAATCTCGGAAATCCAACCAGAGAACCCTACATATGTCAATAGATTAGGGAAATACATCCAGCTGCACATTCTGACAGTGATTTCAGCCCAGCAACACACAGTTCCTGTGTGGTAAACACAGTGTCAAAAATGCAGCCAGCACTGCCTGCCCAATGTTCATATCTATCCTGTCACAGGCAGCGAGTCGAATCTGTTCTACTGTGAAGAACTTCTGGTTTATTCAAACATATTCACATTTTTAGAGGAATCCTTAATCTCTGTGAGCTTCTGAGTGTTTTCATTCTCAGTAGGCTAGGCAGATAACTGATTTAAATCATCACTAGAACACCATTGTGATTAAGAGAATATTTTTTTCCTCACTTAGAATATATGCAACCTTCAGATTTCCTTTTTTGTCTTCACCTTGCTTGTAAAACAACTTGATAGAGAATCCATGTTAAAAAAATTCTATCAGATTTATTTTATCTACAGTTCACATGCTTGATAAACAGACTAGGCTCAAATAATCATCTTTATGTATTTTCCTTTTTATACCTGTTCATCTGTAATAGCCAATGTTTGGAACTGCTAGTGGGTAGAAACTCGAACACTTGGTGAGTAATTGACATTCAATATACACATCTTTTTCTATTTTAGCAAAAGATTGGATAACAATCAAAACTAGTGTTACTGGAGGGCAAAGTGTCAGGAAAGCAATCAGCAGATGAGCAGATAAAATGGTGGTGGAATGGTATCACATATCAGATGAGGCTGAGAAGTAATGATCAAACAAGGCTAGAGAAAGATGGAATGGATGTGGAGAATACTTCTGTCACTGGATCCTCCAAAGAGCCTGCACTACTTGATATGAGTCTGCTGAAGAAAAACTGTTGGACTGTATCAGAGAGAAAATTACTATTTCCACAAAGACAGTTTTAGAACTGCCTTTTGTGGCATTGCAGAGTGAACTGTCTCATTTGCCAAGATTATCCTCATTAAGTGAATGTAACATTATTTGAACTATTTGTTGGTCTCAGAAGTCTGAGACTAACATGAAACAAATAATTAGTACAAAAGAGCATCTTACTCAGAAAAAGTAGTCTTGGAATTTTTATAAAAACCTGAAAAATAATTTCAAAAAGCTTGAATTAGTTTGAAAATTTACATAGTCCTCTTTGTGAAGTATTTAATGAAACCAGATGATTTTATATATTCCAAGGATTGATAAATTATTTCTACAGATTTATATTTGACAGTTTACTACAGTTTGCAGTAATTAGTTATTTTGGTGTGATATTTTTTTATCTGACAAGCATGCAAGCCCAGAATAATTCCAATGATTCTTTGTTGACTAACTCTGGACACACTGAACAGGCTATTACAAGCAACTGAACTACAATGAAATATTCTGGGGGCTTTTTTAAATTTCTTTTTTGTTTTTTACCTTTGTAGTCTTTTGCATATAAAATAGTTTATAACATAAGACCTCAGGTAAAACAATTCCAAAGTTTTACAAGTTAGACCTATTGTTCAGTGATTTTCTTAGACCATGTGCTTTTCAGTGTTTTGTCTGGACAGATTTATTACAGTAGAAGTCCATATATCAAGATTTGTATTGACGGCTCTATCTTCTATTTTTTTTTAATAAATGCACAGTCCTGTGATGAATTGGTGAGTACTTATGCTTAATATGAGTGCTTAAAAAAGATATAAACAAAGAAATAGTGTCTATTGTTCCTGTATAATGGCATGTCTATTGGGAAAAAAAAATCCTGCAGGATAAGGTTGCAAAGAGAGAAGCAAGTAATCTACTCCATCATTTATACACTGCAGTGTCTTCAAAAAACTTGTACGGCTAATCATTAGGATTATGCATTTGTCCTTCTCAGTGCAACTCAAATTTATTTCAATTTTTTAGGGAAAGATTTAAACTATTATTAAAGAAACACCATTATGCTTATATTAATTAGTTTAGTATTTAAGGCAATAATCAAGAATATGGAGATATCTGCATGTTCCTAATCTATCTAATGCACATACTCAGTATAACGGCTACCACAACGTAGAATATTCTGGGAATTAGGCTCTGTTAAGAGGTGACTTGGAATAACTAACTATAAAGAAGCATGGTTTATTAGGCCTAACACAGCAGTCTCATAAAATCTGGTAGAGCCCAGGTCAGATCTCATCCTCCCATCCAGGAACAACACCTCTGAACTTGGAATCATAGAAACACAGAACCATACAACAGCCCAGGTTGGAAGGCAACACTAAAGATCATCCAATATAAACTTTCATGAGAATGACAACCTGGGTGAGATTATCCAGCAATCCAATTGTCTCTTGAAAACTCTCAATGACAGGGACTCTATCAAGCTCTTGGAAATCATAGAAACACGAGTGATTGTTCTCACTGGAAAAAAAAAAAAAAAGAAAAAGAAAAAAGAAAAATCATGTTCTAGGATCAATCCATGATGAAACCAAAAGCTGATAGGAGTCTTGTTCCAAGTGGTTTCTGAGATGAGAACATGAACAGTGGAAGGAGAGCCAGCTTCAGGTAAACTAAAATAAATCCATTTAAATGATGGTGAAGAATCTGGAGGAAAAGCACTATGTCAGAACCATGGGTGAATTAAGTCCCACAATATCTAACACATAAACTGTTTATGAATTTAAATTAGGATAACTCTTTGTTATATTTTGGTTTGAATTTTTGCTGCCAGTTATTTATTAGCTGATCGTAACTTTTTAGTTGGTTGTGGTTTATGCATTTAGGAGAAAAAAAGTTGAAGTTTCCTGCTGTTTCTCCTTCAGCCTTTTGAATGAATGATTGCAGCTTGAAAGCCTAGGATAGGGAAGGAGCTGCCTCAGGCTTGGCATGTTTGTCTCCATCCTTGGCATATCTCTTGTAGCTTCTTTATTGAAAAGGGGTCTGAGGACGTTGATTGGAGTAATGTGAGAAACATGAAAGGCAGGTTTATCTTAAAATAATTAGTATTGCTCCCTGCCAAACCTATTTTTCCCCCAAAAAATGCAGTAAGGCAATTTGTTTTGATGCTAAAGGTGTACTTGAAGTCTCTTATAAATATATGAGAGTACAAATCAATGTATCTGGTAATTTAGATAAACATCTTTGGTTTTTGATTTGTCATTGCTAAGAGCAGGTATTAACTATATGCAGACAGAATAAAGTTTTAAATATACTGTAATAAATACACTGAAAATATATTCACCTTAACAGTGTTTTACAGATACAGAAGAGTAGAGTCTACCTAGAATAGACAAGAAGGATATTTTGAAAGACAAAACCAGTAATTTATAATGACATGGATTTCAGTTTTAATTTTTTGTTATTTCTAGATGGCTTTCTGGACTAATCTAGGATCATGTGTCTCTGTTTTGTGTTCAAAAAGATTTGCACTAAAATTTTTAATGATAACTTCATGTATTAGATGTTCATTCTCTGACTGTGTAAATCAGAGCACACATGTCTAGATTTGGGGTGAATTTTACTTAATGAATAAAACTCATGAATAGGTGACCTTGTGCTGTGTTGGATGCTGCTCTGTTTGTAGTGAAGATGGACTGAAGCCAAGAATCTTTGAGAATGTTCAGCTATGGAAGGCAACTTTATAGTGTTCAATTTCAGATTTTCCTGTTTCAGAAATGAAAGAACAACTTCCCTGAACTGTCTGTGGGCAGGAATTTTTTCTGTATTCAGTTCTCCTCCTATTCTGATTTTTCTGCTAGAGGAAGCATCTGCAGTTCCCAGCATGAATATATTGTTTTGGGGCGTGCACCAAAACATCAGAAGTAATGCTGCTCTTGAGTAAAGAGCAGGATTTTCACCCCTCCTTGATCTCTTATCAAGGTAAATTTACCACCAGTCTTCAGGTCTACTACTGCTCTTTGCTGTTGGACATCCTTTGGGGGATGACTGGAGACATCTGTAAGGTTTTTGCTCTTCTCCCTGAAGCTCTGAATGGTGGGATTTTGAAATGGAAGGAATTAATGTTAAACTTTTCTTTTTCTTATGATAAAAAAAAAAGGTTAATTAACAGGCCAATATTGTTTTCAACAGGCTATGTGAATCTGCATTCTTAGAAGCAAGCCCACAATTTTGGTTGCCTAGGAAAGAAATAGTGATATATTTGAAATGACAGATGTTTAAAATCTCAAGTATGTATTATTTGGTTATATTCATGGAAGTATTTTAAATAAGCTTTTGTTTTATCATTTCTGAATTTTATTAGAGAGAGATGGTGCTTTCAATGGAAAGTAAATAAGACTGACAGCACTTCTAGATTTCAGAGAAAAAAAAACCCAAACTGTTCAAGGATGTGTAAAAATGTAGATTGACATAAATTGAGTCAATATTACAGAAACCATTTATACAAAGCAAATATCAATGCCATGATAAACAATAGAGTGAATACAAGGAAATGACTGTTTTATTGGTAGTGAGTCACATTATTTTTTCTAACTGTTTGAGTTGTAATGTATACTTAATTAAACATGGGAATTTTGGACATAATTTCAAAACAAAACCACGTGCTGTAGAAAAACTAAAAATTAGAACTCGACTGTGTCACTGAGATTGAATGGCCTGAAGTATGACAAAGATAAATAATCTTGATCAATAGAGTAATAGAAATTGATTTGTAGCATGCCAGAATGTCTGATGTTTCATTCTGCTTATCAGGTAAAAAGGAAAGATACATGGATTGAAGACCAGGGTAGGAGCTCAAATGACAAAATTTACAGCTGATTGGACCTGAGGTATTTCTCCAGGCTTTCAGTTTTTGCTGTATAACTCTCTGCAGTCAGCTAAATGACTGTGCTTCTTGGCACTAAATTTCACTGTCAGTTTTATTTCCAAGTGGCTTCCATTGTACTCTTTGAGAAGCTGTGCTTGCCTTCAGTGTCTTAGCAGATCTTTCCACCCGTCCTCATTAGGGCTAGTCCACTTATTTCACTGTTAACACCAAGCTTCCAGAGGGTATGCAGACTTTCTAAGTTAAGGATCATGGAAATTCTCTCAAAAAATTATTGTGCTCTTTAACCATGGTTTCTAAAGACTCTGAAAACAGGTTTAAATAGGCCAGTTTCAAAATGTCTCATAAGAAGCCTGGTATTTTTTTGAGTTTAGAGAGCTATACTTCACAGTATTCTTCAAGGAGACGGAAATTAATTCTCTTCTCTTCTTTCTCTTCTCTTCTCTTCTCTTCTCTTCTCTTCTCTTCTCTTCTCTTCTCTTCTCTTCTCTTCTCTTCTCTTCATTGCTTGTTGCCACCAAGGTACTTAATATCTTCCTGAATGGTGTTGATAGAAACCACTCATTTTTCACAATTGTTTTCTCTTTTGATGTCAAGTAATCTTTGAAATATCAGCAAATTTTGTTACTTTTCAGTTATCTCTTATTTTGCAAATCTCTTCTATGTAGAACAGCATGGGTGTTGTCATTTAAGTAATATCAATATTGATTATATTCTGCTGAAAAACCTGATTACTTTATTCCTCCTATTTTGTATCTGTGAAATCTTCTTTCAAAAAAAAAATTGTCTTCTTCCATAATGTCAGTTTATGTTCCTCTAAATAATTTGTAAAGAATTCCATCACGTTTCTTTGCTCCACCACTAACCTCACCTTCTGCGATAAAATAATTTAAATAATTTCATTGGTGAGCTTTTTGTATTTCCTACTGGTAGTTTGTATCTTAAATTCCCAATAAATTTCCAGGCTGTCAAACAGATTGTCTTTTAGATTTTTATGGTTAAGCAAGTAAGCTTTCCATGGTCAAAGTCAAAATATAATTAGGTAGTAAGAATGCCTGGATGTATCCAAGTACTTCATGTGTTGTCAACCCAAGAAAATTGTTTCACCAGAATTGACAGTTGATGAAACATTCGTGGTCTTTCACCATTGAGCTGCATCCTACCTAAAGTAATCCAATAATTTACTACAGATTTTGCCTGATAAAAAGGACTACAAGGCAGTCACAGATGAATTCTGTTTGCACAATTTGAAATTCCTTCCATTTACCTGGATCTCAAATTGTATATAATCTCAAATGTACTTCAAACATGTCCAATCCTGCTCTATATCAGATTTCACATCTGCTTATTAAGAAATAGTGAAAATGAGGAATGGAGGATATTATTGTTCATTGTTTAAAGACAAGAAAACTTATGTACCGTGGTTGCTTTCTCCGATATCAGTGGCTCAATGGGTTCTCTTCCACTAGAACCCACGCTTCTAACTCTCAGGGACCAGCCCTGGCTGTTATAAAATATTGCTTATGTCATTTAGAGCAAAAATGCCAGATTTATATCCCACCACATATCTCTAAGGTATAATGAGAGCAGAAGTGTTTCTCTCACTGATAAAATATTAATGCTGAAAACCGAGGCAACTCAGGAAATCATAACACAGCTACCTTGGAAAACCATCTCAGGCACATTCCACATCCCCTCTCTCTTACTGGCTACATTAATAAAACAACATTCAGTGCATTAAGCTTTATGTTTAACAGAAAACAATGGAAATATTACTTCCTTTGTAGATCAGCCAAGGCAGTGATTTAAAAAAAGCCTTGTCAAAAAACTTCCTGAGTTTCCTGACTGCTGCCTGCCTGTCCTGGGGTGACTTTATGATGCTTGTATCCCCAATCATCTGTTCTCCTTATGCTGGATATTGAGTTCTGTGCTTTTAAGACTGGTTTTGAGACTGAAGTGGAGGGGGGGAGATAAAGAGTGCAGTTTGTTTTAAGAAACTGCACTTATTCCCACACGTGCTCTCTCATGGAATGTGCTGCCAAGCTTGGACAGCGAGAGAGATCGGGCTCTCAGTGTTCTCTTGGAGTTCTCAGCTATTTTGCAGAGAGAGGGAGACAGGGAGTTTTCCTTTGCTTTTTTCCACTGGTTTTCCTCTTTAGCTACAGCAAGAAAGGTTTTCCCTGGGCTGTGCCTTCTTTTTCTGGGGCTGTTCAGCTTCTCTTTGGTCCAGGACATCAGGAGAATCGCCTGGAGACCCCCAAGCTGCATGCCAGGCCTGGCACACTGGGCCTGAGCCTCGGAGAGACTGAGAGCTTGGGCCCCATCCACAGAAAGACTTTCTGAATTTGCCATCTCTCCAGAACAGCAAGAGGTTTTATTGCTTAACAGTATTCAATTTTCTCATATTTGTGAATACTTTGCTTGTTAAATAAACAGTTTTTTCCACTTTTCTCCAAGGAAATCTTTCCTGAACCCATTGGGAGAGGGGCCGCTTGAATTTCTGTTCTAGAGGAGACTGCTTCAGAAATTTCCTCCCAAATTTGTCCCAAACCAAGACATCGCCTCAAGTGTATAAGAAACCCAGGTGTGATTTTCTTTTTTGCATCCCCAGGTAAATTCCTCTCCTGTGCTGGTGAGAAGGTAAAAGAAATTAAATACTTAAAATAATTAGCATATAATTTGTAGATGCAATTGTATGTTTGTCTGTAAGGTTCTGGAGTGACTGGTTACCACTGTCCCAAGCAAAATACACTAGGACTGACAGATGTGAGATAATCTGTACTGTGTTTTATATTTCCTCATGTTATTTCACCATACCTCTTTTAGTAGAATATTTTTGGTGTACACCTTTTCTTTGGGTGGCTTTGTTACCAATGTTAGTGCCATTTTGGCACAGATATCATTCTTACCATCAAAGGTCATTTTACTGCAGAGTTTCCAATAACAGAGTTTCCAGTAACAGGTTATAATAAAGTATGTAGGAATACCTTCCTTGGGTACTACATTGCATGAAGTTAAATGAGAATATCTCTGTATTTGGCTTCATGAAGTTTCCTGTTATTAGGCCAATTAATGGTTGATTCACACTTATCCTATGAAGCTTCAATTTCATCAAACAATTATTCTATAAATTTCTAGGAAATATGTGAAAAAAGCCTTGCAACTTACCAGAATCAAAGCTCTTAAAACCTACATTTTTCACAGATCTCAAAGCTGAAACATAAATCATCTAAGTAGGCTCTTTTTGCTGGATATTTTGAAGCAATACTCTTGTCTTTACGAATTTTTAAGGATATTGCTGAAATACCAGGAAATTACTGATTGAATTATCTCTAAAATACTACATATGTTTTCCTAAATTACTGAAAAACAATAATATTCGTGGCTAGGTTGTGTTCTGTTCCCCTTTTTAAAATGGATTAAGAGAAAAAACTTCCAATTATTGTTTGCTCTTTTATCTGTAACAAATATCAAATAAATTTAATCTGCCTTTTTCAGGTATTAATTTTGTGTCCAGTGGTTCACAACAAACTTCATTATCCTGAAAATTGCATTAAAAACTGTGATTATGACCACAAAAAACCAAAAAAAATTAATAATGATTGAGTCCTTTCTTTGAGTAAAACCTCAAGTTTGTGTTTCTAAAGAAAAAGTTCTTTGGGGAAACAAGAATAGAAGATGATGGTAAACTGAATCTCCTAGGCTTCACAAATCTGTTTCTGTGTGTCATTTCCTTCTTTGAAACATGTCATAGGGAAGACCTTTGTTAAGTAACTTCTATTCACTCCTCTTTATGAGAAAAATTGATCATATTGAACTAAATAGAAAAAGAAATTCCCATGATCATTTTCTGTAACAGTAAATTTAGATATCTACCAAAAATACTATATGAGAAAAGAGTAAGAATACCTGAAAGTCAAATACTGTTCATTCTCGTAAGAGTAACTTACCAACAAAAACTATATATTTTCAAGCTGCAACATATAAAAGAAATGCATCCATTCTTGGGGGAGAAGAGAGAGTATTTTCTGTTGGCTAACTGAGACAGAAGATATTTACACGGCCTTTTAATTTACAGCTTTTCAATCATCAGAGCAATTGTAGTATGTAAATGGATTTTCCATTCTATTAAATATTAAGGAATAGTTTGTTTTCTATTAATAATAAATTACTGTTGTTTATTAATTTAGGAATTTTCATAAACTAATTGCTTTATTAGACCCCAGAAAATTCATTGTGTTGCCAAAATACTTATATGGTTTGAGAGAAGCTAGCATTTGGCACAAAATTTTGTCAACAATGCAAATAACAGAAATGTACTAAAATAATTTCCATCCTGTATATCATAAATATCGTTCGTGTAGTCAGATGAGCTGTAATTAAGTGCCAGTGAACATGAATAGTCTTTTATTATAGGCAGATATAAAATGACTATTGCAAATAAAAGATTATTTTTCTGTTTGTCTAAGCTATAGGCTATTGGTTCATTTATTGGTTGTTACATGTATTGTTAAAAAATCAGAGGAAGACAAAACTACTCATTCTGCAGATCATTTTTATATATGCTCATTTTCATATTTTAGACATTGAAAAGATATTTAAATAACCTCTTGGTTTCCTCCTGAATTCGCATTATTGTGGCATACATTACGTTTGACTTCTGCCAAAACAGATTTTGTAAAAAAAACAAAAACCCCATAGAACAAAATCAACCAACCAATGAACCAAACAAAATTTCAAGTTGTGGGGGAAAGGGACTGGAAAACTGTAAATATCCTTCTAACCTCATTGTAGAACTGTCCAATAGTACAACTATTTGCCAATAAAAGTGATATTTTCACCATAGACTTAAGTTGTGGCAGCCTGCATATAGTATATCAGGTAGCCAAAAAAAGATCTTAGCAAACCATGCATTAGTAAGTGATTTTATATGAAAATAAAAGAAAATGNTTTTGGGGTTGTTTTTGGTGTTTTTTGGGTTTTTTTTTTTTTGTTTGTTTGTTTGTTTGTTTTTGTTTTTTTGTTTTTTTTTTTTGTTTGTTTTTAGGGTTTTTTTGTCTTTGTGTAATTAATTTTTTCACTCCCATTTTCAGTAGTTAGTTAAATTTAATTTCTATAAAAATTCTAAAACTCAACAAATTAACATTTCTTAAGATAATCATATGTGCTACCCACTACTATATTAAGGGACTGAAGTTGTATTTGTAGATACAAAGAACCATGTGCTAAGAACAGTATTTCTAAATATCGAGAACAGAAAAATTCTCCAAGGTTTCCTGTGCAAACCTTACCCTAAAGCACCTCAGTTATCTCACATAGTTCAGTTTCATGCAAGACCCTTGAATTAGGACCAAGTTTGGAGCAACAGAGACATTGTGTCATTATGACATAGGGCAGCTCAGCTCAGCTCAGCTCAGCTCAGTGCTGTGTATCAATACTGGCTTCAGGAGCTGCATGCTATGTACATGGTCCTATCAGCTTGCCTCTGCTGAATTTGAGAGAACATATACAGGTTATGTCACCTGGACCTGACAGCCTCAGAATGTGTGGAGAAACTGCCCACTCTGATTTACCCAGGTACACTAACTCAAGCATAAAATTATGAGTAACTCATTAAAAAAATATATAATTTTGTATAGCAGTATATTGGATCAGAATGAACTTGAGGGAAGGATGAGAAAAGCCTTATGTTCCCAGAATATAATATCTCATTAGAACCCAAGGGCAGACCGTTCNTGCAAGACCCTTGAATTAGGACCAGGTTTGGAACTACAGAGATATTGTGTTATTATGACACAGGGAAGTTCGGCTCAGCTCAGCTCAGTGCTGCATATCAATATTAGAACCCAAGGGCAGACAGTTTCCAAATTGTGCCCATGAATGGCAAGAATCAAAGAGATGCCACTGTTCCTCACTTAATATTGAGTGGAGTTATTTTTACATTATAATTTTCGTCCTGTCTCGATTCATTGCCATTGGTAACTTTGTTTCTTTTTTTTGTATGTGAGAAATACTTAGTTGCCTAATTTATGTTTTACTCTGGCCTGGTTGGATCTAGATGGAATTTAGAGATGGAAAGGGAGAAGTCTCAGTGATTCAAAAAATATTTTGATTCTGTTGTAATAAGGGGCATCAACATATGATCTTATGAAAGTTCAGGGTTTAATCTACATATCTACATGAAAGTTCAGTATTTTATCTACATACGTTCATCTAAAAAACATATTAGCTATAATTGAGATGTAGCTTATATGTTTTTTAGATAAACATATGTAGATAAAATATATTTTATAGTTAAACAAAAACTTTCAGTTGCTCATAAGCTGCATGGCATATCTACTAATTAATAAGACTTGGTTTGTTGGTTTTGCCCAGCCTGGCTTTTGGTAGGGGGGAGCCAAGGAGGGGGCTGCAGTGAGCAGCTGCTGGAAGTTTCCACCATGTCTGGCAGAGCCAACCCCTGATGACTCCAAAGATGGACAAGCTGCTGGCCAAGGCTGGGACAATTAGAGGTGGTGACAATGCCTCTGTGATAATGTATTGAAGAAGAAAATCAAAACAAAACTAGCACAGTTTTTTTGTAGTCAGGGAAAAGGAAGAGGTGAGAACATGTGAGGGAAACCACGTGGAGACACCCAGGTCAGTGGAGAAGGAGGGGCAGGAGGTGCTCCAGGCACTGGAGCTGAGATTCCTCTGCAGCCCATGGTGAGACTATGGTGAGGCAGCTGAGACCCTGCAGACCATGGGGATCCACGGGGAATGCAGAGATCCACCCACAGCCCATGGGGATCCATGGGGATGCAGAGATCCACCCACAGCCCATGGGGATCCACGGGGGATGCAGAGATTCACCCACAGCCCATGGGGATCCA
>VWYP01009728.1:0-27607 GCA_013400435.1 Pycnonotus jocosus | reverse complement strand
TGGGAGGGACTCACATTGCAGCAGGTGCAGTTTGGCTGCTGCTCGTGAGAGTGGAACAACATCAGGGAAGAAGAACTGCCTCCCATGGGATGGACCCCATGGTCTCACAGGGGAAGGACTCCTCTCCTTGGGAAGTGAAAGAAAACCTTGAGTAATGAACTGACCAGAACCACCATGCCTTGTCTCCCTCTGCTGCTGGTAAGAAGGAGGAAGGGAGTAAAAAGGTGTTTTTAAGGGCTTATTTTACTTCTCATTATTCTCTGATTTTTTTTTTAATAATACATCCACTTTAAATGTGAAGTACCTCTGAGTTGAGCCTATTTTACGCCTGAAGTGTTTTCTTCCATGAAGCCTTCATGGAAGCCTTCATTAAATTTTTCTCCCCTCTGCCCAGCTGTGGCAGGGGAGGATGAGTGAATGGCTTTTGTGGGTGCCTGGCATTGGGCCAGTGTCAAATCATGACACTTGGTTATAAGGCGTGATGCATAAAGAAGAACTATATGGATAAAGAAGCAGAGATTGATGGTGTTGAACAATGGCAGAATTCTTTTCATTTCGCTACAAAGACTTCACAAGTCTGATGTATCTTGCTGCATTTTAATGGAGCTTTCAAATCCAACCCTTGTTATGAAACTTGTTTTGTGCTTCTGTGATCCCATTCTGCTACCTGCTTTCCCTAAGGAGAAGTTTTCTCTTGCCTTCTCAAAGACTTCCTATTGTTCCTAAAATTTCACAACTTCGGGTTGTTTAGGGGAAGAGGCTTCTAATAGGCAGTCCATGACTAAGAAGTGCCACAGGTACATTGCAGTTATGAGGAGCAGCAGCAACTGTTTCAGTTGTTTTCTTTAAATTAAAAAAAAAAAAAAGAGATTAATTGCATCTTGGTGTTGTTCACTGTGTTCTTTCCCTAGTCCATTTTATTTAATAGACTTTTAGTAAAAAAAAAAATCTATGCATTATTCAGTTTAGGACTGTAATCTGTCACGCAGCTTTGTATTGATTGCAAAAGCATACAGTTTAGTCAGCTGTGTAGCCAAGATCAACTATCAAGCAAAATGTGTGCCAAGAGCCAATAGCAAGCTCAAGTTGCACTCTGTTGTGAAAAAAAAAAAAAAAAAAAAATAAATGTATTATAAAAAAGAAAAANCTGTTGTGAAAAAAAAAAAAAAAAAAATTGAAGTTCTATAAAGTAAAATGGATGGAGACAGAGTAGGGAGAAAGGAAAGGATGAATTGAGTGTCAAGGCATATAAACCAAGATGTGGTAAATGTGAAGAGCAGAAGAAAATCAAGACTACTTTTCTGTTTAACCACAGAGTTATGCTTCAAAAATTATTAATCTCTCATAGCCTTGCAAGCAGAGTACTGAACCTTTGTAAATTTGGTACTGTGCAGAGCTACTTCCTTTCTTTCCTTATGCTCACATGCAGCCAAAGCAATGCAGATAGAGCAGTAGATGGGAGGCTCAAATTCTCTCAAATTTCATGGTGAGCAGTGTAGAAAACAGACAACAGCAGTGCAGTGATACACAGAAGATGAAACCTAGATACAGAACAATCCTTTAGGATAGAACCTTCCTTTAGGCATCTCTCAGGTGACTATGCCACATTTGAACTGAGAGAATGACTTGACTCAATTTAGGACTTTGCTGTGTGGTACCTGTACTACTGGCAATTGCTGCTCCTATGCCCTACAGATGCTTATAAAGTCATTGATGAATAGGGAGGAATCTTATATTTTCTTAGTCATTGCATTCCTCTAAAAGAACATGATCTGTCTTCACTTCAAAATCAAAGCAAATACAGCCAGCATAATTTTTACATTATAACTTCTTTTTCAGTCTTTTAATTGCTTGTAGGGGAGGAAGAAGGGGAAGAAAATGCAGTAGTTCAGTGTTCTATTAATTCTGCTGCTCCATGGCACCAAATTAATTGTTTCTTAATCAGACAACTCATATATTTTATCTCAATATTGTGACAGTATAGTGCTTTCTAGGGTGGAATGAAAACCACAATTTTTCTCCATTAAGGTATTATTCAGTTTTGAGGAAGGAGTGAAGAACATAATTATCCTGTTAAGATTCTGTGACAGGAATTAAAAGGCAAATGAATATTAGAGTGTTAATAAGCTCTGAGTTACTCTATCTGTAGGTTACATGTACTGTAACTAATCCAGGCACAGAGCTTGTAATTTCAGGATAAAAACATAACTCATCCTTGGGTTTGTCTGTTTCAAACTGTTTCATTTATAGTATTACGTACTGTGTGAACACTTTATACAGACAACTACTTTTTAAAAAATTCATCTTAGAATAAAAAAAAGTCTTCTCTGCTTCTTCTGCCTGCAAAATTTCTCCTGAAAATGCCAGTGCAATTTCAAATATTTTTAAAATAACTATAATCCCTGGTAGTGGAGCTTGTAAAACAAATGAGATCCCTAGATAAAACTCTTCAGTAGTGCTTGATAAATTTGATTTTAAATGTGCTTCATTTATAAGTGCTGTTCAGCTTGAATTATTTATTATGATGAGATGAACATTTTTATTCATATGCTGAAGAAATAAAGAATGGCTTAATATGTCAATTACTAAGAAAGAATTTACAGAAAGCACTGATAACAGGTAGTTTTAAAATGACTGTTAAAACCTGTCCCTGGGAAATAACAGAAAGGTCTGTTGAACTAGGAAATTCATTTATTATAATAATGTGAATCTGACAAATGCAAACAAACTGTATCTGAAATATTTCTTACCATCTCATTGAACAATTCCTCTGAGTGTCAGTACAACACATACTGTAGCATGCACTCATTCTCATGCTGGCAATTCCACCACAATTAACAAGCATTGGGTTGTCTGTGATGTTAAGTTATATTTATTGAGACCCAGTTTCATCTGGGGAAAGAGCGTATACATTTTCTTGAGAGTTCTATGCCCTTTAGAAACATATCTTTAAAGAAAATTAGTTGCTAAAAGAGTGATATGACAGAAATGTATTTCTGCTGTCACAATTTCTGAAGAGAGGTTTGGGCTTTTTTGTCTGTAGTACATAATAAATTTGAACAGAAAGGCTATAAACAATGCATAAACAAAGGCTATAAACCCCATAAATTTTAATTTGCCTGGTTAATACAACATAGAAGTTCTTATATTGATCTCCACATTGGAGACACTGTTTATTGAAGCATTGGTTTCAAGTCCCTACTGTCACCTGCAGAAGAGAGAGAGTGAATATAACTAAATTTTCTACTCTTTCATTTTCTTCTGAATCTTTCTTCAGAGAAATTTTCTAAAACACATACCAAATTTAATTGCTTGATAAATTTTTGATATAAAGCTAATGTATATTAAAATTCTAAATTAATCAAAAATTGGTTATTACCTCATTTTGACATTTCCTAATAATATTAATAATTAAAATTTACCTATAATGACCTCACTTAGATCATTAGGCATGCAACAGAAATCTCTGTGAATATTTGCCAACTTTAGCACATGTTTTCCATGAGCAGTAACAAACAAAATTTCATTCAGGGAATTAAATTGAATAACTAATGTCCAAAAAAAGAAACAACCAAACCACTTTAATATTAAAAAAAAAAAAAAAATATCATCATGATGATCTATTTTATTTTTAGAAAAAAAGAGCTGAACAACCTCCAACACTAAATATAACTGGGGAAATAAACAACTTTGAATGGCCTATTCTTAAAAAGAATATTAGCACAAACTGTTTATTGCAGTGCAAGATGTGTGATGAAAGAAAATATAAGCATAATTGTTGATAGCAACAATTTCTTTTGTTCAATTCCAGTTCAACAATGAATTTGTTTTAATGTAGTATGTATTTACATCTTAACCTGTTTTGACCTTGGCTCGTTTATATCACAGTTAAAGTGAACAGAGAAGGGTGAATAAGAATATTAAATATATGATCAGCTACTAACTGCCCCTTTCAAATTTTCACTTAACTGTCATTGTCATTTGTAAGTGATTGATTATGCCTTCTTTCCTCTCAAAACAATGTTAAGAATCAATAAATTAAGGTCAATATGTGTGAATTTTCTAACGTACAGTTAATGATAAAAAGTTGACATTTTGAACAAAATCCTCTCATATCATGAGAGAAGCAGATGCACATGAATTCAAGATCCTGGCTATTTATGAGACTAGACTGTAACATTCTGAGGTGGGTACACACTAAATGAATTTCAGGGAGGATAATATGCTCTGCTCAGGCCACAGGGGCAAATACCAAACAGTCAACAGAACAGGTGCTGAGAAAATATTCCTCATCTATGAGGAATTCTTCAACAAAATCTCAGTCAAATTCCTGAACAGCTTCCTCATGCTATCATTCTCTGGAGGAAAAAAAATTATTAGGACAATAATAAGAAGTGATCGGACAGCTAGAAAACCACTGTCAATGATTGCTAAATTGTATCCTAAAAAGATACAGAGAAGCAAACAGGGACCCCCACATCACAGATTGCAGGATGAAAATTTTAGTTCAGACAGATACACTTTTTTTGCAAAGTGATACACAGAGAACCCAAAACCTTGCTGAGTTGAAAAAAAGAAAAATAAAAGCCTAAACCACGTTTCACTTATATAACAAAAGATTCAGGACAACAGCTCAAGATTTGAAGGACTGGGAGCACCAAATCCACATGATCATGCTTTTATGTCAAGTTAAATAATACCATAGCAAAAGAAAAACATCAATAGGAATTTACAAAGGGAAAGCACACAACAAAAGCTGAAAGGAAAAGTACGATGAAAAATTGACCAAAGGAACAAATTTACAGAAGATGGAAGAAAATGAAATACAAATGACAACTGTAGAAAAATGGGCAGTGAAAAACTTATTTTCTGTCCTCTTGAACAGATGAGACTTTCAGCTTATGAACTATTCTGTTATACACCTGTAAAAACAGGTAGTGCTGCTTAGTTGAGAAAAGTAGAATTGGACAAATTATTTCCCTTCAAACTGTGTTGAGAAAAGTAAATGCTGTGAGGAAAAAAAATTGTTCAGAATATACAAAAGCTGGGGAAATAGCAGCTTGAGCTAAATAATTCTGTAGAAATGAGCTATCTCTATACCTCAATCAAAATGCACACATTTTGTTAAAATACATCTCTAAGAAGACCTCAATCTATAAATTTGTTTCCTTTTTGAGGTTTATGACATATACTGAAGAATATGTGGCAATCTAGTGAAACACTCCAAAAAAAATATGTGAGGATTAAACTAAAGTTATAGGGGAAGACACATGATTTTAGCTAGTAATTTGCCTCTTGGTAGTCCACAAATTTGAGCATTCCTATTTAAACAAAAGTAAAAATTATGTACAGCATGTTTTCTGGCATTGTACTTAATAAGTGACCTGATAAGAGAAGAATTAAGCTGAATTGTTTTTCCCTGACATTATCTACTGGATTGACTTTTTTCAAGCAGATGCTGATATTAGCAAAGGTCTCGATATAAGCAAAAATCAAAATATTAGCAAAAATAAGAATAAATGCTATCAAGCATCATGACTCATTCTGAGAAATTCTGATCTTTTAAAAAAAGTCTCTTACTAAACACAGAATTTAAAACGTCAAGTTATCACAAGTGCAGTGTTTTTAACCTGTGCAATATTACCTTGTAGGTTTTGCAGTCATTTTGCTCCCAAATATCATGTAAACTCAGGCAAAAGTATATATAAATAATTGAACATATTTCCAGTTATTAAATTGTAATTGCATCTCACTAGAGCATGGTAGTTTTTTGGTAGCTGCAGAATACAAAATATAAGCACGACAGTAAAAGAAACTCTTTTGCTGCTTGGTGCTCTTGCCTGCCTTTCATTTTGTTTCATTTTCCTGCTGCTTGAACATAATTTCTTATCAATTTCCATAATCAAATGAAGTTTTTCAAGCTACTTCACAGATATCTAATAATTTTATTTGTAATTTCAAGATCTTTGCTTCAGTGGATCTATTGTGGCAATCAGTTCTGAAGCAATTATTTAATTTGTGGTTATACATCAGATTACATAATATTTACATAATTAGCGTGCATAAAAATAAATTATAACTTCATGACAGAAATACTGTGTTTCTTACAATGATTAGGAATGCAAATATTTCCTTTTGTAAAATGCCAAGTATATGAAAGTGGCCTGGAGGACCAATGGCTTTGAGTTTAACTTGTTTACCATTGATATGATCAATACTTGAACAGAATCAGGTGAGATAATATTGTGTTAATGAATGACCTTTTGCTGGTCTGTGCTGTCTTCCAGAAGTTAATGATATAATGACAAGCTCAACTCTATACTCTGAATACAAAGAAATTATTTTGAGTAGTACAAAACTATGAGCTCTTCTCTTAGCTATGGACTTCATAGCTAAGGGCTATGAAGAATGCTTTAAAATTTATCTTTGTTCTGCTGGTGCAGTATGTTTTTTTGAGTTTTCTGAAAAGAAGGATTTTAGCACCTGGAAAGTGATATCTAGAGACAGATCCATACGAGGGAATATTCAGAACAGCTTTTCTTTCTGTCTTTGTATTCATGAACTTTAGATAGAAGGCATTCATTAGAAATAAAATTTTAATTTAAGGTAAGCAGCTTTTTTAACGCCTCTGTTATTTACAAGCCAAGGATTGTTGCTTGGGCCTATGTAAAGAACAGAAAAGTTGTGTCATTTCTTCTCTAAACAGTCTATGGTCTTTTTATCTGCACAGGTGATATCTTTCTGGTAAAAAGAGATTAAGAAGATTACTACCAAAAAACTTTTGAAGTGTTGAGAATGTAGTCAGAAAATTATATTTGGTCAATATATAACTTTCACAGAAATATAACCATATTTAAGTAGCACTAACATTATGGCACTATAAAAATATCATTGAAGATGATCTTCAATTGTAAGTTCATTTAGTTACATGAGTACTGTAGAAGTTTTCTCAGTGTGCAAGAGGAATTCAAATACAAGATAGAGGCCAGAACATAGGATTAGAGTCCTGTGGAGCTTGGGACTGAATTAGTAGTTTTTTAGGAGCAGGTCACATATAACAAGACATTTCAGTGCTCTTTTAAAAATTGTTTTCAATTATATAAGATAAGGATACAGTTCTGCTGGCTTTGACAAAATGAATAGCATTCACTGCAGATAGACATGGCAAGATGTATTTTGGCTGGTATTTTTTAGCAAAGTGTGAAGCGTTCTACCTTAAACCAAATCAAAAATCTGAAGTAAAATGAGATTAATTTCATTAGAGTGGCTGAAATTTTCTGTGGAATCATCTTCATAATAAAAAATCTAGTTAATTTTTTTCTTCCAGAATTTACTTTTTCTGCTATCTTACTGTGTTTTCTACCTTGGAAAGCCAGGTCTTCTTTTGCCCACGCCGGCTTATTTTTCCTTTTGCTCTAAAACACCTTTGTTTTTTCAGAGATAACCTAGCATTTGCTTTTGAATGCAAACACGTGTTCAGAAATGTCAGATGTCTGAACTATCTCAATTTTTAGGTAATGTCTTCTGTAAACTTATGTAGCACTCATAGAGAAAATGCTTTAAAGTTCACAGAGAGTTCATATTTTAAATAGTCTTTTTGAATTAAACAGAAATCTCTGATTTATATACTGGAAAAGTAGGTCCAAATAGTCACATTACTTGTATGGCTGGTAATAGGAGCAAAGAAATGGCATCTTCTTTACTATCTTAATTTTACTATCCTTCCCCTCCAGAATAACTATACAAATACGCCATCCATTTGTGTCTCACATTCTTCAAAGTCAAATTTCCAACGTTTTTAATAGTAGGATCAGTACTTAGGAAGTCATATGGATAGAGTTTCCTTTTTCCAGTACATTGCTTCTGAAAGGCCATGGTCTTTATTAAAAAGGTCTGCAAACAGGGAGAAATACATGTGATAGACAGAGTGGCTCACAGACTTTATGATTGTTTCATCGTTATTCATTAAAATAATAATGTGGACCCAAATCTATTGGTTTTAATAGACCAATAAAAACTGCAAGACTCTTCAGTAAAAGGAAAGGTTTGGTCACATGACCAGTAAGGACATTACATAGCCAGAACATGGTTCTAGAAATTTCACCAAAATATCCATTATTAAGACTGGCCAGCTGGAATAGCCATGGCAGCCAGGTCAAGGTCATGCTAATCAGAACAGCAGAGTATTCTGGTTTGGTAGGGACCCACAAGGATCATCAAGTCCAACTGTTAAGTGTATGGCCTAGGATTTAAAGTACTGGGATTTAACCAGCAACCTTGGCGTTATTAGCACCATGCTGTAAACAACTGAGCTGCTTTCAGAGTCAAATAATCATTACTTTAAGGCTCACGCTGTTTATAAGATAGTGTTCAGAATCACTAGTGACTCGGAGTCTTGCATTAGTTAAACCTAATGAGATTTAATTGAGCTCTAAGAAGAAAATATGGTAGCTTGATTGTGTGGACAAGACAGGGAATTCAAAGATAGGCTACTTAAATTAATTTTAAGCAAATTATGATCTTAATTCAAATTTAGAAAGAAGAAATTTTAATTTATTATGTATTTTTATGTTTATATTATATCTGTGTTTATGTTTGATAGAGATCACCAACTCATTATGTGCAAAAGTTTAAATTGATATATGCAAATTATATATCTGATACAATAATGAATGCAGGCCCAAGACTACCTCTTCTCTGTTAAATTTGTTTATAATGTTTCAGCAGGCCTCAAAAATTATTAAGAAACCCATATAGGATGGAATCACACAAGAAAATGAATTAATGTTTCTTAGTTTCTTAATCTAGATAAGAAAATATAAAAACAAGGATAACACTGCATAAAAGTTATAATTGATTTCAGGAAATATATAGAATATTCAATTACTTTTTACCCATATTTATAAGTGAGATGAAATATAATTTCTTTCTTTTAAAGAAGATAAAAAATAACTTTTTTTACATATTTACCACCAAAAGTTCTATCATTTTAACCTTTTCAGAGGTTAATGGGAACAGCCATATCATTAGTGTATTCTTGTTAACAAATGTACTATCTCTTCTATGGCATTCCCCTCAATCCTTAATTAGCAAAAACATGTAACTGAGCTGCAACAATTATCGCTACATTAATCTGAGTTAATTTCTAAGCAGATATAGCTGTCTGGAGCCTTGTATCGGGTTGTATGCTGTAGTATTATCTGCAATACATTTTCTCATGAAGTAGCAGTGAGCCAGACTGACTAATAAAACAGCAGAAAAATTATAGCTCTTGCTGTCATTTGGATGATAAATATATTATCCCTATCATGAGCCTCAGTATTTGTTTCTTTTCCTAGACTCAATGACTTTATCATTCTATAGTTAGAAAAATGTTTAAGGAGGATTCCATAAAGCTTAAGAAACTGAAAATACTAAGCAGTGCTCAGTTTTAGAAGAATAATCATATTAAACAAACCAACAACAAAAAAAAGAGTAAATTTTTGTGCCCCCTGAAATATAAATTTAAGTTAGTATTGGATTGACATGAAAATTCCCTCATGGTAGTTGGGGAGATGCAAGGTTGGCTTCTGTGAGAAGTTGCCAGAAGCTTCCCGTGTGTCCTGCAGAGCCAATGCCAGCTGCCTCCAAGCTGGACCCACTGCTGGCAGAGGCCAAGCCCAGCAACAGTGGTAGCACCTCTGGGATAATGCATTTCAGAAGCGGTAAAAGACTCCACCCAAACTCCACAGCTGCTGCTGGAGAGAGGAATGAGAAAATGTGAAAGAAAAGTGCCTGCATGCACCCAGGTCAGTGAGGAAGGAGGGGAGAAGGTGCTGCTGGTGCCAGAGCTGAGGTTCCCCTGCAGTCCATGGAGCAGACTGAGGTGAGGCAGCTGGAACCCTTCCACCCATGGAGGACCATGGGGGAGCAACAACCCACCTGTAGCCCAGGAAGGACTTCATGCCAAAGCAGGTGGATGTGCCTGAGGGAGGCTGTGATCCCACAGTGAGCTGTCAGTGAGGTGCATGGAACCAGCATGCAGACCACAATCTCAGACAGACTCAAGCCAAACCAAAACTAAGCAACAACAGGAGTGACCATGATGTTGTGCCAAAGACATTTGACAGGTGATAGGTTTGGTGTACCCACTGGGGATATTGTTACCACATGGACCAGAATGGTGATGTTCTGCACACGCAAACACACACTAGATCCTCACCCAGGAGATGGGTTCACTTCACCCTCAGGGTCAAAGGATAACTCATGGATGTCCAGCAGTGAAACACCAGAGAGTAGTGGGTGTTGTTGAAAGTTGGAGGGGTGGGAATTTCATCCTAGGAAGTCTCTTCAGATGCCACCCCAGCCCCAAGAAGAGGCCACTCCTCACAGACACTTTATAGGAGAGTATAAGTGGCTGAGTAAAACATTTGATTTTGTACTACATGTTAAATAATAAATTTAAAAATTAAGAGATGGAAAATAGAATAAGAACTATAAAACTTATCACATGGACTGAAATGAGGTCAATGTACATAAAAAAGGAAAAAAATGTTTAAAAGAAAGGAATTACTAGTACGGTTCCTCAACATTTTTTTTGCATTCTTCAATGACTAAGGAGAGTCCTTCTAACCATAGGCAGTAAAAGCAAACTGAAAAACATAATAAATTCCTGAAATGGCCGTTTCTTGTTTTTAACTCTTATTGTTTGCTTTCTGAATGCTCAGTGACAAGAAAAGAATTTTTTTAAAAAATTAAAAAATTAATCAGATACAATAGAAGTGGTAAAGAAACAGTTTTAGATCTGGTTTCTCAACAAGAGTAACCAGTTCAGCAGGCATCCAAACATCATATATTTGGTATATTTGGTATTATTAGCAAGTTTTTGCTCAGCTTGAGAGATTAAGTCAAACTGGTTTGGGAGTTTTTTGGAAGGCAGAGTGCAATGGGTTCAGTAGTCATAGAGGGGAGTTCTGATTTGCTACATCTAATTTCTATGTATCTTTAATATCCTGAAGCTGCTAGCAGTAGCAGGAACCCCTGGGAAAAGGGGTTTCATTTTGTGTTATTAAAGGAAAATTTGTCTCATGGCAGAATGCATTTTTCTCCATTGGTTTCTGAGGCAACATATGCAACTTAGATAAGGCATCTGTTAGAAGTCATCATATCCTATATTTGTTTTTGAGGGCCGTATAGAACAATAGTGAGCCACACTTTGCAACAGCTCAGTGAAATATAGAAACAGTGTCTGATACAGATACAAAAAGTAAACTATTAAGATATTAGTCTGCCCCTAGTAAAACAAAATTATTCTTGTAGACTGTGTGCTTAAACACCTGCTACATTCCTCCTATTTCACCATTCTTTCATTAGTATAAAGCAGATGCTGGCTGATGCTATTTCTGGAACTGGTTTGTCTTACCAGTTTCCCACTATAGCCTTTTTCACAAAATATTTGTCTTAGAAACAAAATATTTTGCAAGTCCCTATAGGTGATCAGTAGCTCTGCCTTCAGATTTTTCTCTGTATTCATAGATAAATTTGTGTGCCTTCCTTGACCACATAGATAAAATCAAGTTCAAAATGTATTTCTCTTTTGAAACATTTTATAGATGTTAGCAAAGTCTGATACTTTAGAGTGAACCTACATATCAGAAACGTTTTTATAAATAATAGAGCATAATCAATATCATCCCAGCTATCTCAAACAACATGCATATGCAGTATATCGTAGGAAAACCTTCCCTTTTACCAGAGTATTATTTCTAAAAAGTAAATTTCTAAAAAGTAAATTTCTATAAAACAACTCAGATTTGAATTTCTTTCAATCTTTCAATCTCAGAATCAACTTTCTTTGCTGGAAAAGTTAAGATTTTTTTCTGAAATCACCAATCCAAGAAAACTGAAGAATTCTGTTTTCTGTAGACATGCCTAACCATATTGTCTAACTATGCTTTTCAGTAGTTTGGGATCTGCTCCTACAAGTCAAACCTACCATTATATATCTCCTCCATACACATTCCAGTTTGGAAATATGTTGGTCTCAAAGCTATGCTACAACAACTACTCAGTCTGTACTGTGTTACTGACACCGCCAATAGATGCAGGGTTGTCTGCTCTTGTTCATTTAATGTGCCCTTTAAGAGCTGCAGAGTTGACTTTAAACCTTTGTGCCAGAGAAGTGCAGCAAGCAAATTAGTAAATGTCAGCGAAGGATCTATTGAAAAATTCTCCTCTGTGAGTCATCCAACTGTTAAGTGAAGGATTATCATTGCTTGCATGATGCTTACTCACAGAGCTCAGACATGCTATATGGATCAAGCTGACAACTTTCTGCAAGCTGTGAGCATCACCGGCTGAATCATTTTCTTTCCCACTTCTGTTCTGCCTGTATATTTTCAGGCTCAGCACGCACAAATAGGCCATTGTCATATCACTGGAAGTATTTCATTGCTTGTCAAACTATTTTTCATCTGGGCTAATGATCTGTGTGAGCTTGCATTGATCTCCTGGAAGGAGAAATGCAGTGTGCCCAGTGAGAAAAAGAGAAATTAGGCAAGGAAAGACAGCTGAATGCCAGTCAGGTTGCAAATCTTCCTTTGTTTAATCACTCTGACCTGTGTTGTCATCAGTGACTTTAACAGGGACTTTTGTGTGCTGCAAATAACTACTACACTGACCTTTTCTTTTCCCCCTAAAACAGTCCCATTATGCTCCAGAATCAGACAGTTTAAACCATGTGGTTATGCAAGCACCTCATTTTTTTCTTTATGGAAAGTTACCATAAGCCTTCAAAATAAAGGATCTTTTCACTGCTTCACAAAAAAAAAAAAGGGATAAGTAGCAAGTAATTTGTCAGATTTAAACAAGTCATTAAAAGGAGTTAAGAGTTCATGTCTCACTATTTCCAGTCTAGTCTTTCTTTTCTACTGAATTCTCCTTTCTGTGAGCTTTTAAAATTGTCACACCATAAATATTAGAATCAAGGGATTTGGGACCACTGTTGTAATTGCAGTCACGCAGGCACCAGTAGTTCCTGGTGCCACAAAATGATGAGGCAGGGACAGGATTGAGGTCAGCAGGGAATGTCCTCTTTATTTCAAAATCTGACTCCATATATTCAACTGTACAGAATGACCAATTATTGGTCAAGGGTTTCACCACCCCATCAATCGTGTTGGTGAATATTACCATCACTCAAAAGGCTCCTCCTTGAGGAGAGGAATGTGTAAACATCTCCTTGTTTACATTAAAAGTGTGAGAACTCTGCTTGGAGTTCTATAAACATCAGAAGGCTGAGTAAAACACCAGAAGACAATTTTTAAAACATGTAGAAGCAAGGGCGACAGACCACCATAACATATATTGAGTTGTGGCTTGATAACACTTCTCAGGTGCTGGATTATGATTTCCAGCATTCAGGTGGTCAGAGTCTTTTTTCCCTCCTGGATGCTTCAGGGCAGATGCAAGAAAGAGATGGAAGCTTCAAGCNAAAACCCTAAAACTACATATTTCTCACTCTGTGATAAACTAAACTACTGTGTTTCACACTCTTGAGATTTGTAATTCATCTCTGCTTTGTGCCATGGTCTGTGACCTCCATGGACAGAGGAAAAAACGCCCCTGTTCACCCCCCTGGACAGGGCTGTAACCCCCCTGTACTGGTGTCAATCCTTCTTGCTTGGTTCCCAGACTGTCTGGCCAGGGTTCCGACACTCAGGAATTTTGTGTGGCTTTTAGTCCGAAATTTTTTCACTGAATAATGGATGGCAGTGCACGATCAGTGTTCAACTAATTGTAGCTACTTGTGTGCACTCAGTGCATTAGTTGTTAGGAACTTTGTTATAATGTACAACACAAAGGGATCAGTGAGAGAGTAATGATGTCCAAATACTCTTAACAACTAGACAGACGTAAATAAATGAATTACTGATGGAGTTAGTAAAGTATGTACTTATTCTTTCCTGATAGAGTGAAATAAATCTAAAATATTTCAGATCTATTTTAGTGAGAAGTGAAATAAAACACTTAGCTTATATTGCCTTACAATTATTTCAAAGAAAAGATAAATTCCACTAAATTGATGTAAAAAGATTTGGAGCTTTTGCCACTACATGACAGAAAACAGTAATTGCATGACTGTGTTGAGAATGTCTGACACCAGCATGAAGTTGTATGAAAACCTATCTTTTGAATGGATTTACCTTGTCACTGTGAATTTTAGATATCCTTTGTTTACATAAGATAGATATCAGGTTATACAGCATGTTTATACTTTTCTCTCACAAAATGCTAAAGACATGTAAGAAAAGAGGGAAATAGATTGAATTTTTAATTTCAGAAACTCTGTTGCTATGTGTTTATGAATTGATACAAAATTCTAGTTTTCAATCAGAAAAGTTGTCAGGAAACTGTCACAAAGGCAATAAATGCAGGCCAGTTTCTTCTACAACTTTTTATTTTCCTGTGTATTAGGATGCTAGTATGGGCTTTGAAAATGACTCAAGAGTTGGAAATCCACAGATAATTTGAGTGAAATATCTGTCTGTTTCAAACAGACTGCCAGCAATGGATTAGCAAGTTAAAATACAAATACAGAGATGTTTGCATATACCAGAGTCACTGAACTATCAAAATAGTTGTTGATTTCTCTAGAAAAATGAACTTTCTTTGTGTCTGCTTTCTCTTGCTTTTGCTGAAAAATGTAACTAGTGACTCACAGGCAGGTGGACACTAAAGACAATTTATCAGGTTTTATTCTTATGAATCAGAAAATCCTTGTTTCAAAAGCCAGCGAGACTACACTTCTCTTACTTTGTAGGGAAAAATGGATGAACCCTGAATAAACACTGACACATAAGTCCAAAGAGACATTATTCTGCCTGATAAAAAGCAAATATATTGTATTGTCAACCTAACCACTTCTAAATGGTTTTGCTTACTTTGTGGTAAGAAATCTTTGTCTTGAAGAAGGGCCTTGGTAAACATTCCCTTCCACCCCAAGCCATTCTGTGATTCTAATTCTATGACTCTATGATTCTGTGGTTCTATTCTATGATCCTATGTTCATGAGCCAAAAATATCCAAAACGGAGATAGAGATACTTTGAATACAGCAGTTTTTCAGACCTGTGAGAATAGAAACTTCACAGAGTATTTGATGCAAGTAGAGAATGACACAAATTCTAGTAGAAAAGTAGAACTATGGCAACTGATGTGCTCCTAATGGGCTCAAAGAAATCTCAAAATGTATATTCCATTAATTTCTGCTTTATTTACCGATTTCCAGATGTAAGGCACACGATATTTTGTTTTGGAATAGAGTTATTACTAGACCAGAAGAGCAGCCAAATACCATTACAATTTATGTGTTCAAATGAAATTTGTCAGGTTTAGGAAAGGAGCTGTTTCATAAGAAACATTTACCATTTCTGCATGAACATGTATTTAAAGATCATGTTTGGTCTTGGTCCTGGTTGCTATTATGGGTGCTAAGTTATATCTGAACCTGTCTTTGCATCAGTGAATTTGAACCATGATTTCTGGCCCCATAGAGGTAAGAATTTTCCTGTACTGCAGACAGAAACTTTTGTGCCCCACAGCTCTGTCTGAGGTTAGAAGAAATGCAAGACTTCACTCATTTTTACTACACTATATAATTAAGTAATCTTGGGTTTTTTTAATCTCTGTGAGTGAAAGTCCTTATGCATAGGTTCAGATTCATACTGGAAAATTTCCTGAAAGATACATTTAATATTCCTTTAAGCTATAGTGACAACCTTGTTCCAGGTCAGCCTTCCCAAGATGTCAGTCCCAGTTTATTAGCTTGAGATGTTAGTGAATTATGATTTTTTTTCAAGGAATTGATTTGATTACTGCTATATCCTGAGAGAAAGTGTATTAATACCATACAGTTCTTATCTTTCTCATCTTTCCTGATCAGAGCCTCATTCAAAAGGAACTTTACAGTATAGAATGATTCATGATCGGTTTGCTGATTTTTTTTTTTTTCTTTTCTGGCCTTAAGGATTGGACTCCAACTGTACTTGGCCCAGACTTTCACACTCTGTCAAAGAGTTAAGCTAGGAAGGTAACTTTATAAAAATGTAAACCTGGGATGACTTTCCACCCTCGTAAGCCGCAGTTCTTAAAACAGACTCCTTTGAGTCATTAATCCCTGAGGGCCAGGCCAAAGACAGAACAAGGACTACCTCTACACTCCTGCTGGATTGAGCCCCTGGACAGGGTTCAAGGTCTGATTATCTACCTGTCATAGTGTCACTTGCAGCAGTGCCTGTGGCAACAGTCCAGGGACATGCAGGTGTGACCTATTCATGAACTGGCACAATAGCAAGTGTTTAAGTGTTTTGGAGGGGCTGAAAAATTCATGCAGCCTGCAGCTTTCCCCTCTGCCCTTGCCATGATGATTTTGTGTAGAGATGACAACTGGAGACAGTTACCTCAGGTGCTGTTTTTGAAACTCGCCATAGCAGAGGTGTGAGGAAGCAGCAGATAAAATTAATTCAAGTTGCCAACAAAGGATGTGATGGATGCCGTGTGTAGTGTCTTAGAGACTGGCTGGACAGTGGAGACCTTCCTGTACACATTTTCTGTCTGGCACATTAGAGATGCAGATAAGAAACCCCGTCAGACAAATCCCTGCAATTTCAGATGTTTCACACTCTCCCTCCAAGATACATCAGGAAAGATAAGGATCTGATTTATATTTATTTTCACATGCATTGTTTTAGCCAAATCTGATGTGCAACCACTTATTTTTCTACCATAAGGAATGCTCCAAGGATTGGGGTTTTTTTCAGCAGTTATACATAAGGAAAACTCTGTGCAAGGAGTGGGGTTCCATTCATGTATATAATGTATAAAAAATGATACATTTTTATGAATGGTATGGCTATTTGTGCAGAAGATATATGATAATGAGATTTAAATAATAACAAAGTATTTAAAAATTACACACACACATGCATTTCTACATAAAATAAACATACTTTTAGAAATCTCTAAATTAACTAAGCAAATAAAATAACTTTAATTCCTGCAGAAATTATGAGAAAGCTAGTCCTAGAAAACATTTCTAAGCATATGAAGGACAATAAATTTACTGGGAATAGCCAGTATAGATTCATTGAGGGGAAGACATGTTCAATCAAATTGGTAGATTTCTATGATGAAAACACTGGTCTGGTAGGTGATGGGAGAGAAGTGAGTAATTTTTTACCTGGACTTCAGTTAGGCTTTAGACACAGTCTCCCATAAGATCTTAATAAAGAAGAATGGTGAAGTATGGGCAGGATGAGCAAAGAGTGAGGTGGATTGAAAGCTGGTTAACAGCTGGAGTGGTGATCAGTGTACAAAGCCTAGCTGGAGGTCAAGAAATAGCAGTATACCACAGGACTCAATACAGGATCCATTCTTGTTCAATATCTTTGTTAATGATCTGGGCAATGGGGAAGAGTGCTGCCAAAGAGCCAAAAACTCACAATGAGAAAAAAATAAAATATACTACTTTTTTTTTTACCTTTGGTCTGGATGTAAATTATCTAAATAATTTGTGCTACTTGAAGATTTCTATATTTTCATAACATTGAAAAAGTGATTCTTTTATCTTAAGATTTTTATAAAATTACTCTACTTATTCCAGAATATGTGAAGTTCAAATAATTTGAGTGATTTGTAGAAAGTTAGGCATCTTCAATCAAGTATCCTAATTCAATCCTATTATGACCTCAGAGAGACATATTTCATATTGAACTTATGAAATGGATAGTGCTTTCCCAATATACCATTTTGTTTGTGACCTGAACTTGCAAATATGTTCTTTTTAGTAATTGAAAAAATCATCTTTCATTTTAAGGAGGAATCAGCAGAAAGAGATATTCCTGGGTCATGATGAAATAATTTATATTAACTCTTCTCACTCTTAGCATTTGAGACAACTTCTCAGATGATGTGTGAATCTTCATAAAAACACACAACATCTGTACAACACCTCTATGTGTGTCTCACAGTCATTTAGCTTTTCAGCCAGGGCACTCTGTCACTGTGTCCGTTACTGAGGCACGAGGGGTGGGCTTCAGTTTATAACCTTTATTGATTTAGTGTTTGGAGCTGTTTTCTAAGTAGTCAGCTCAGACAGCCTGTGGACAGATCTCTCTGTTCACAGAGGAGTACGTCGACATGACTTAGAACTTGCTCAGGGATATTTTTGTCAAGTTCTCACTGCAGCACTATTGTTTGCTTATTATTTAAATAATTAACTGAATGTAACTATAAAACTTAATTTATGCAAATCTATTTCAATGGCTAAATTAAAAATTTTAAATGTTTCTGATGGTTAAATATTCTGGATTTTCATTTCTGATAAATAAGTCCCCCTGAACAGAAATCTTTTGTAAAATTGAGATTTTGTGGACTGAGAAAGGCTTGTCTTTAATTGACTTTACCTACTAGTTTTATTGTAATTTTTTGTTAGTGCTGGCTAATGAGGGAGGTCCCAGATGACCCAAGGCTGGCTAATGTGACACTCATCCCCAAGACCAGCTGGGGTGAGGATCTGTCAGTCTGTCAGCTTGACCTTGATGACTGGTGAGGTTATGCAACAGATCATCCTGAGTGATGTCACACAGCACATGCAGGACAGCCAAGGGATCAGACCCAGCCAGCATGGATTCATGAAAGCCAGGTCCTGTTTGACCAGCTTCATCTCCTTTTATGAGCAGGTGACCCCTCTAGTAGACAGGAGAAAGGCTGTGGCTGTTGCCTACCTGGACTCCAGCAAAGCCCTTGACATTGTCTCTCACAGCATTCTTTGGAAAAGAATGGCAGCCCATCACTCAGACAAGGGCACTGCACTGGCTGGGTGGTCAGGCCCAGATAGAGGTGGTGAATGGAGTTGCATCTGGCAGGCAGCTCACCACTAGTTGGGTTCCCTGGGCTCACTATTGGGACTAGTTTTGTTAAATCCCTATTGATGGTCTTGATGGGGAGACTGAGTGTACCCTCAGTACATTTGCAGATAACATGATGTTGGGTGGGGGTGTGGATCTGCCAGAGAGTAGAAAGGCTCTACAGAGGGATATGGACAGGCTAGATCAACGTGCTGAGGCCAATTGTATGAGGTACCACAAGCCAAAATGCCAGGTCCTACCCCTGGGTCACAACAATCCCATGCAGTGCTACAGGCTGAGGGAAGAGTAGCTGGAAAGGTGGCAAGTTAAAAAAGATTTGAGGGTGTTGGTCAATAGCCACTTGAACACGAGCCAGCAGTGTGCCCAAGTGGCCAAGAAGGCCCATGTAATCCTGGCTTGTACCAGCAATAGTGGCCAGCAGGATCAAGGCAGTGATTGCCCCCCTGTACTCAGCACTGGTGAGGCCACACCTAAAATCCAGTGTCCAGTTTTGGACCCCTCACTACAAGAAAGACATTGACGTGCTGGAGCATGTNCACTTGAACACGAGCCAGCAGTGTGCCCAAGTGGCCAAGAAGGCCCATGTAATCCTGGCTTGTACCAGCAATAGTGGCCAGCAGGATCAAGGCAGTGATTGCCCCCCTGTACTCAGCACTGGTGAGGCCACACCTAAAATCCAGTGTCCAGTTTTGGACCCCTCACTACAAGAAAGACATTGACGTGCTGGAGCATGTCCAGAGAAGGGCACCAAAGCTGGGGAAGGGTCTAAAGGGTAAGTCTTGTGAGGAATGTCTAACGGAGCTTGGGTTGCTGAGAAAAGCAGAAGAAAAGCAGGCTCAGGGGGTGATCTTATCACTCTCTACAACTGCCTGACAGAAGCTTGTAGCAAGGTGGAGGTCAGTCTCTTCTCCCAGCCAATTAGTGACAGGACAAGAGGACATAGCTTCAAGCTGCAAGATGAGGAGATTCAGGCTTGACAACAGGAGGAGTTTCTTCATGGAAAAGGTTGTTAAACATTGGAATGGACTACCCAGATTAGTGGTGAGTCACCATCACCAAAAGTGTTCAAGACATGGTAGGACGTGGCAATTAATGACATGGTCAAGTTGAGAAGGTAGTGATCAGTCCAAGGATTGAAATGGATGGTCTTAGAAGCCTTTTACAACCTAAATAATTCTGTGATCTCTTTTCTCTTCCAATTCTCATCTTGCAGTCCACTCACTCAAGAGGTGTGGGAAGAGAGACAAAAGAATGAGGCAAAAAAAGTGTTGAGTGCTCATCTTAAAAGTTGTTGATCCTTCTCATCTGTAGCTACCAATTTACCAGCCTTTTTTATCGTAGGCAATATGCCTTCTTCGACCTTCCTTTTCTGGACAACACTACTTTAGGAGCCCTTCTTGTCTTCTTTTCTTATCTTTCCCAATTCAGCTCCAGCTGTGCCTTGGCCTTCCTCACTTCATCTCTACACAGACTGAAGCCCTACACCCTTCCCCAAATACATATTATTGCTTCCAATGCTTATGCTTTAATTCTTGCTCTTTGGTTTGACCAGCAGGCCTCATCCACCCATGCCAGTGCCTTCCTTGCCCCATTTCTTGTACCTGGGAATCCCTAGTTGTTGTGTTCTACAGAAGGAGTGCTTAAAGATCTGCTAGCTCTCTTCTTCTCCCTTGTTCCTGTGAACAGTTTTCCAGAAAGTCTTGTTGAGTAACTCTTTAAAGATCTGAAAGCTTGCTTTCCTAAAGATCAGATTCTTACCATACAACAGAATTCCTCTTCACCTGCTGAATACAATTCCCTTTTTATATTAAGAGATTATACACTATTCTTCATAACAGTATTTAATAGCAAAACATAGATTTCATTGCTAGTCATAAATGACATTATTAAAGTAATAAGATAGAAAAATCAAATTATCCTTCCATAAGGAAAATTATATGTTTTCAAATACCCTTCAAGATAGTAAATTAAATCTTGGTCCTGATTTGACTGGAGGTTTGAATCAGATGAAGCCCACTAGTCCCTTCCAATCCAAATCCTCCCATGATTCTGGAATCACTCACATAAAGTTTCAAGTAAGGAATAATTTATTATCTTTTCCCCAAAGATTTTCATGAAGGTCAGCTTCATGCTTGTGCCTTAAAAATGGAGGAAAAAAAGGGTGTAAACAATTTTGTAAACCAAAAGCCAAGAGAACACAAAAAAAATTGGTGTAAACAAAAAACATGCATTCTGTTAGCAGTGGTAATATTGTCTGCATGTTAGTGAGGCTGCTGTGAGACTGTATCTGATATTTGGATTAGATGACTACCGTAACCATGTGGACTAGCTTAACATAAGAAGGAGAAGCCCTGCGGTCCTGCTGCTACTCCTTTCCTCAAGTCTGCCTCCTTTTACATCAGTTCAGTCTTGGATTGAGACTTTAGGACTTGTGAAGACTGCAATTCTATCACGTTGCTATTTTCCAAATAAATGCTTAGTCCTCTATTGGCAGATTTTCTCTAATGAAATCTTCAAGAAACAGGAGCAGAAACAGAAAAAAGTGTCTGATGCTTCTTAATAAATGTAAAGAAGAGAAACACAAAACAATACCTTTCTTAAAATTTTTGTATGAACTCTAGTTATCCTTGCAGCAGGTATAAAGATGTTTCCTTACAGGAAAATTGGCTTAATTAGAAGCTTAAAACCCCATCACTGGCAAAGAGAGAACTCACTTGGCTTGGATATGAACAAAGTGCAGTGAATTTTGAATTTCCTAGTTTTGAAATTCCTAGTTTCTGAAAAATAAGGCAATAATTTAAAAAAAGAAAACAATAAAATATGGTATTGTATATTTAGAAACCAGAATGCTCTTTTTTTTCTTTCACAATGTAACTTCAAGAAGGCAATATTTATTGGCGAAAGAGGGCAATAATGAGCTCGGAGGTGCTTTATGTGCCTTGTTTTAAATTGTGTAATATTATACTATTTGGCTGACTAGTATTAAATCAAAGGAGTTTGTCCAAGAAAAACTAAAAAAAAAAAAATAATGAGAGGGATATTAAGCCTTACAGAGAAAGTGTAAAGAGCTAATAGATGGTGAATTTACTTTTTGCCTTCAGCTAGACTGTCTAGATTTATTCATTACAGGACTGGATCTAGGATCAGTCTAAACCCATGAAGATCCTAGAGCTGGGAAGACATCATCAATTTATTTAGTTAAGAGGCAACCACAGAGCTCTGAAATGTGTCATGCTTTATCAGCCCAGGGCCAGCAGCAGGATGCCCAGGGCAGACAGAAAAGCATATGCCAAAACCAAAGTATTGTTAAGTTGTCATAAATGTTCCATACACACACACACAAATGAAGCTTAATGTTCTAGAAACCTTGTCATAGAGGAGGTGTGAGTACCAGGAGCTGGACTGGGATGTGGGCTTTAGAGTTTGCACACCCAAATGCCACCAGAGGATGCAGGATGTACCAGCTACTGCAGGGACCTGTATCCTATACATGTGTCTATTTTCCACTAAGAGGCTTCATTTTGACCTGAGAGCAGAACAGGATGAGGTCATTTGTGCTGTTTGTGGCTGTGTGGATGCTGTGTTTCCCATCAGAGCTGATCTCCCTGCATATCTATATATACACGTGTGATGTGAGTGGTTGTGGCTGTGAGGGTGTGTCTGTGAATGCGTGTCTGTGGGGACATGGGGACAGGGAACTGGAAGCCTCTCCCCCATTAGGCTACTGAGTTTAGCAGCTGTTGGTGGATATGAAATGCCTGTTAGTTTTATCCTCTTTAAAAAATACATACCTTTGGGAAAAGTACTCAGGCAAGGAGGTGGGTGCTGCCTTGCTGAAGTCCCTTATACTAAGCTGCTATTTAAATCATTCTGGTTTAGAAGATCAGAAATACATTTGTTTCATGCTATGACCAAAAAGATGTGCTGTCGTAAGAAGATACCCTTCTAATCCAGACACAGGGTAACTAGAATAAGAAAAAAATCCTCATTTGAGACATGGGAATATGCTGTAGTCTTTGTCTATGCCTCTTGTCATACTCATAAAGAGGTGCTTAAATCAACTGCTTTCGCTTGAGCCTGAAGGGCAGACCTTTCTTGTAAAAAAAGAAGAATATCCATATTGTTGGTGAACAAATTACTTCAGTTCAGATATATGTTCTTAGATGAGATGGAGAAATTCAAGCTTGTAACTTTACAGGTGCTCTTAAGAAGTGCCAAAAAATAGCCTAAATTCATGTATGTCAATAAAGTGAACTTTCTTCTATTCACATCACTGAGGTTTCTTTTGATATTTTATCATGGGATGCAGTTTATTCTTTGCTGAAATAATAATGCGTCTTCAGAACAAATAGCACACTGAGGTATTTCAAATCCCTCTAAGTTCATCAGTCTATAGTATCACACTTCACATCTAGCTTTCAGTCACTCAGATCAGCTGTTTTTGCTGGAGATTAATACATTTATGCAGTATCTATTTGTCTAAGAGATGTGCTAAAATAACACAGGTTATCCCCCAGATAGGGATTTGGATGCAACTACACCAGATATATATATGAATTTCCTGCTTAACCAGTAGCAGATGAATAAAGACAAGGAACTAATTCATAGTTTTGTTGCTTATACTTGCCCAATACGGTTACAAACTGAACAATTCTGAAGTTATCCATTAATTTTTTTGGCACTAATACATATTCTCTGGGCTAGTTGCTAAAGTTCTGTATTTTCTAACTGTTCTGGTATTTCTTGAAAGAAGGATCGTGGGACAATATAATGGATTGTGTGTTTGTGGTTATTAGTATCACATTGCATGTCACTACCAGTGTTGATGGTGTCCAGGGCTTCCCCTGATGTTTAATTTAGTGCAAGAGGAGCTGTCAGGATTAAGAAATTATTGTCTTGATGTAACAAAACATTGGTAGAGGTGTATTCTAGTCGTGTCATTATGATGTATTGGAACTTAATTTGGTCAAATATTCAGAGTCAGAAAAGAATGATTCTGTCTTTATGCTAATGTTCTGAGCAGCCTTCCCTTCCAATATGGAAAACACACAACAGCATGGAAAAGAAAGGTCCTTACAAAGAACTGAAAAGTACATTTTCTGAAATGCTGATTCTGCATTATGTCCCCAAATCTTTGCTCTGTATTTAAGTGACTTTATTGAAGTCAGCAAATTATGAGCTCCTCAAAAATTTACATTGTCATGGAGCTTAAAATATGATTATTCTGTTTTGCTTTAGAGTCACATTCAAAATATCTTATGGACTGTATCTCTGAACTTCAGTGTAGGATCTATGTGTGACACAGTTTCCCTGGGATCACAGGAAGTACATTGATTAATGATCAGGGCAAGAGACTTCTATGCAAGAGAGAATTAAAGAAAGAACACTTCCACCTGGAAAAAAAATAAATGAGAGGAATACTGGAAAAAAAGCATCTATGCTTTGGAAAAGAAGCATCTATGGATATATTGAGAAACAGGGATAAATGCATACAGAGTTTAATTGCTTTTTTCCTCTTTTAATAGAAAAATTAGGGAGAAGTAAAGGGATTTATAAAGTAGCAAATTCAGAACAATTTTTAAGTAAGTCATGGAATTAATAGAAATAGGATGCTATCATTATTGATAACCTTCATGCAGTTTAAAAGGATCTGAATATGTTTATGAACAAAAAATTCTATTCCAGGTTACTCAGCGCTTAGAAATGATCTGGGGAACAAATGCCTGAAGGTTATAACAGTATGTATACAAATACAATATAAACATGTAAGTATTCTTATTCTCCTGTACTTATTCTTATTCTCCACAGACTTAGGCTGTTAATCACAATCTTGACCTGACTCTCTGCAGATGCTGTTAGGTCCTTTTGTTTCTTTGACTGATTTGTCCCCGCAGCCTTACTGCCTCAAGGATTAATATCTTACTTTCACAGGGTGCCCCTGTTTACTCTCTTGCCTATTAGAAGTTAGAGATAACAAAAGAAATATTCTCCCTTTCTTTGCAAACTGTTAGGTTGTATACGCTATCAGTTCCTTAGCATCTTTTTAATAGATACAGACTTCAACACAATCCTAATTAATTTATTCTTAACATGAATGAAAGGAATTTTGGAAGCATTTGAAACTAGAATCAGATCACAGGGTTTTGTCCTTTCATACTAAAGAAAACCATATCCATGTTAGAGCTAGACCACTCTGCTACTTCTGCCACTTATACAGGCAGACTGCTCTACAACTGTTCTTTCCATGCCAATAGGTTCTTGAATTTGAATAGTTTCTGTCCTTTCCAGTAGCTATACTCTACTGTGTTTAGACAGAGGTGTATTTTCTCTTCATTTTATTGTGCCAAGATGGATAAATTGAATTTTCTTCATTTCATTCCATGGACAGAATCCTCTATTCTCATCTTGCTGAGAGCTAGTTTTGCTTTCTCCCTTCCTGTTTAAATTCACCTTCTTGAACCCAGTTTATCAAAATTCTTCAGTGTCTATTTTAGGGTCATAGAAAAACCTAATTTTTTTCACATTAATACCCCTGCACATGTCTGGATACTTGACATACTTCAGGATCAGGATCACTTCAAATTTTCAGTTCCATATTGTACCAATGACTCATATTCACCCATTCTGGGTGAATTACTTAACACTCCTGGTCTTTCCCTTCCTTGGGTTGCAGTGGAAAATCCTAGTTTATGACACACAAGGTTGATACCAAGCTCTGAGTGAATGACCTGGCACCTTTGTCTCTACCTTCATCTTGTCACACTACCTTTCTACCCTGTTCCTTGCAAGTTCACTCTCTCATTGATAGTACCTCCAAAATTTTTCCTCTTTATCAAATCATAAACTTCCAAATATATGCATATAAAGAAAATTCTGATGCTAAAGTTATGTCTTCCTTCATTCACTCATTCAATGCCTTCTCTACAGTGGTCAGTAATTACATCATGTAGCTCATCTTCAGCCAAGCAGGGATGCAACCAGCACTCATGTAGCAGTTAGGTGAAAAGTGCATGTGTATTTGTCTGTGTGTATCTTGCATATTTTTGTTGAGATCGCTTGTCCAGTTGATCCCATAGGCTGAATAAAATAGCCTTATCGCTCCATCTCAGCAAAGGCACATATGACAGATTCACCTACTCCTATCTTTCCCCTTTTTATTGAAGCCTGCATAAATCTTTGTGAAAGCACTTAACAAAGGTTGTATTTACAATGTATTATTTGACATTCATGAGTTTGACAAAATCTTTTTGTACACAAACAAGATTTAAGGTTGAAACAAACAGCTTATTTTTTGCAACACCCAAATGCAGTCATGCAGCGAATCAGAAAAACTCCCATTACCTAAAGTAAATTAGTAACATTTACATTGTTCTTAAAAGAGATGTTTAATTTGTTAGAGGCTTTGTGTTGTGTTTCTCACTTGGCATATGAAGTGTTAGAAGGGAATGTTGTTTGAACAAAATTGAATTTGCTCTGTTTGTATTGGGAAGTGTCTAGTTTTGAAATGAATACACGTAATGGAACTAGACAGGAAAATGTACATATCTTTCTCTCTAGGGAATAGTGCTCAGAATTTTACATAATTGCTTCTGGCTGCTATTCTTTATTTACTTCTATCTCTCGCCATTTAAGAAAAGAATAGTTTTGTGATATCAACTGATAGAATATCACATTCTTTCATATCATGTGTACTCATAACTCTTTTTGCCTTTTATAATATAACAAGACAAAGGAGAAAATAAAATTGATAGCACATTGTACATTGGCTGTTGTCAGTGTAAGTTCCAATAAGATTGAACTTCATTTCCACAGCACCAAATGCTGTTCTATTTATTTAAATAATGTTGAGCTGCAAGATGGTTTCATATACTGAGGCAAATTGAATTGTTCACCACTTTTTTTTTTTTCTTTCTCATGCATTCTTAACTTGTTCTGTATCTTAAACAGTAAAAGTCTGGGGTTACAGAAATCACACAAACTGCTTCACTTTTTTGATCACTCCAGAAAGACTTGTCTCTTCTCAGATAGATGTTTGTCAGTGCTTTGAGGACAGTAGTGTATCTATCGGAATCATTTTTTTTTCCCATTCAGATGTGAGATTCCACTTCCCTTGACCTTGCAGAAACTTTTAGCTTCAGCACCTCTCCTTGTCCTTCTTCATTCAAATGTCATCTTTAATTTCTTCTGCCATTTGAGCCTTTTGTTTAAAAAGCTGTGATCATGCAAAAACTATTATCTTAGTCATTTTGGACATGATTTACTATGACTTAACACAAATACATCACTTCCCAAGATGTATGTTATGCTTCAACAAAACAATTAGTTATGAAATTGTACATTAATAAACACAGTTGGTTCTCTTTGTAGCTCAACTCCCTTTGCCCTCACTCTATATACAGTAATGTCAAATAGCTCTCTACAGTACTTCTGAATGGCTATAGCCACACTATAATTGTAATATGTGAATTTATAGTAGGCATGAACGGAGGAAGTCAGTTTCTCTTCATGTATGTACTCCTTAAGGTCGGAACTTGTGGAAGTGAGGCAAAAAGGAAAAAACCTGACTCTGTCTGCATTGCACTGTGGAGCCATCAGGACAATTTTTCCTTTCCTCAACTTTCTGGCTCTGTCATGCTTTGTTCAGTGACCACACTTAACCATGTCCCTACTGTTTTAATTCCCTTTTCTTTTGGCATGTGT
>VWYP01009727.1:89334-117198 GCA_013400435.1 Pycnonotus jocosus | reverse complement strand
GCTGCCAAGGCTATTGTTTTATATCCAGGGTAGTTCAGATGACCAGTGTCAATAATTTCAGTTGGCCACTAAGGTAATAGTGGTTATAAACTGTCCTGCATTGCATGCCCTGGCACCCATCGATCCTCCCCAAAATGCTGCCAGTGGGCTCAGGTAACCAAATAATTGTCATCAAACTCCTCTGCCATGGGGATGTCACTGACCCCAGCTCCCCCCTGCAAAACACACACGTTTTTAGGGGTGACTTGGACAGAGGGAGGAGATCATGGAGTGAAGGGGATGAGGCACAGCCCCAACAGCTCTGGGACAATCAAGGAATGCAGTGCAGAGGGGATCCAGCCTCAGCCTTCACAGGCAACACTCCATGAGCAGTAGACAAAACTGAATAAATAAGGGAGCTGACTCACCTCTCCCAATGGGTCCAAGAAGGCTGATAATGTGCCCAGCAGTGGTAATTGTGACCATTGTCCCCACCTGCAGGAGAAGCTCTGGCCAGGCTCTCACCCCACCACAGCTGAGGGAGGAAAGCCCCTTTGCAGGTCAGAGGACAGCATCCTACAGATCTCTACCTTGGCTGTTGGAGGATAAAACGAGGAGTTCAGCCTCCAGCAGTCTCTGTCCTGTAACCTTTTATTAACATCATTATTCATTCAGAAAAGAGTTTTGAAGGAAAGAATTTTGTAACAGTAGGAACCTTGAACTTAGAAACCTGAAAAAAAAAAAATCCAAATCTGGTTGTGGTGATCATTCAAAAGAAAGTAACTTGTCATTTCTTGTTTTGTAGATTGTAACTTTTGCATTTATTATTAATTTTCTGCAGTGGTCTAAATGCAGCATACACATTGAGTTTAAAACATGTTAATACCATTTACATACATAGTATTTGCAGTTCATGTCATCCTTATGCAGACTTAGTAAAGGGTTTCTCCTGGAGATCCTGAAGATGATCTGCTGTGGAAATGCAGGGATGTTTTTTCTCCACAACTCTGCATCCTCCCACCCCCTTTCATACACAATATACGTTTCTGAAAGAAGCTGCTGTCCATTGTTTGAAGACATGAAATTCAAAGTCCTTGTCTTTTCTGGTTTGTACTCAAGGGAAAAAATAATAATGGGCTTTTAAAACAATAAAATATCAATGTATTTTAAACATGGCCATGTCAGGCTCAAAAATGTTTTTCAAAAGCATATCCATTTGTTTAATTTGAATAAGAACATACTTAATTTCATGGTCATTTGGTTAAAGCAGTTATTTTTATTAATGTGTTATTGAGCTAGAGGCTGAGGGCACTGGTCAGTTTGCTACTGTATAACTCACTCGCTTGGAGAATGAAGTCTTGCAGTACAAAGGGGTAAACTCGTATGTGCTATTTAGCCATCACAATGGTGTATTTGATCTGTGTTCTTATTTTATTCAAAGTAAGAAGGGGAAAAAACAAACGCTCAGACTGCTGATTTCTGCAGAAAAAATCTGCAAATGAACTGTTCTATTAGCACAAATGTACAAAAGTCTTTAGAACCTCTCTCTTCAAAAGCATAATTAGGTATTTATTTCAGACATACTAACATCTTTGCAGTAGCTAATAAGATGCAGCCCATTTGAATATTAATATAATAAATGATTAAATTAAACAGCAAGATTCAGACTCAGAAATAGCCTTTATAGGTCCCAGGGGGTCACTAAAACTGTATTCCATTTCTTCCTACAGTTAACATAGTACAAGGGACATGAATGCGTAAAGCAATATTTGTCTTATGAAACATGGAGTTTTATATTGTGCTATTCAGTTTTATTACTCCACAGTTTGAAGCTGAGGCCTGTGATGAAGTCACCATGCTGGGACCCAACAGCAACTCTTCCTGTTTCAGTGCTTTTTGGCATCAAAGTGACGCATCGTTGCTCTGGCAGAGGCAAACCTCATGGCAGGCTACATATAAATAGGTTAACAACGTTGGCGTGTGATAAACTAATAACAACACACACACAGACAAAAAAAAAAGTTGCTGTAAACTAAATGGCTGAAGAATTTTTCATCTGAACGTTATTATGTATTTGTTATTAATAATATGTACCCAATAATGTGCAGAATTAATATCAATGGCACGAGGATGATAGGTTAGGCTTATTTTTTTTCCCCACTGTACACCAGATAAAAGAAAAATAGGCAAAGTAGGCAATTATAATTGGCCATTATTCCAATAAAGGTGGTTCCCTTCTCAAATTAGTCCATGAAAACTGCACACTATCCAAATCCCATGAACCTGAGAGGTGTTAATAAACATCTGGTCATGGTTTTTGCTTAATTAGCAATCCCTAGTTTGGACTGAAGTCTGTTTATGTAAAACAAAACACACGTATGCACACGCACACACACACACACTCTCTCCACTCTCTCTCTCTTGCCCCCCCACCCCTCATAACAATAACAAAAAAAGAGGGTTTTGTTTCATGAGCCACAGCCCTTCAGCAGTCCAAACCAGCTTCTTGCAAGTGCTCGGTGGGAGAATTGGATTTTTAAGTCTTACCATTTGTCAACACAGGAGAATAAAATGAAAGCTATTTGGATTTGTCTGTTTCTGTTCATTTTACCAGACTAATGTCACCTCAATCAGCCCTACAAAATCCTGGTATTTTATTGGAAACTAAATTACCATTTTTAAATGCAAAAAGAAATTGCGTGCTTACTACAGGTTACTGAAAAATGCCATTTTATTATTCTTAGCATCCAAAATCTTACAGCACCATCTCTCTAAGGAGCAGCATTGGCAGGGAGGTAATGGATAAACATGCAACTGTGCTTGCAAGACTATACTGTCTAAATTAGATAAAAGAAAAGTAGGAAGAAAACTCCAAGATAAGTGGTACAAAGTAAATCAAAACAAATCATCTTACCAAACTTTATTCGCATCTGATACCATTTTTAGAAATTAAGGTCAGTTTTGTGGAACTAATAGGGAGTTACACCTATATATCTTGGGCACCATGACAATGCTTGAGAGGAAGATTTATACACTATGGTTGCAGATGCAGAAGAAAGATATGAGAGATCAAATGGAAGTGCATGATAACAAATGAAAAATGGTCCCCACAGCCCATAAATTAATTGAGAAAAGAAGGTTGTCATTATTTGAACATGCTTTAAAATAAGGTATGGGGTCCAGATGGCAGAGAATAGATAGGCCAACAAAGTTTGAGTAATTGATGACTTAAAAATAAAACAAGATCTTAAAGAAATGAATCACGTTGGGAGAGTTAGAGGAGGAATATTAGATGAAAAAGCACAAAAACTCCTCGAAACTTCAGAGCAAAAATCAAAGTATAGGAAAACAGACACATTTTTTCGTGAAGGATCTAAATAAATGTAAGTAATAAATATTTCAGGCAGCAATTGTATCCCCATTAAGGACACTTTTCTATTGTCATTTCATTAAGCTATTCAGCTTTGTTTTCACAATTTTATTTCTCCTTTTTTTTTTCTTTTTTTTTTTTCCCTGTGGTCTAAGTTTTTTTTGGAATGAAAGACGGAATTAGCAAAGGCTGTGCTATAAAAATCACAATTACCATTTCTGTTCCCAACACTGTCGTTAGCTCATGGGGTCACTGCAGAGAGCCCTTTGGTAAACAGTGACACATTTCCAGAGCTCATTGTCTGCATTTACAGTGCCTGATACTCTGCAACACAGCCTGTACTGGGTAAACCTAAACCCTGCTTTGCTTTTCAGTTTAGTGGGTTCAGACAGGTCAAGGAGGAAGTGACAACACTTACATGTGTCTTATTCCATGTTTTTTGGGTTGTTTTTTTTTTTCCCTCTTAATCTTTCTTCTCCTTTCTCCATTCTGAAGGGAGGGCAGCACATAGCATTAAATGGTTATGCAATGCCAGGTAATTAATAAATAAATAAACCATGTACAGTTTTATTATTTTTTGCTTTTAAAATGTTGCCCGTCTGTCCATGGAGGGGATGTAAATATCTGCATGGGCGCAGGTGAGTGTGTCTGCAAGGAGGTGTGTGTGTGTGTGTGTGTATCTGCACTGTGTGTCTGTGTGTATGCATGTGTGCATTTTCCATATTTATCGCTTTTCAGTACATTAGAGCATTTAGTACTTTGGAAGGCACTCATCCAAACAGAGCTCCATGTAAATGCACTGTGTACAAGCCAAGAAAGAACAGCTCCAGGCTGATAGAAACCTCAGAAGTATGTTAAATCATAGTACTCAACTGTTCCTCATTAGAACACTCCTCATTTCTTTTTTTTCCCTTCCACTTAAAAAAAAAATAATGTTTCCTCAAAGCCGCTTACTTCGACGCCGCACTCTAGGAGCATATTATGAATATTCAGATTGGAAATAGAGCACCATCTAATAATGTGGAACACAAAGGAACCCTGAAATGTATTCAGCCTCTTATTTTCATTGTTATGAGAGATATTGCATTATCAAACAACGGCTCCATTCCACACTGTATCCGTTACCCCTTGCATTAAGGCTCCTTGGGAACTTGTTATTGATGACAAAAATGCGGCTAATGAGAGACTGCAGAGTTACTAAATGTATAGGTAAGCTACACTGCCTATAAGAAGGATAGCCCTAAAGGAAAAAAACATCAAAGCCCGAGAGCTGATTTGTTCAGAAGTGCAACTGAGATGGGAAGAAAAGCAAACTTGGGGACCTTCCCATCATGGCACACAATGATGTCATTAAGGTACATTAATCTCAAGGAAGATACAGACAGGGAAACTAAAACGTGACCCTCGGTGCGGAAGGCAAGCAAAAAGGCTTGGAAATATTCAGGAGGCAGAAATAGAAGGCAACAAACATTTCAAGGGAAAGATAGTTGCCAGCAGGATTGATTTGAATACTCGGAGCGGTGATTTATTTTTCATGCTTCTCATAAAAAGAAGAGATCCTTTCTGTGCCCTGCTCTCCCCCTCGCTCGTTCCCTGGCGGGAGGAAGGATGGGATGAGGCTCGCCGTGCCCAGTGAGCAATGGCTGCCCTTTCCCAGACACCACAAATGAATGCAGGATGCTGGAGAGACCAATTCAAACACTTTACCAGGACTATGTAAAAAAATGGCATAATCCGCGTTCTTTGCATTTGTAACGGAAGAAAGGGAAAAAGGACAATTTCATTAAAAGTCCAGCCTCTGTAAAGAGAATGTTAAATAGTTTCATACCCCAAACCCAAACTGCTTCGAATGCAAGTCCTGCTTTGCCCTTAACTGAAATGAAATTTCACAAATCCAGCTGTACATAGAGAAAGAAAATGAAAGACAAAATATTTACTCATGGACTCAATAGCCCCCTTTTAAAAAGGAAGGGGGTTTGCTATTGATTTTTTAACAATATAAATTTAGCATATTTCACATGATCCATTACATTCCTTGGAACCATTAAGATGCAGTTTACATGATTTATTCAGAATAAGGTCCACTTTTAGCTATATTTAAGTCTCCTATTTGTTATTTAACATGTGTTTAATGTTTTTTGTCCCTGCTGTGCACAGCTGCAAGCTGCTATTTTTTGGCAATTTTTGTGACTGTGAAGTGATTTGTGTCTTTGAATCTCACCTTTCTATTCTATGGCCTGCTGTTTTGATTTTTTTCTAAACTTTAAGAAATAAGTTGCACTGTGTTATGACCTTTACTTCACTTCATGGAAGTAAACAAGAAGTCTAAAAGTACCATTAAAAAATCATGGCAGGTATCCTTATGGGGTAGCTGCAAGGACACATGTGTAATTGATTTAGCATTTTGTGACACTGTAATTCAAAGCAGTATAAGGAAAACCTTCTAAAAATCCAGTAATGACATAGAAAATACTAATTGAGAGCTGGCAAACACTTCACTCACCACTTACAGACCAGGCACATAAATCCTCCATAGCAGAAAACCACGCATATTGGACAACTTCTTGAAGACTTTTTTCCATTCATCTCAAGTCAGAAAAATCTGGGTAGAAAATAAGTTGTTATTATTGTACAATATATTTAAAATATCCTATTTATTTTTACAGTCATAAAGTAAACAGAGCATGATGCTGAAGTGCATCAGATAGATACAAATTATTGCAGGGAGTTTTGGTGAAAAAAGCTCTCACAGCATAAGGATCCTTCTATTGCAACTGGTTTCCCAGGCACAAAATTTTTGCAAAGCAATAATTATGAATGATAGCAAAGTATGACAGCTAGAGCAGTGTAATTGTCCTTTCTTTTGGTGTTAAACGGGACTTTTCCCAAAACACAGCCATGAGCAATTGTGAAAGTTGGCTAAAATGCCATGAATTCATCTCCAGTCCCAGTATTTCAGTGCCATGGCCACCACATGGCCTCTCCAGCATCCCTCACCTCTCCACCCACTCTTTCTCCTCTGGCCACCTCTTGATTTCGAGGAAGTGAATCAATATCTCTCCTGCAAGCTAGAATCTATGTATAATTCATGGACAGTGAATGTGCAATGTCCACACAACGATCTAGAAAGGCAGCTAGCAGTGCATGATGCACGTGCTGGCACATATCCCTATTTTATCTGGAGTAAAATGGCAGTGCTTGGTGGTGTGCTGAAATCTCAGAGACATGTGCTGGTGAGCCACCCTCTTATTTGGAAGGTTCATACTCCCCATCACCAATAAATATAAGGAAAGCAAAACACTGTTGGGTATATTGGGAGTATTTGTTGCTGCTCTTTATGATGTGTCTGGATAATTTCAGTGTCTATCAAACTGCTACTTTAATTGAAAGGAGAGCATTTCCCCCTAACAGTTTGAAGCAAACATAGTAGGTAAAAATTCCTATATCAATTTGAATGCATTTACCTGTAAGTGGCAAACTTAGTAACTTCATTTATCTGATTTTAATGAAAATGGAAAATGCACTGCTATATGACTTTAAGAAAAAAAGTAAAATATAAGTTATTACTGTGTGATATATGTTCCCCATCCTTTTATGGGATCTATAAGAGAAAGCCATGTTGAAACAGTTTAATGCAATGCCTTTAACTTATCTAAACCACATTCAACTGACTGCACTGGGAAAATTGAATCTTTTCCTCACAATCTTAGTGACATGAAAAATATATAATACGGTAAATGATTAATGCAGTTATAAACTATACCTGAGATAAGATTTAAGTATTCATATTTCTATCATGTTAATACAACACGATAAACCCATGAAGCAAACTTGACCATAGCATTTGTTATTCTGTCCAGTGTTCAATTATTCTTTGTCCAAATACAATTTAGGAGCTTGCTGGAATACATTCTCTGGGTACAAAGCATTATGTGCTACAGTGAGATAATCAAAGCAATGGTCAGCAACTGTAGACCTTGATCCAGTATATGCAGAGCTGCAAAATAAAAGGGAGCCCAGAACACAACCTCATGCAGGTTTTGATTTTTTTTTTAATTATTATTATTTTGGTTGTCCAGAATATGTCATTAACATGTAAAAGCATTATTTTTCCTTGCTTCTAACATTTCACTGAAAGCTTTATATTTTTAGGGAAACCTAAATTGACATAATCACCGATGTACTTAGCAACTACCAAGATAATTTCAAACCACATTGCTTTAATAACTAACCTCTTCTAATTTCTGCAGTAAGGGTCAAATTCTGCCCATGGGAAACACGTGTGCAACACTGAATGATACCAAGAGAAGAAATGAGACCACACTGATGAGTGCTTTGATGCTTGGATGGGCATTTTGTTGCAAGGATCTTGTGCCTCCTTGTAAATAATGGCCAATTGTCCTGCAGACAGGAGCATGCCTAGCTGGAAAGCACACAGCTGCAAGGTGGGGAAAATCTGTGGATCTGTCTCAGCAGCTCTGCAGCGGGTTAGCTCCACTTACCCCTTTGCAACATGAGTATAAGACTTCATTTTCAAAGGTGCATTTGTACCCTTGAATGACAGGCAAGATAATTTTGAAATTAGATCAGACAATCCATAAAGCAATGAGTGTATTTTACAAGTTTAACGCAGCTTTGTGCAAGGGGTTGCAGCAGGTAATAGCCGGAGGTCCCAGCCAATCCAAATTATTCCATGACTCATTGACTGCAGCCCTTGTCTCCATTGGTTTTAAAGTATCTGCAGCTCCAAGCTCTTGTCCCACAGTTCAGGCACCAACTCGCCCTCCATATGTGAGGACAGCCCAGATGTCTCTCCTGCTGTGGTGACCCACTTTAACCCACCATGTGTAGACTGGAGTCTCCTCAGGGCCAACTGAAATTCCTTTGAGCTCTCTGAAATTTCAGTGGTTTCTGAGCTGGAATTGCTAGTAAAAGACAGAGGTACCCTTAAGAGTTACTCAGAAAATAATGCTGAAGATGAGCAGGATTTAACAATGAACTTTTTTTTCCCTTCAAAGCTTTCATTGAAAAATTAAATTGCCAGGAGTTCTACTGTTTTATTTGCCCCCCAACTCAGCTGTCAGCTGAAGAGCTTTTGATGAAAACATATTCTTGAAATGAGCACAGAAGCCAGCTGGGACGGCCAGGCAAGGCCCTTTGCTAAGCTAATCTGTCACTGCTAAGGTTTGGATGGGGACACATGCAGGATGATCTGAGCTTTGCCTAGCTTCCAGAATGGTAGGTAAGCTTAATAGCCATATTTTAAATAATACTGCTGCACTACATCACATTGCAAATATGCCCTGTAATCAAAAAGGAAAAAAATCTAGGAGCTGACAGAACTAGAATAGAATAGAATACAATACACATCTCTGGGTGGAGTTACTTTATTTTCCCAAAAGGAGCCACAAGCTCTTCTTTAATTAAATAAGCCTTAAGAACAGCATCAAAAATTATAAGCAGAAATTAAATACTTCCCACTACTTGTTTAAAATTTGAGTACGCTGTAATAATTCTTTATTTCCATGACATTAATTTTATGGGCTCATTCACTTTCTATTTGATCAGAACTTCTGCATATGATAGTTACCAGCATTTCAAACAAGAAATCATAGATGACTGTATATATACCAGGATAGTCACTCTTGTAGTGGTAATGCTGGTAATGGGACATTTTTATTAAGAGTAGAAAAAGCTGACGTGATTTTTGAAATAATGACAGGACAAGAGGACATAAACTCAAGCTGCACCAGGGGAGGTTCAGGCTGGACATGAGGAAGAATTTCTTCATGGAAAGGGTGGTTGAACATTGGCAGGGGCTGCCCAGGGAAGTGGTGGAGTCCCCATCCCTGGAAGTGTTCATGGAACCACTGGATGTGGCACTCAGTACCCTGGGCTGGGTGACAAGATGAGGACAGTTGAACGTTTGACTCATTGGTCTTGGAGGTCTTTTCCAGCCCAAATGATTCCATGATTCTGATTGGTCATCCCCAGTAGACAGACCCCATTATTGCTCTGATAAACCACAAGGCCACATGCAGCTGTTTAATTAGGTATTGATGTCTGCATTTGTTTCTATAGACACTGATAGTTACTGCATTTGCATTTTTGTGTATGTACTTTGATCTGTATATGTAAATCTGACCTGAGATGAATATTTCATTTCTTTCAAGCATTCTTGGTTTACTTGCATGCCTGTTGCAAACTTCTAGAAACACAAATGGTTTCCTTTTGTGAGCAAGATGCGTCAAGTGTGTTTCTTTTTGTCACACATTTACATTCCTCAAGATTTTCTACCTTGGTTTGTGCCACTCTTAGTGAGGCAAACCCTTGCATAGAGACTTGACATCCTCACAGCAATCTCAGAACAATTTCAAAACATGCTTATGGTAATCCTTTTATCACTCAAGCCTGCAATGACAAAATGATCTCAGTGCAAGGTCTGCAGTGACCCTCTGGAAGGCAATACCACTCTAATGTGAGATTATACAGGTAAAATGGATTCAGTGAAAACACACACCGTGTTTGAATTTCAGTGTAGAGCCTCGATGAAATGACAAAACCAAACTCATCTTTATGCTAAATTATGTTTATGTTAAATGCAAGGATAGGATGGGAGGAGCTGTGCCCAGAAGTCTTGCAGCAAGAGCGATGTAAAACACAAAGGAGTTCAAGTAGCTCCAGAATGAAAGTCCAACTAATTTTCAGAAAAAAGCTTAACAGAATGGTTCAAGTGGGGTCAGTATAGGGGTTGAAGGGTAGCCCTGCTAACCCCAGCAGCTTCCCAGGTGCTGTCAACCCTGGAGCCTGACACCTCTGCTCTGCCACCCTGTCCGTGGGCACTGTCCCCAGCACCTGTGAATCCTAAGCCACTTTAAGCCTTCCACCAACAGTTCATGATTACTTTATTACACCTTCCAACACTCAAAAGGGCAATGCAAAATCAGCACTGAATTCATTAATTTACTAATTAAAAGATAGGAGAGGAGCACGTGAGCAACCTCTGGAAATGGTTGTGCAGAAGCACACACTCTATAAAACTCTGCAGCCCTCACCTCACCCTGTGAGAGCAGAAAGATCCAAAGGCTGGGACCCCATTTGGTGACTCTGGGCAAGGATGCAGTGATCTTTCCTCAGGGAAACAGAGATCTTCCCCAGGCCTAACTTTGATTTTTGTCTAGTCTAGCCCAGTTATCATTGCACCCCCAGCACACAGTGCATTACCAGGGGCAGGCAGGCACTGGCTGAGGCCAAAGGAGATTTTGCTGGGCTGTCTTGCAACAGGACTGGGTCAGACAAGGGCCCTGGCCAGTGCCCCCAGAGAGCCACCCCTGCTTCTGGAGGCACACTGCCAGATGTGGGAAACTCCAGGGCATGGTGCAATATTTTGGCCAGTGACAAGTGGAATCCACCAGCATTAAGAAAGTAAAGTCAGGTATGCAGCCGGCACTAGTGGCTAAGCTACATCCTTTTTTATCTTCAGTGGAGACTATAAATCCAATTCATTTGACCAATGCTAAGACTCTGTCTTAGCACAAACTGCCCTGTTTCACTCCACTGACTTTAAAGGGTAACTAGCTCAGACTTAATTGTCTAACTTTTAGACATCAGAGTCAAAGAAGATTAATATTATCTACCCAATATTCCATGGATGTCAAACTGAAATGAGCAAAAAATAAGGAGAGACGAGTCAAACTATTTCCCCTTTTGATAATTAGGAACCACAAGATGTTTGCTTACAGAATATGCCTTTCAGAAATAACTTCAATAAATCTGTGAAGCTGTCAACTATTGCAGATGTTTTGTATCTACATCTGTAGGGATTTCATAACACTTATTAAAAACCTTCACACATCTAGCTTGGGAAAAGCCCTTCTGAATGGAAAGGTGGTTTCCAGGGATAGCCTGTTCTCCTCAAAATTTTCAACTACTTTTTGGTTTGAAAGTTGTGATTTTTCTTCTTTGAAGATGAGCTGCCTCACAGTCTTGAAATAAAGAGAGAGGGAGAGTCTATGAACTTTAATTCTATAATTAAGGATAATCTAGCATTGATGGGCACATTCAATGAACCATTATAAGTGGCCCACAACCTGTCTTAAAGGTAGAAGTCGTCTGAAAGACTACAAGACAGTTCCTTGTGGGTCCTGTCCTTCCCTCTCCAGGAAAGATGAATTGGATGTATTCAAGGAGAATGGCTTGAGAGAGATGCAAATTTGTTAAGAACAGGCCAAAGAAAGTCCAAGTTCCTCACATCCAAATGATTTTCCCAGCCTTCCCACATGGAGCAGTAAGAGAAAATCAAGGACAGCTTTCCTATATTATTGCTTTCACAAGTGTCTCAAAGTGATTGACAGCATTCATATTCTCATTATGGCATCTGCAGATAATGAGGTACCTAGGCACTGGAATATCCACTGCTTAAGCATGCCAGGAATATTATCACTGACGTTTGAGCAAAAACATTGCAATTCCACACAATACCTCTACATCTTCGAAACGTCAAAACACAGCCAGATGCTGGAGCCATGGCTGCTGAAATCACATGGGTTAGCTGGTATATCTTGAAAGAATTATTATAAATGTAAGGTATCTATTTAGCTAGTCAGCTAAATAGTGGGTTTGAATTCTGCAGATAAGAGTAGGCTCCCCCCAGAATTTAAAGGCTCTCTCCCCTTCCTCCTTTAGAATTCTTTGTAATTTTCTATAAACAAAGCTCAAAAGCTGTCTCAAGTGCTGTGAGAAAGACTTTCCTGAGTCAAGGAAGGAGTCTTATGTTTCTAAGCTAAATGGCAGCTAAAACAACTCCCTCCAAGGAGGATACCATGCAGTCTGAGACAGCTGAGATGGTCCTGCACCAATGGCTCAGAGCTACCTCTGCCACCATCCCACTGGAGTGTGGCCTTTGGCACGAGGCTTTGCCACAGCAATGCCCTCCTGCACATCACCTGGTCAGCTGCCAGCCCCCAAGCCACATGTCCTTCACCCCATGAAGGATCTGGAAGGGGAGGGCAGGCAGACTAACCAGGCACCAGTGACATGCCCATGGACTGCAGGATGTGTCCACAGTGTCTGAACACACTAAGGTGTAGAACAACACTTGAAATCGGGAAATTAGGCACAGAAACTCCTGCAACATGCTGCTCCTAGAAGGTGTGGGGGTCACATCTTGGAAATACAGTGCTGCCAGCATCAAGAGGGATGCTCCAGCTGTGCAGAGCAGAGCACAGAGCACTGAGTGAGCAAACTGCTGCAGCCTGCCTCAGGGAAAATGCTCTGAATGCATAACAGAGCCATGCTGGAAATGCACTCCTGGGCTCCTGTCCTCCCTCTCTTTGCAGCTGTCTGTAGAGGTGGAGAGGGCACTGCCAACACCGACTGCTCCCTCACCCTTGACTTGTGTGAGATGGACTTGTGTGATGCTGGAACTTGTGCCTTAACAAACTGCATCATTCCCACTGCCACTCAGTGGTTTTATTGCTTTGGAATGAGTTTTGAACACAGGTCTTTGAGCACAGGCCTGGCATCCATGGCCTTAGGATAGGAAGCAGGCACTGAGTTTTCTTAGGAGGAACAGCTGTCCTTAGCCTGAAAGAAAGCAAGCAGGTGTTTGCATACATAACAGAAAGGATGTCTCACTGCATCTTTGTAATGCCTTTGGATGTTACAGCTGCCTTTTTCCCCTACCATACTTCTGCTGTTTGACCCTTGTCCCAGCTAAAAACACAGAACATGTTAGGTGCAAAGTGATATTCTCAGTCCTGCTGCTGCAATACCCAGTGATCCACAACAGCCCTGTAGTCATGCAGCCTGCGTGGGGACACGTGTGAGCAAACACAGAGATTTGCAGGAGGCCTTTCAGAACTAGACAGCTCTGTGTAGGGTCAATACAGCACTCAGTGTCGCTCCTTTCTTCTAAAGAAATTGTTTCTCCAGGTGGATATCGAAACTTCAGTCAAATGCCCTGTAAAAGTGAAATGTTTAAAAGAAAAATCTCTGTGGCTAAAGAGGTTAGTCAAAGAGCTGAAACTGCTCTCCATTCTTCTGCATTACCTGTAAGCTAAGCTGCAGCAGGTGTACTGAAAAGAAAAGGTACACTAGTACATGAGACAAGGGTTTGTACTCATTTAAAAGAGTTCTTACAAAAAAAGTCCATATTAATAACTCTAAACCTTTCCCAGATAATAATCCAAAAGAATATTTCAGCAATATGTTGTTAAATCCCCATAACATTGCATGCCAATATTTCTAAGGTTTTTTTGTGCCAAAAATATGAAAAAAACCCCCACAGTGTCCAAGATGAAAATCACAGAAGTATCTACAGTGTTTACGAAAACAAAGCAATGTGCTCTGGTAGGTCAGCAAACATCCTGAAATGTAGTCTTTTGGTAAATACTGAATAAACCTTCTATAATTATGATAAGGGGAAGGTCTGATGGTTGATATGGGAGAAGTTTCAGTTCCCTGTGTCACTCCACCAGAGCCTCTGAGTATGGCTTTGGTCCTACCACTGACACCCTGTTTCCCACCTGCAAACTGGAACCATGACTCCCTTCACACCCTCCTGGCCCAGCTGCTCTGATGAGGCAGCAGCTCTGCACCTTCTGCTCAAAGCTCAGATGTTGGTGAGGTCTCCATGCCTGCCTGTAACGCAGGCAATAACTGATGAAATGAGGGAATCTCTTTTTTTCAGAATTACAGGAGATTTCAGTCAAACAAATATCAGAAGACTTCATCAATTAAATTTCTAGCATCAACCTGGAATCACACTATACTTCTGTCAGAAACTGGCCTATCTTATGAAAATAATAAATCCTGCATTTTGATGAGGACTCTCTTTTTTTTTACCACGTGCCTATAGATTTCTCATCCTTTGCCACCGAGCGCCACACTAAATGTTGAGCCCTTTCTTCAGGCTGTAGCTAAAGGGGAAGAAAATAATGATGTCTCCTAATGACAGCTGTCGAAGGGATTTGTGGGAATCAAAAAGCTTGCTGGAAAACCCACTGTACAAAATGCTTGACCCAGTTGTCATTAATTCTGCCTGGCCCAGTCAGTCCCTCCTGTACCAGGAGCTCACTCCTGTGCTGGCTGATGCAAAGGCAGTGTGGGACAGGCAGTGAGAGAGAGCAGGGCAGCTGCAAACCAAAATCACCCTGGGGAGGGTTACAACTAGATAAAGTTTTCAACAATAAGATTCCAGAGACTGCTGACTGGAGAAAAGCTCAATATTTTAGTCTCAGTACAAATTTGCTTCAATCTTATACAACTCCCATGCAGCAGCATCCACAGCTGCATGCTGTAAACAACAAACAAATCTATTTCCATCAGCCCTGCTGATGCTATGAGAAAAGTGCCTGAGCATAAGACATGCACAGATGTAGAGTCTCACCTGAGCCTAGTGCTGCCCTCCATTTGGCCCCTCTAACTTAATATCGTTGTTACAAAGCTATTGGTCTCCTGGTAGCGAGCTGGCTCAATGCAGAGCCTCTTCTTCCAGCTAATCTGACAACTCCGATCCAAGAAGCATCAAGGGCCCAATTAAGAAGACACATCTTATCAAGGAGCTTATTTTGCATAACAGAATACAAATGACGAATAAAAATTTAATGTTTAATAACTTAGTACAAAGAGGGCTGTTGATATAGAATGCCTGGAATTTTTATGGCGGCTGTCAGACTTGTGATAAAACTGTTATATAGGAACACTTGGCAAAAAACAGCGTAGAATTTTTCAGTAATGGTGTGTGCATGATATTGCATTAATTCTTGATAGGAAAGTAACTGTAAGCCTGGGAATCAGCCAGTTTGAGTTTCAGTGTAAGATGATTTTTTTTCCCTTTTGAAGGACATCTAAATACATTTTAATGAAGAGTTAGCTGAAAGGATGGTAGGTACTTCATAAATGCATTTGTGTGTTTGCTGAAGTCCAGAAATTATAGGCAAATCACCACAATCCCTCTGGGTTGAGAGTAACTTTGTCAGATCCAGTGATGTGGCTGCAGTTTGCTGGTCCCCATCACTAATGGCTGGAAGGCAGGAATTTAAAGAGGAAGGAGAGGTTATCTCCAAGGTTTGCCCTTGCTGAGTAGGGGCATTTCTTCGATTTACTTGCACCGTTTGGGAGAGTTGAACATTGATGCAGCTCTTTTCTGACTTTGAAGATCAGAATCTGGAGGAAGGCTTGACTTGCCTTTGCTACTACAGCTGCAATTTATACATTAGGAGTCCTTCATGATAATGGAAAAAAAAATTGCTTTAGGTTTAAATACAGAAACTAGTTCTTCAAACAGCAGGTATGGACTGTATTATCCAATAATTATTTCAATCTCTGTAACTACCACATTCTGTAAATATATCAATACTAATCAAGGAAAAAAGGATGCTCAGGTTTTCTTTCAAACATTTTCAGAAAGCTGATGCATGGGTCTGAAATGCTTGCATTGTATTCTGATGAATTTTCCATACACCTTAAGCCTTAAGTTAAAAAAAAATTAAAAATCTAAATATCTTAGTGTAGCAATTAAGTCATCTTTACCAGTACACTTCAAATAAAGTGTCCATTAAATATTGCTAAACTAATGCTGAATTAGAGTGGAACTCTTCTAGAAAAGTAGGTATCACATCTATATGAACTCTAAATGAATTCCTTATTCATTCGATTCTATTGTATTAGTGTTATTGCAATGAATACTAAATGAATTCCTAACGATTGGATACTTAAAATAAAGTGTTACCCCTTTACAATAGTCATCAAACTTTAAGGACAAATTGAGATTAAAAAAATTATGTACTGATGGGGAAAAAAAGGTTGAACCATATAGTCCAGAATACTGAAAGGTATCATTTATCTGATGATGCTAATATTCAGATGCAGTCTTATATTAGAATTAATACTACAGGAGTGGACCCTTATACAGAGGATTTGTTGGAGAAATAAAATCTATCAGTAACAGTTTCATTGTTCCATCATTACGAACTCATTTGGTATTCACTGTAATAGCACTGATCGTAATGAATTTGTTTGATATTCATGTGGCTCTCACATGCATTAACATAGGCTTTCTGTTGTAATTCAACATCCAACAAGCATTAGTTAATGCAGACTTTGGATTAGGCATGGCCCAGTGTTCCACAACTGGAGTTTCTTTTCAGTTTATAAGCATTTAAAGGACATTTTAGTTCCTGGGTCTTTATTCTTCTTAATCTGGTACAGTATTTTTAATGTGAAAAGCCTCCTGGAAGGTCCCACACTGCCTTTTCACGTGAACTGAGGTGTGTGCCATCTTCTATCTCAGGCCACAAGCCAGAAAAACAGAGTTTTATCACCCAGGCACATTACCTCATTATCCCCTTGGCAATAGTGGCTTTGGCACAGCCTGGAGCTGGCAAGGTACTGAGGGAGCAAGAAATCCTGACTCCTACTATTAATCAGATGTTTTTTTTCTTTCTCTAGGTTCAGAAATGCCAATAGTTCCCCAGCATTGGATAATATTTATTTGGCAAAATGAACTCCTGCCCTTGCAGTATCTTCCTCAGAGGAAATAACTCCATGGCAAAAAGCAGGGCAAATCTTTGGAAAGTTTTCACAAGGAAGGGAATTCAGCCAGGTTTTCAGGAGGTTTGACTCACTGGAAAATTTTCAGGCATTCCTCAGTCAAAGCTTGACTAATGCAGATTCTGGTGTGATTCAGCCCCAGTCAGGGTGTTAGACTCCGTTTCCCCATTGTGCCTCATGGTAATTATTCCTATTATATCTTCAAGAGATTATGGATGAGCGATAGATGAACTGCAATGACTATTAACAAGAATTATAGCAATCTTTATGCGTAAGTGTTCAAAACACCAGGGGCCACACGCTCAGGTAATACACATGGATTTAGATCATGTAATCAATTCGACTGCAGTAATTGGTAACATGAAATTACAGAGTCAGGTGACCTGCTGATGCTATCAGCACTGCTGCTGCAACGCAAAGGGTTTTCAAAACACTGTCCCCATTTTGTTTCAGTATCTCACAAAGAAGGTTTTGCTTTGGTTTTCCTGGTTGTTTTACACAATGAATCTCTTTTTTCCACATAACCCCACTTTCTCCCACCCTTCTCACAACAGCCTCCAGCCAAGGTTGAACCTCAGCCCTCCTTGGCACAGGGTGCTCCTTTCCTCTCCTTGGGGCACTGGAGGTGTGTGGAGACCAGGAGGGCTCCAAACAGATCCACTGGCTCCCAGAAACCTGACAGGAGGGCACCATACCCTTCTCAAAGCTCTCCTGTAAGGCTGACCCTGGGCTCTGGGGAAGGTCAGGTCTCCAGTGCTCCCTTGCAGAAGCAGAGGTGGGCCTGCATCAGGCTCCTCACCTCACTCTTTCTTGCAGGACATCAGCAGAGACCATTACTGTCCAACCCAGAGGTGGGGCAGAGGTTTGGGATGGCTGTGCCAGGTGTCTAAAGGGCATCAGTAGAACTGGGAGTGCAGTTGGGACAGCGGGTGCATCAAGCACAGCAAGGGGTGGGCTGGGACACAGCCCTCTCTGTCTCTGTGTGAGGATGGAGGCACAGGGAGAGAGGAGGAGCAGCCCCTCACCAGGAGGGCAGAGCTGGAAAAGGCCTGCACTCAGGGAGTTGTTAGAGGTGGTCTCCAGCCTTGTCATTTCAAGAGCAGATCCCCCAGCAGTGCCCTGTCCTGGCCAGCAGTGGCTGTGGAGGGCTCTATCTCTACCCTTTAACTTCTCTTTTGATTGCAGACAGAGCAGAATTTGTCAGAGCTCTTGGAGGCCCTGATAGATGTAAATACTGTTTAATTAATTTGATTTATGATATAATTGCACCACTGTGCTTGAGGGTTTAAGGGAATTCCAATTCCAATGCATCTTCTTAAAAGTGATTTCAGGTAAAACTTTGTCAGGGGAGGCAATGCTGCCCTGGCCAGTGCAAGAGATGTGTCTGCAGAGAATGCACCATCCTGCATGCCACTCATCCAGTGCAGTCTCATCCATTTGAGCACTCATATTTAGATGCATAATTATTCCTCTTCTACCTACAAATGTTGCTTTATATAGATGAATTCAAGGCTCAACTGCATTAGAAAATGCACATTTTGGGTTTTTTTGTACCAAGGTTGTGTTTAGGAAAGAGAGCTGTCTCACAGGACTATGAAAAACATGTAATTTTTCTTTCTTTTTTTTTTTTTTTTAATTTACCTCACTAAAAGTTATCTGATTCCTTTTTAGCTTGTACTAAGCAATATGATTTTTTTTTTCTTGAGATTTTAAGAAAAATGTATTTCTGGGTTTTTTTAGTATAAGGTATGATTATAATTAGCTGATATTTGTGAATTAATGTCTCATGGCACAGAAACACGGAGAAAGGATGTAAGTAACCAGCTACTTTATAGCATGTTTCACAACCAAGCACAACATTTGGCTGCATTTAATGGAAAAAATGGTGGGGAGTGTTGCCTGGCCACTGCAGGATACCTGTGGTAATGTACTTGCATCACTTCACAGTTTAACTAAAGCAAACGTATGCCACTGCAGCGTGTGCCGTAACACCTGGGCACAATAGAATGAATTCATGGACTGTGCACCCATAAATCTTCATTTCCTAGTTTTGTGGGTTTGTCAGGCCTTTAAAGTTATTTAACACGCTTTTTGCGGTGATAGATAGGTACTGAGAGTGTTATAAATACTAACTTGTGTCTGAAAGTTGGGCTGTGAAGCTATCACCCAGGCTTATGGTGTCTGTGATTTTATATCCAGCTAACAAGTCACTTTCATGGGTCGGGACATCATCTGGAGTCTATGAATGTGTAAGAACCAACAGTTACTGTATATATGTTAGGTGCTGTTTGATTCATATATACAGCATTTCTTTTAGGAGGGGAAAAAAAAATCATAGCAAGAGTGCTCCTCTCTTTAGTTCTAAAAAATAAAGATCATAGACCTTACTAGTGTCTGGCCTATCAGGAATTCATAATGAAAACGAATGTTCATTTTTTCTTTAAAAGTGTCTCAAGCTAAATGATACTGACGCTTTCAATTTTTAACATCATAATCAATAAAGGCTGCTTATGCACACTTTGCAAAACCATCAGTTTAGAAGTTCGAAAAAAAAAATCTGCATATGGCTGCAGCTTGCTGACTGCAAAGCTCTAGCACTAAATCTTCTGAGTTAAAGTTTTACTGGTGTGTTATGAGTAAAAATGCATTGTCAGCCATCTGCCAGTTTTTCTCCTAACATCCATATTTTCAACCCTTGCTAAACATTGGGAGCATTTGGCCACAAGAGGCCAGCTCTACAATTAAACAGCCGAGTTCTGCAGCAGAAGCAAGGGCATGTCAAAATAGAACTGTCTGTTATTAATTTTAAAAGTCTATAAAGGAAAGCTATGACCCTGTCAGGGTGATGGACTGGTAGTTAAATGTATTATAAACTGTTAACTCTCAGAGACACAAAAGAAGAGGAAAAGAAAAACAATGCAGCAGTGTCAAAAGCTTCAATAAATGCTAATCATGGCAGATTAATCAGCCTCTAATTCCACTGATCCAAAAAGGTTAGAGTGTCAATTGTGTGAAATTAGCTCTTTCTCATGTGTCCCTTTGCATTTGGAGAATCTGTCTGTTCATTTGCATCTTTTGCCAATGTTTACGAAGAATTCAGTTCATTAGCTCTTAAACATAAAATCAGACACTGGAAGGGGGATTCATCGCCTTTTTCTGCTTAAAGTAGTACTTAAAGCAAATAGCACTGCTACAGTGTACATTTATAGATTCTATCAAGCAGCATTAATTACTGTATATCTCATATCCAGCAACCTCCTTTTCATGGGAAAGGTTTCATGTGAAGAGTTCTATTTAGTCTTGTAAGGAGGGCTTTTTTGATGGCTTAAGATAAAATGTTTAATCATAAGCTTGAAATGGCAAAGCAGAGCTGCTAGACCTTAGTGGAGTACACGCTACAAAGGGTTCCCAGAAGTGTGTGCACTATCTGCTGTGGGAAATACCTGCTCTAACCTGCGTTTGAAAATCCTGCAGCTTGCCAGGGAGAATGGCAGTTCAAATGAACGACTATGCAGAACACAGGAAAGCCTGAGGAAGGATTTCCTAATGGCAAATAAAGCAGGAGATGAGGAGATGTATTAGCTGGCTCTGTTTGAAGTGTTCTGACTGAACTCAGGACCACAGGACTCACCTGCTTTCCTTTCCAAGGCAGCATCCAGGCAGGGTCCATCCATCATCTGGTGAGCTTTGGCTGCTGGGCTGGGCTTTGAGGCCTCACACTGCTCTGGCTCAGGTTACCTGGGGAGTGCCTCAGAGCCAGGAAATGCAAGAATGGAGACTCTCATTTCATAACCTGAAACCTCTACCTTTTAGGGAAACATGTATGGTCAGCTGAGGGCAGCCTTGAAGGAATACATGAACCTGCTGAGATTGTTTGCACTGCCTACATTGGGATGAAATTTGTTTCTCATTCCCCTGAAGTAATACATATATATATATATATATATATAAATCATATATATATATTTCTTGTCCACAACAAACAGTTTTTGTGATTTAACAAAAATCTAGGATTTTCCCAGCTCTTTGCTTCCATGCACGTCCTGGGTGAAGCATTCCTGAATTCACTTTCAGCTCTTTGCCAGAATCCTACAGAAATTTTCCCAGACATTGGCAGGAATGTGGAGGAGATCTGTTCATCTCCCAGCTCTCCTTTTAGGGCTGGACTCCATGGGAGGGTCAGGGCTTCCTCCTCAGGGGAGCATCCAGGGAAATTTTCCATGTCTCCTGCACAAAGAAGAGAAGTAAAGGGCAATTCCTCTCTCCTGTCCAGAGGAAGGGGCCCTGACTGAAATCCCACAGCAGCTGAGGGTGGACACCAATCTCTGCAATCAGTGCAAGGCATTGCCTTTGGCTTGGCCCTCTCTGACAGAAAGACATGGCATTGTACATATTTATTATTAAAAACTTTCAGAGCAAAACACTCCCCCAGCAGATGCACTGGGGAGGAGGAGAAGAGAACCAACAGGGGCCAGGGGTGTACCCTGCTCCTCCACAGGCTGCAGAATGGAGCTGAGCTGCATGGGAGAGGAGTCCCTACAGGCACAGGAGCTACCTGAGGGGCTGGGGGGTTTTCCAGCCCCACACTGTCCCAGGGGCACATTGAGCACCTGTCTCACATCAAATAGCGCTGCTTTGTTAAGCCTCACAAAAATCTTGGCTGATTTTTCAGGGCTCAGCCCATTTCTGGACTTGGGCAAGTCTTAGGGCGTTTATTCTGTAGAGAAATAGGGTAAAGCACATGTATGGAGAATCTCATCACCATGGGCCGGGTGGGACTCCTCCCTTAAAATGACCCACTTGGTTTCAGGATATTTTGGATATCTGTATACCATGTTTCAGTGCAATATTTAAGGCTGGGATTGGTCAAAGGCTCTTTATTGGGGTTTCATATATTTGCTTCCTGTTGGTTCCAAGTTTACATAGCACATTTTCTCAAGAAACACCCTTGATTTGAGGTAAGTTTTATTCCTGGACACAGTCCAAAAAATTAAAACTTATTGAGAGAGACTTTTTCTAGAAGAGAAAATGTAGTTAGATATCTTCCCTAAAAGAAGAAAAGCACTGCTTGGGTCTAATTCTAAAGAATGATCCATGAGGAATCTAGCTTAAAATATGAAAATATAATATGAAATTTAAAGGATAATTATGAGGCAGGAAAACAGAAAGCCACAAAAATATTTTAAAGGGAATGTAAAGTATATATGGCACGGTGCAATAGATGGACTGTCAGCAGTATTTCTTTGTGTGTGTGTCTTTTGTATTGCAGTGAACTGTGCAACAGCAAGATTTGAATATTCTGAATCTGCCATCTCCCTCTTCTGTCAATCAGATCCTTCCAATTTTGAACATGCCAGGATGAACTATGTTGACTTCTTTGGCACAAGAAAGTGAATCCAGTGAAATTCATATATTCAATGGTTTCATGAAAATGAGAAAAGTCTGTCTATTTGCTAGAACAGCTTTGGGCTAGTTTTGAATGGCTGCATTTCATCTCTGCATTTTCCCTCCCCACAACTGTTATGATGTGAAAAATGCCCAAGGCCAGGGGCTTGTAGGCCCAAGTCCACTGAAATTAATTGTAATTGGGAAAAGGGCCCTTTGCATAAGCCAGTCATATTATACTCTCCCATCTGACCACTTCTTTTCCATTGATGGATATAGTTTATTCTACCAAATCATTTTTTTGCTGGTGAAACTAATTTAACGCCACCCAAAAATATATCAGACAGCTTCTGGCAGCTATTTCTGTCTTAGAAGCATTCTAAATGCTCAGGTATACAGAAGGTTCTGCAGCTTACAATTGCTCTTGCTTCTGCAAAGTTTTTGCTTTAGTAATAGCAATAGACAAGTTTAAATCCTTCTGTCTTGGACAGAATAGAGTGGATATTTTCCTATTGCAGCTGTGCCACCCCCTCCTCCCTGTGCACTGCACTGTGACTGTGTGCAGGTTGCAGGGGGCAGAAGGCTCCTGCAATTCCAGCCATTTTCCCTGGCATTCCACCATCTGATGCTGTCACCAGACTAACCAAAGGAAAACTGAGTTACCACTGCACAATTACATGTTCACACTCTAAATTTAAGCCTCCCAAAAGATCTCTGCCGGCTGGATTAACAGGGGTGGTCTTTGTCCTGGTAAGAACCAGAAAAGCTCAGCTCCATTTCTCAAAAGTACTAATGCTGAGCTCACACTGGCTGAGCTAAATGCTAAATTTCCCCAGCTAAATGCAGTCTCACAGATACTTCATCCTTCCCAGTGCTGTCAAGCAGATTGTCCTGGAAAGAGTAAGTCATTGATTTGATAAACCTAGAGTTAGGAGACACATTTTGAACTGTTGTATTGGAGCTTGGCAATAAAACTTGAAATTTCTGGTTTCAGTCCCTGATTTGTTTTGGATTTGCCAAAGTGATTTTTAAATTCTTAAGGCTTTTTAATAATTCAGGTTGAAGTGGTGTGGAGCCCAGCCTGTATCTGCAAAGAGACTCTCCAAAGCAGACTTGGGTGCTGCAGGAAGTGGGGAGAGTGATTCAAGAGGGCTCATGATTCTTTTATGGGACAGTATGACCAAGCATGGTATGAAGGGAGGAACTTTATTGCTAATGGAATAAGCCTTCAGATAAGATGTAAACCAGAGTTCCTGCTGGTTTTCTCTGTGCAGCAGCCTTCTGGATACTCTCCAGCTCTTCTCTGTCTACCTATGCTTCCAGCTGCCTAAGACAGTGTTTAATTCCTGCTCAGAGCTGTTCAGTAGCCTTCTTGTTCACCATTAAAAGAGCAGCTGCGTGGTCGTGGTGGGTGAAGAGAGCTTCTACCTCTCAAAGGCTGTTATTAGACTTAGTTAAAATTTATAAATACACATTTAGCCCAAGAACATCTTTTAAGAGGCAGAGATGCAAGGGACGACGACCAAGTGAACAACCTGAGTGAGAGCCACTGGAAATATTTTGTTAAGCAGACATGGGCTATGACCTCCTTTACTGTGTGCCTTGAGCATTTGCATTCAGGTACAAAGTGGCTGCAAGTCCTTATTAAAATGGTAACATTTGTGCCCAGTTTGGCCAATGAAATGGATCAAGGTCAGGATAACTGGCATCAGCCCCCTGTCAGGGCAGTGACTGTCACCCTGCCCTTTGCAGCAGGGAACAGTCCAGGCCAGTGCAACTGTGACCCCCTCTCCACTCTCCAGCACACATTTGAGCAGATTGGTATCTGAGAGAGGCTCAGACCTAAATCTGTATGCAGATACTGCTCCTGGACCCTATTTCTAAGCCAAATCTTGCCTGGATATCTCAAATTCTATTCTAATTTTGGCACGCTATTGTTTAAATTAGAGACCTAATCTTAGATTTCCCATGTTTCCCTCTCCTTATCTACTGCAAAATACTGCAATAGGAGGCAAAAAACTCCCAGAAAACCTTATCTTTTCACAGATGAGGAACATCAAATCATAAGCAGGTCCTTTGAATACTCAAGTATATGATTATATATTTGACTGTCAACTAAACCCCAGGAATAGGAAAATACAACTGAAAATACTGCCTGTAATGAGAGGACTTGGTTGTCACATTTGGTATGATATAATTTATCTTTTATCTGGTATTAGTGAATAATATCACTTTGCCATTCACTGTAGTGTGTTTACCTTAGAAATCCACACAAACTTTCCTTAATACTAAATTCTGCTTAAAGAAAGCTATCTTTTCTGGGTGTCATATGCTTCCAATAATATATGGGATCTCCTCTGAGTTCCATTGGCTTTTCTTTTCTGAAATCTGCAAAATTCTCAGAAAAAATATCACTACATGATTCCACTCCAGTGAAACCGCGCTGACTTCTGCTAGCAAAATACCTCAGTTCATCTGCTTTCTGTTGTTTCATCACATTCCCACCTTCCTGAAAGGGCTACTTCTTTATCTGGGTTATCTGTCCCCTAGCCAGGAGGTGCTGCTTTATAAAGGGGGTGGGTTTTTTACATCAAACTCAGTGCTGGATGATTTCTTTCTCTGTCTGCAGCCATAACATCCCCTTGTTCACACAGAAATAAAAAACCACAAAGGGTATGGATTATGCGACGCATTTCCTGCAGAATTTAATAATCACAGTAAAACACTGGCATATATTGCTGTCTGCTTACAAATCTCTGTTTTCTGTGGAAATTACAGCTTACTATTTAAGTCACCTGAATATCCTGCTTCATACATCTGAACAACATAATAAAGGAACTTGTCCAGATTAGATGAATATCCTCTAGTGAACTTGACACGAGGTCCAGATTCTGCTCTACATTTCACTAATGCCAGTCTCAAATACAAACTTATTTACAAATGCAATCAAATGAGGCATGGTCCATTCTCTTAAAACTATTAAACCTGGATGTTTCCAAATGCCCTGACAGTGAGCCACACTTCCCAGGTCTTGTCTCTCCCCATTCCCCACCAGCAGGATGATGCCTTTCCCTCATCCCCTCTCATCTTCAGGCAGAAAATGTCACTACAGCAATTGCAGCAAGATCTTCCCTGGGAAAGGAGAATTTGGGAAGTATTCCATGTATTTCTGACTGTCTTCCAGTGCAGTTGAGCAGCTGGAGGACAGGTACAGAGGGTGGGAGAACAGCAGACCCATGAATGCTGAGTTATCAGAATATGCAGGGCAGTGTCCTGCACAGCAGGCCCTGATCCTTGTCCTTGCCTCGTGATTTATTTAAACAGGACTAATTGCATGTTCCACACTCTAAGAACCGTGGACAGCTGGAGGCTGACAAGTACTTGAGAAACCTGTTTTGGGTGGGTACTGGTTGAGCCTCTGTTCCTGTCAGCTGGGGAGGATGTTTGAATTACGTGATTGGAAAACTGGGGGGAAAAAAAAGCTACTTTTCCTTCCTCTGTTTCTTTTAGAAACAAAACAAAACAAAACAAAAAAACCCTGAACATTTGACAATCTACAGATTTCTTTTTATAAAACAAATAATAAAAAAGAAGCTTTTTAGCTTTGTGAAGATGATTACCAAGAATCTCCAACAATGCTGAGCAGTTATGTACTTGCTGGAAACCAGCATTCCCATTGTGAAGCTCTTCCCATAGAAGCAATGAAATTAAAATTATTTTTGAAGCCTAGCCTAGAAGATCAAAAACTACTCAGAGTTCAAGTGCACAATATGATTCCCACTGAGAAAAGGGATTCATTTACAGATGCTGAGTGATTTTTGTGACAGTAGAACAGACATTTATTTTCATAGAAGACAAGAGGTCCAATCCTAAAGCATGGAGTATTAGTATCTGGCTGGGGGTTTCTAGCTGAAAAATTATTGATCTTCACTGAGAATAAGTCAAACACTGGCTTTGTTTTCACATCCCCATGAACTCTCAGCAGGGTCTAAGCTGTGCTCTGGGTTGGGCTGTGGTGGTGGTGCCCTGGGTGGGTCTGTGTGTGGGGACAGGCTATCCCAGGTGTGCCAAGGCAGCTGGAAAGTGCCAAAGGTTGTCCAGCACCCCATGGGACCCAGCCTGAGCAGAGGCTTCTTCTCAAGAGCCAAATGAACTCAAACCAGGGCAAGAGAAACAGCAGAACAATTCAAGGCCACACTTCAGTTTCTTTTTCATGTATTGCAATTAACAAATAATGGCAAGCTGCCCAATTGCAAAGGTAGCTCATTAATATATTTTGAATAGCTAAGAGCTTTGTTGTTGTTATTATTATTATTATTATGTTTTCTCTTAAGCTTTTTATTAGCTCAGTGATATTTTCCAAAGATGACTTTGATTCCCTTAATGGCTCTTTAAAAAAAAAAATCTAGCTAATATATAGTAATTCCCCAGTTTCCCCCAAATACACATTGAAACTATAAACTGTTTCTAAATATCCTGAGAATTGTTTAAATAGATTTTGTGAAATTCCCATAACCTTTCACTAACCACCAAGCCCGTATTATCTAAAGAGGCTTCCAGGGAGGTGTTTGTAGGTAATTACCCAAGAATTAATCATAGGATCAACATAAAAGGCAAAATATAATAAATAATCATGTTCTTACATATGCAAATCATTGTGAGGTATGTTACCAATTTTCATAGAGGGGCTACTGTCAGAAATGCAATTTCATCTATCCAATTAGCAGGTTTTGCTGCATTATAAATCTGTCACTGCTTTCTATGCACCAAACAGCTGCTTATGCAAGTAACTGTGTGAACCTCTATTAAAAACCACAGGTCTGTATAAAGGCAGGTTAGGAAAAAAACCAAATTCCCAGTAAAGCTGCGTTAGGTCTGGAAGGCTGTGGCCAGGAAGCAGTTAAAATTATTAGGAAGGGAATTCCATCATGCTATTAATGTCCTGCAATTCAGCTGTGGCTGTGTTCTGTTCGCTTGGTTTTCCTCTTTGAGTGCTGTTGTGTTTTTAGAGCTGCTTTGAAGGAATGCTCTCCAGCGGACTGCCGCCTGTCACTGCTCCCTGTCATGTGTCCGATAATTAAAATCTGACTGATTTACTGACTGGCACCAACCATCACAGCTCAAGAGTTAGAAGATGTTCATCCTTCCCAAGGCTAAATTTACTTGGTGAAAAGGGGCCGCTCGCTTCCAGCCTGAGCTGTCATTCAGCTGCCGTGGAAACCATAAAGATAGCTAACAGAGCCCCAGCCAGCAGTCTTTAGTTTATTTTATTCTAATATTTATTGCCACCCAGAAAATGAACATAATACAGACAAGTTAGTGAGAGCACTGCACTAGTGATTTGTGAGGCTGGTGTGGAGTGAGAGCAAAACAGTCCTGCAGTATTAAAATAAAATAGAACAGCGGTGTTTCCCAAAAGTATGGCAGGGCTGTAGCTGTGTTTATTTTAACCCTAATGGGGTACAATTTATTATTACATTTTAAGTAGATGCTCTCTTGGAGAAGGCTGGTTGGGTTGGCTTTTTTCTTTTCAGGTTTTTTTTTTTTTTCCCAAAAGTGGAGACTGCTGGGAGAGG
>VWYP01009727.1:0-89323 GCA_013400435.1 Pycnonotus jocosus | reverse complement strand
GGGAGTCGGGCCAGAGAAGGGGAAAAAAAAAAAAAAAAAAGGAAAAAAAAGAAAAGAAAAAAAAAAAGAAAAAAAAAGAAAATAAAAGAAGAAAAAATAGGGAAGGAAAGGAACATCATGTCATCTTGTGTGAGTGATCTAGCAGTATTAATGGAGCCTCCAGGATCTATTGAAAGCAGCAACTTCAATAGCTCAGGGTCATGATATCAGTACTTGTGATGGAACAAGCTATTTACAAAAGATTTAAACTCTGGGGAAGACGTCTCCTGCAGTCTCTCTGGCTTATTCTCCTTAGCCTTTCGGGTCATATCCTGCTCCTCAGGCTCCTGTTAGTTTCTCTGTTATCGTGGGCTGGATGTGACAATTGCCAGCAATCTTTAGCTCTGACCCTCTGCAGCACAGTGTCACCCCAGCCCAGAGCACAGCACAGCAGCACTGCTCCCCCAGTTTGCAACCTCCTTTTTTTTTTAGTGCACCACTCTCATTTTTTTCTGTTTCCTCAGCTACAGTATTTGTCATTTTCTCCACATAAATAAAGCAAACCTTAAACATATACTGGCTGGTAAGAAACTCAAATACCTTTCCAGCATGAACAAGATTAATCACACATAATATTTACAGTACTAAACAAAACAATTATAACATCATATATACTCAGTTGAACAAACACACTGACAGTTCTTTTTGGAAAACATAGAGTAAAAATCCCATCAGAGTAAAGGAACTTCAATTTCTAATCCTCTTAAGCCATTTTTGAGACCAAAATTCGGGTGCAGACACCTTCTCCAGAAGTCATCAAGGTCTGATTTACCACTTGTTTCCCTGCTGTGTGGTACAGCTGGAGGGACAGGCAGTGCACCAGAAGCAAAGGCACCTAAAGTTACAAAGAGGCATCAAAGAAAATCAGGTTTGCTCACTCATCCCTAGAGCCCTTGGAGCTTTTGCTCTGGAAGTTAGAACACACAAAGACACAAAGTCCTGAGTGTGCACTGACCTTTGTTTTTGGGAATGTGAACCCTGCTCTGGCTTTTGGAAGGCCCACAGAGAGAGATGAGTCCTGTCTACCAAAGAGTGAGGGCTCAGCCCTGCAAAGAATTCCTTACCTGAGCCTTGGTCATACAAAAAGTCCTCCTGGTCTTGTGGCTCCAGCCAGATACTCACAATTTAGGTCAATAAGTGTCTGCAGGGTCAGGTTCTCAAAGCCAGGCCCCAAAACTTGCCCATAAGCTCCTCTCAGAGGGTATTTTTGCAGCAATACTCTAAATTACACATTGTCCCAGTCAGATGTCCTGGATAACCTGAGCTATTATTGAGGAAAGCAATAATGTAATGTTTTCTGTAAGAACACATGGAACATCCAAAGATGCTCCTTTGCTGAGGGGGCAGTCAGGAAAAGAGCAGGTGTACATATTCACTACCTGCCTATGCAGAAAAGCCATAATACAAAACCAAATTTTTACTAATCACCCAAGAGCTGACACATCCCTGGCCACAATACAGGATTTTTTTCTGATCAGCCATGGATCTGATGTGCTGTAACAGACTGCAAAGGGAATTCAAAATTACTCAGAACCAGCAACTTCATCATTCACTCTCAAAAGTGTTTCATCTTCCCTTGTCTCCTTGCTTTCAGGAATTTCTCTCAACCTAGTATTTCTTAATCAGAACTTATTTCTTACAGGTCATCAATTTGATCTCTCAGTGTCTAAGTGCTTGGTATTCTCATTTGGAACAGCAATCAGTTGTGCCTATCAATCTTTAGCATCTTATATTCAATTTTCATGCAGGTGTTTACAGCATGAAGCAAAAAACTTCCTGGGAAATGAAAGTTTAACAGCAAGTATCAGCCATCTTGTAAAAAACCCAATGGCTTATAAAGGGAAAGCATGCATTTAAAAAAAAATGAGACTCAACAGTAGAAGCCACAAAAATAACAAAACTGTGGAAATATCTGAGAACAGTAGATCTGCCTGCTATCTCGGAGCACCCACAGGACCAAATTTTTTCCCAGTTAGTTCAAAGACCACTGCAGAGTCTGAACATAAGATGTGGTTAGATCACTCCTATTTTAGCAAGTATAAGTGATGGTATTTGGACGTAAACCTCTGTAGCTTTTCCAGCTACCTTAGTGGTCCTTATGATCTCCTGTAGTAGTGAATTTCAGAGGCTGGGGACCTGCTGGGTGAAGAAAGATATCCCCTCATTTGTTCTAAATGTACCTCCCATTAATTTTAGTGACTGACAGGTTGTGGCTATATTAGGACTTAACATGGAAAGGAAGAGCTGATCAGTTTTCACTGCATACTCCCAGCATTAAATACCTCAGTCGAGTTTCGTTGCATTTTCCTTCTTTCCAAATGCCCTTTTTCCTCAAATCTGTAATACAGCAGGATGAAAATTGGTTTCTAGTATGATTAATGCTGAGCAAAACTTTCAGCTCAGTACTGGACAAAGATCACCTGGTTTTGATATAATGCCTCTTTCCCTGTTTCTCTCACTGCCTCTCTGCCTCTTCCTCTGGGGATGCACAAAGCATTTCAACCAGTCCTACCCCAGCTCTGGATCCCTCACCCTGTGCTCCTGAAACACCACCTCCACAACGGAGCGATTCCAGGGGAGAGAGCTGCTGCTGCTCTCCACCTTTTCACCTCTAAGTATCCTCTGAAAAGGAAAGCATTTTTCACTCTCTTTTCAAAAATGTTTGGCAAGTTGGATGACCTCATTCATATCTCCAGTGTCATTTTGATCGTGAGGGGGTGACAGAGTATTTCAGCAAACATGAAATGTGATTCTCTTCCAGTCAATAGAGTCTTCAAGGTGCTTTCTACAAGTTCACCTGAGCTTATTGGAAACCAGGATGAGAAAAATGCTCATCCCTGCTTTAGTCTAAGGTCCAACTGTGCTTTAATAGAAACAACGTTGGAATATTACTTGAACATTATGGGAGAAGAGGAAGAAAACCTCATCCTGCCAAAGTATGGTCTGTCCAAAGGGCACCCTCAGGCAGCAGCAAACAATTAGCAAAGCACCAGGGCCACTCTTCTCCCTATTCCCCATGGGGTGGCAAATTCCTGCCCCTCAGAGCCACCTCTGGCATCCAAGACTGGAGGCACAGAGGGCCTGGTTACAGACACCAGGATGCACTGGTGATCCAGAGCTCAGGAACACAGGAGCAAGCAAATCCCCTCATTCCATCAAAACATCAAAAATTGGAGGGTTTACAAAATCATTTTGAAACTTTTAAGATTTTTCTTCACCAGCTTTGAAGCCTGAATGAGCGAGCTTTGTTTGATGGGAAGCGTGGCAAAGCAATTCCCTTCACTCACGAGAACCATGGGAATGCAAAGAGGAAAATATTGCCCTGCCAGCACTTCCCTGCCATCCCCAGCATGCTGCTGTCCTTCTGGAGCCTGGCTCTGCACTGCCATGGCCATGCCAGCACAGCCCTGAGGTGGCCTTCATCTTGGGGGTACTGAGGGGTAGAAGACTTCATACTAAATGTGTCTTAATCTTTCTCCTTTTACTGTGGCATAAAATTAATTAATTGAATTAGAAACTGTGACGAGGTAATAATAAATAAAAGTCAGTATCAGAAGGAAAGATTTTCAAAGCTGTTTCAATGCCTGATCTGAAGAAAGCACCTAAACAGTTTTAAAATGTGACCCATAATGTGTTTCACCCCAAAGGATATAAGCAGGATATTGAAGATTATTCATATATAGGAAATATTCAATTCATCATCCAAATGCACCCACTTCTGCAGTGAAATATAGCAGATCCTTAACAGCACCCAGCAATTCGATATGCATTGAAGGTGGGGTGTGGAGGAAAAATAAAACAGTATCCAGATGAAATTGCAGATGTCAGGAATGGAATTCACCAACTGGGAGGAGACGAGCAAAAAGGGAGATTACTATTTTTATGTAAAATAAATCAGTCTGCTAATCAGGCTGGGATTTGGCTGCTGGGAGTTAAGGAGGGCAAGAGGAGAACCGTAATTTTTAGAGCTGCCACTTTAAACTACAGCCCATCTTGCTTCACCACTGCTTTGATGCAGCATCAGAGAGGGAGCATCTTGAAGTGCTGTAATGTCAAGGCTCAAACAGGCATATTTTAAAGTAACAGGAAGTAAATTAAGCCAATTAAACCATCCTAATGCTTTGACTTTTTTAGAGTGCTTGCTTACCAAGCAGATTTTTCTCTGCTTCCACAGCAATGATCATTACCTACATTTCAGGAGGTAACCATTTCCCAGCTTTATAGGCTCACACCTAAAACTTTGGGTTATCCCTTTGCTTCCAAGCATAGCGTTTGTACATACAAGGGGGAGTTCAACAGTCTTTACACCCTAGTTGGGACCCCTGGTGTCTGGAGAGAACTGGAGCAATGGAAAAAGCTCTTTAAATCCCTGCCAGGCTCCCTTGCTGAGATTTGTGCCCAAACAGGGAGAGCCACCCCCTCAACTCTCCAGCTGCCAGGGTGCCAGTGCTGCCTGGGGCAGGCCATGGTGCCAGAGCCTCTGTGCCCTGCAGCAGCTCAAGGGCCTGCAGGGTGCTCCATGAGGGCTGGTAAAGTCCATTGGGGATTTTCTGCTTGTCCAGAGCTCTGCAGCACAAGGTGGGGCCACCACAACCTGTCTGTTTGCAAACTTCACCTCTCTCCAGCCTGGAACCCACCAGCCCAACCAGGAGATGAAAAGGGCCCCCGTATTTTGGGGTCCATTGCTGCTTATTGCTTTAAAGATAACTCCTGGTGGGTTAACCTTCATTAAAAGTCCCCTTCTGGTGGAGATATTGGTCTGAAGCAAAGATAAGCAAAGATAAAAAGCAGGTACACACTATACAGGGAACCAAACCTATTATGTGGCAAAAGGACTGAAAGATTTGAGCTTTCAGCTCTTGCAGATGACAGATCAGCTTTTCTCCTCACACCACCTCAGCTCAGGGATACCCAGGTAAATCTATGAGCCTTTAAGCCTTTTCACATTACTAAAAGAGCAAGTCTTATGACTCAAGTTTAGTAAAAAATTCTTAACCTTGTTTTTTTTTTTTTTTTTTTTTTACTCACCTTCTCCCAGCACTTGTTGAGCTCTCACATGGTGAGCCTTTAGCTCTGGCAGGGAGCTGAGCATCACACGCTTGAAGATCTTTACTAAAACCCAGTGTAGGTCACCACACAGCTCATTAAATAAAGGGACATACTCTGCATGCCAATTAAGAGATTAAATTATGGAACAAAGCAGAGGGAGAACTAAAATTTAAGATCCCCTTGTATTTTCTGGCAAGTCATCTGTCAACTGGAGGAGCTGTTCCACTGACTGAGGCTTGTGAAGAGCCTGATGTAGCCACAACCGTGAATATCTCAAATGGTCATGTCAGCTAAGGTTACTGTGGAGCTGAAATTGTACTGGCAGTGGAGTCCTCTATTGTCATGATTCCTACACAGGTAGAAAAATGAGGACAGAAAGAGAAAAAGAGGCATAAAAGTTTCCCAGCAAAGTTTAGATATGTTCTGCTCTTTGTGACCAGTAAATACGAGCACATACATTTCATAAATGTCGATAAAATAAACATACAAGAACTTCAGGGGCTATCCAGATATGCAGTGTGTTTTCTACTGACAATTAAAGAAAGTGTTTCGAAATGTTATAGTTGAAAATTTGGAGGGAAAAAAGTGGTTCAGATGTAATTTAAGCACATTGCTGAATTCAGGTTCAGGTGGATTCAGTTACTTTTAGATTTCCGAGCGGTTTGGATTCCAAAGAACTGTGTGTGTGTGTGTGTGTGTGTGTGTACACAGGCAGGACTGTGCATGTCCTGGCAGCAGGGCAGAGCCCAGCATCCCCCCAGGTGCCAGCCTGGGCAGGTTGGAGGCAGTGTCCCCCTGCTTTTGCAAAGTTCCTCCCAGAGCAGGTTACCAAAGCACTGCTGTGAGCGCCATGGGGGTGCTCTGCTTCCATAAGCACTCAGAGGTGGTGAGGGCCTGGCACAGGCTGCCCAGGGAAGCTGTGGATGCCCCAGTCCTGGAAGTGTTTAAGAGCAGGCCCTGATGAACATAATCCAGAGAGAGGCATCCCTGCCCCTCGGCAGGGGTTGGAACAAGGTGATCTCTAAGGTCCCCTCCAACTCTAACCATTCTGAGATTTTATAAAACACAGACATACCTATGGCAACAAACCCAGTCCATATTTTGCCCCATAGACAACCTTGCCCAAGATTGAAGAATTACACTGAAGAAGTTTCACTACACAGAAATATATACAATTGGGGTTTTTCACACCAGAACACAGAGTTTCTCTTTTCCTGTCTCATGTGTGGGCTACAGTACCATATTCAGGCTGGCTTTCTGGGGTTAAGTGAAACCCACTTTCTATAGTGAATTAGCTGTAACAGCCTGATGGCAGCCTTTTAATACACTTTTTTAAACCCTAGGTTACTGCAGACGTGAGTGCTAATATTTATAGAATGGCTTCACCCACCCTGCAAACCAGACAGGCAAAATTCAGGGCCTCTCTACAATTTCTAGAGCTGAATTAGCCCATTGCTGTGCCCCTGTTGCAGCTGAGACTCACAGTGTGTTAGCTTGGACACTGACTGCACTGTAATAAATTCTGCTGTGATTCTGGCCTGCAGTGGAACACAACAGTCATGTCAGCCCATGCAGATTATTCCTCACAGCTCTGAGCTGTGTGCTGAGTGCATGAGGTGCTGGGTACATGAGGGACCTTTTGGGTGCCAGATTTGCAGAGGCCAGCATCACAACATCTCAGCATCTCCTTTAGCCCCTAGCTAACCCCATAATAGAGCTTACTCCCCATATAAACATTGATCTTCAAATGGGACTCCAGGTACATGGTCCATGAACGGGACTATTATAAAGAATAAAACCCCAAAACCTTAAACCAGTCATCATATTCATTAGATTAAAATTTTTGATGATCTCACACAGAATTCATCTTCCAAGACTGCAGGCACCACAGGGATGGGAAGGACAGAGTGTGGATTGGGAGAGATGAGAGATGGGATTTTTTCTTTTGAAAGAATTAAAAGTGTGAAAGCTCAAACCTGCTGCTTCAGGTGTGACTGTCACCCAGCCCTCATAACAACGTTTGGATGCTTTCAAACAAGCAGGAAAGGCTGCTTCACTTGGATAGTGCCAGCAGAGCAGACTGGCTCCTGAGAGGCAGAGAGGTGAGGCTGGGGAGCAGCCCAGCACCCCGGTCCCACCAGAGCTCAGAGCACCTGAGCTTCCTGCAGGGCAAGGGCCAAATCCTGCTCCTTCACCTGCTCCTCAGCCAGCAGCAGAGCTGCCCATGGCCCTTCATCCCTGCATCCCTGCATCCCATCCCTGCATCCACTCAAACTCATCTGTCCTGTGGAGAACTGGGAAAGGAGGGCTCAGAACACACCCCCTCCTGAGCCCTTTAGCCAGCCTGCACAGGGGCTGGGGTTAACACATGTGGGTCCCCACCAGGAGCTCCCCCAGGCCCTGCTGCAGACAGGCAGAAAAGCCCCATACCAGGCCTGTGCTGAAGGTTCCTGTACAAATAAGTTCCTGCCCCTCAAATCTCTCTTAACCTCATCATCCACCCCACCGTGAGTCGGCCAGTGGGTTTGACACAGTGAGGTTTGGAGCTCATTAGAAACCAGAAGTGCTGTGCCCATCCCAGAGCTGGATCAGCAGCAGAGAGCAGCTACACACAAACTCTGATTTATCCCGTAGTGCCAGAGTTCCTCTGTGGCTGTCACATGTCATTGTGTGAGGTGACATGTCACATCATTGTCATGGTGACATGTCACCACATTACTGTGCAGCCATCATGGACATACAGTTAAAAGCTCTTACTACAACTGTTTCCACTTAGGTATTTAGTTTCTTAAGGATTACTGACTGTGATGTAGAAATTCCTATCAATCATAATGTCAGCTCTACAGAAATTAAGCTACTTTTAGAGGAGGATTTTGAAACAAATGTAATAACACAGAATAGTGCCTATTTCTCAAAATGTGGGTTACATCCATCAGGGCAATGACACAAAAGACTAGGTGGAGACAATGCAGGGTTCTTTCTATTGTTTTTCAGAGATCTCACAAGAAAAAAAGACAAATCTAGCTGTGAATGAAAACAATCTTGCAAACATACAATTAGTACTGCAACTGCAGAAATGTCTTTTCTAAATTTGAAGAGAGCCTCAAAAAGAAGATATCGAGCTATTCATTTACATTGGCTTTCATGGACCGAGGAACCAAAACCTTTTATGGCTTTTCTGCTTACCCTGCAAGCTCCCATGGCTAACTCACAACCTCTAGTAGTTACTACAAAGCAGCTGATGAACTCCAACCCTCAGCTCTTACAGGCACACTGTCAACATTGCACAAAAAGTTCACAGCAAACCACTCCAAGATTTGTCCCCACAAAGGTTTAAAACCAGATAGTTCTGCAGCTGTGTGTTATTTTTGTTGTAAAAAAGACACCATTTTTGCATGTGAAGACAAAGTAAAGGAAAAGGATGATTTTGCTAATGGAGAGTATGGATAAATGCACATGTGTGTGTGCCTGTATATGTACAGATTTATTTCTTTATTTGACTAAAAACCCCCATAACTATCTGTTAGTTTTCCTGCTCCTGAACTTGGCTAAGGAAGCACATAGTAACCAGGACACAAAGAAGAGGTGTTTGTTCTCCTGGAACTGAGTTCATGTGGAATTCCCTGTCCCAGAGGAGAAGAAAGAAGAATTGCTGTTTTCATTTAAAAAACAGTTTTCTAATGAAAGTGGAACTTGCTTCTGCAAATTTAGAAAGAAAAGGAGGAAAATAATATTGAGAGCTGTCATTTTAATAAACAGCCTTTGATGGGATTGCACAAGGTAAAAGTCATAAAATTTAGCCCAGATGTTTGGTTGAAATAAGAAACCTAATGTCATGTTTTTCACATTTCCGTTGTGAAATCTTATCATAATTTATATTTAGAAGGTTGCACAAATGTTGACTGTTCTTTAGTAGAGTTGTTTAGCAAGCTGTAAAAGGTAAATTCACCTTAGGATCTCCAAAGACTACTCCCAAAACTGAGCTCATCCTTTGTAAATTCTGCCTGTCAAAGGCTGTGTGACTGTGTAGTTTAATGCAGTGCTTTACCTCCACACACAGATGAAGCCTGAATTTTCTTATACGCAAAAAAAAAAAAAGAGCATTTTGGCATAAACAATGTGATTGAGACAGTTTCCATCCTCATCACTGAATCTTGATGGTTTTCTTGAACTCAGATGTAACAGTTCCCCACACACAGGATATTGTGTGTGATACGAGCGGCTTCAACTTGAAAGAGCACTCCCACCAAATGTCTGCATTTCTGTGTGAGCCAAGAAAGACCTAAACCCAACCATAACATATTTCCAAGAAAAAGTCTTTGCTGTTATTCTCTCAGGCACAATTTGTTTCCTAACCAATGATGCTATTTAATCAAAACTCACACTAGTCTTCCTAAAAGCATTTAAAAAGCAAAGCAAGAAAGAAGCATTTCTGTTCCATAGCTTAGTTCTTAATCATCTAATCAAACTTGATAAATTTTCCTCTCTCTCTCTCTCCCTCTCCCCTAAAATGAATTCTTGGCAGCCTTCAGTGAAATAAAAAAAAAAAATTTAAAAAAAAAAAAAGTTCATGTAGAAGTTCAAAGCAGCAATTTATGTTTCTGATAATTTTAAATTAATTCCTAATCTATGAAGCATAAAGAAACTATGCTTGAGATGCAGCCCACATCCAGCCATATGGCTTAAGGAGACAGTGTCTGTGATGTGTGGCTGCAGATCTTTCTGTCCCTGGCATACACACCTGAAGTTCATGCCCCCTAATGTAATTGGACAGTTTTGTTTGTGAAAATGGCCTGTTCTGCCAAATGCTGAAGTCCTTGCTTTGACAGATATATCACTTTTCCAATGTGAGTGTATTTTGAAGAGAGCTGACACATGATCAAGCTCTCTTTAATATCCTTCAACAAACCTGACAGTTGTCCAGCAGGGTCTTGTGCTGCATCCAGCTGTCAGCTCCTGCGCAGGCATTATGGGAAAGCTGACTGAGGAAAACAGCAGGAAAGAGCAAAAAACTGATTTATGCTTCTCTCTGTACTCAGCTTAGTATCAAAAACAAGTACCTCAGCTCGTACGTATTTTAGCAGGCCTACATGGACGAAGTCTCCTTAGGCTCCAGAAAAACAGGAGAACAAGCTATTTATATTGTAATTATTTATTTAGGGATTTAGTCCATGTGTCATTGTAAAGCACCCCAAACCTCACATGGATGAGTGTGAACCTTTCCAAATCTGAGCTGCCTTATAAGCAGCAATAACTGGATGTTTTTTAACTGCTTGGGGTGCTTCAGTTTCATGTAATTTTCAGAAGAGTCTTTCACTTGTAGTAGTCCTCATGTAAAAAGGAAAAAAAATCTATTTTATAGTATATTGTATTATTATATTACTTTGTATTTATAATATTATTATATGATAGATATAAAAATATTATAGAAAAGATATTATTACAGTATTTTGCTGCCTACATATGCAGCCAGTGAGAAAGTCCATGTTTCCAAGAGGGGTCTGACAATGCAAGCTTAGAATATCCTCTTCAAATTGTTATTTAGGCCAGATGTTGCCATTTTGTCACCTCAAAATTTCGTTTTCCAGCAGGAAGGTAGAGTCTGATTGCAGTCATTTTGTGTTACTTACTGAAATGCAGCCTTGCAACACGAAGGAATTGAACTGGACCAAGATAATAGCAGAAGCCCCATCATCCCCACAGTGAAAGTGGCTTTGTACCCTCAGACTGCAGCTGATTTCTTTGTCTGAAAACTCCCTCAGCCTTTCTTTGCTCATGTGTTTCTGAAAGACTGAAACAGTCCTTATTAATGCCCCATTCCCTGCAGTGAATCCCTTTGGTCTGGAGCCTTGTGCCAAAATGTTCCCCTGCACTGTGTGGATTCCACAATCCCAGATCAGGTTTGGGTTCCCAAGATTGCACCAGCTCTGAGCTTCCACAGGGTCAATCAAACCCCTCGTGGAGAGTCCAGAGAGGCAATCCCAGGCTGGAGGGAGCTGGAGAGAGCAGCCCTGCTGTAAATCAGGCTCATCCTCCTGCTCAGCAGGGCTGGAATCCTGCGTGTGAGCGCCGCCGGGACGGGCGAGCGCTGAGGTTCTACATAAAAATGACAGAAGGATCCTATCAGACAGAAAGACAAGTGTTATTGAAACACTCGTACAAGAGTTGGTCTGAGCAGGAGTGCTGCAGAATGACCATGTTATCTCTGTTATTCCAGTGCCCCTTTAAATATAGTGCTGAGGTGACTGCCTACTTAGCCTACGGTGAAGGCCACACTTGTCTGCAGTGAAGTCCCATAATCTTAGTTTATTGCATTGCATGTATTGTATTTGCTCAGGCTGCTGCCTGAGGGGGTGCTTGTGGGAAATGTATAGCTTTCTGCACCCCCCCTCCTCTCTCAGACTATTTAGGCTGACATTTATCAATAAATTGCACATATTGTTATACATTTTTCTGTCAGAGCAGAGCTACAAGATTATGTGATGAACACATTTTATCAATATAGCAACCTTTTTCTTTTTTCTTTTTTTTTTTTCCTTTTTTTTTTTCCCTTCTATTCCATACAAAGATTTTTGCTGCAGAAGTGACCGGAATGTCACAGCTCCAGCATGACCTGATTGCTAAGGCAAACCAGGGATCCAGATAGTTTTCACTTCAGCCCCCATTTCAGGAAACATTTCTGGGGAAGGCTGTTCCTGGCTGCTCTCCCTTCTCCAGGTCTGTGGACAGCAGGGCTGTGTTAGAAATGCAACATGGCCTTCTGCTCCCCACAAAGCCCATAAATCTCCCACAATCAGGCAGTTCTGCAGTTCTGTACATCACATTTTTTCCCCCATGGGCTAAGCTGCTAAGAGCCACTGCCCTGACCTCCTGTTAACATTTTTTGTTTGTTTTCTTTTTTTCCAAGGTAGCAGTATAATGACCCTTATGATCAAGATCATGTCAGTTAATCCTCCTTTCAGATCAGCACAACTCTTCCTCATGCATTACATTTAAATTTTCTTTTAAAAATGCCTTTGCCTGAAAGACAAATCATTTGTCTTCAAATTTCTTCTGTCAAAACCTAGACAGGTTATTTCCATAGTATATTTTTAATCTTTTTCTGAAGTTTGCATTTTGTGTTTTACTGTCCTCATTAGCTGCACCCACAGATCTGGATTATTTCAAAATGCCACTGTTTTGGACAACATGAAGGAAGCTCCTAGTCATACCAGTAGGAGAATCAAAGTTACAGCTCTTTAAAAAAAGGAGCAGGAATTTGTCCTCATGCTTTCTGCAAAATATGTGGGCAAGCCATTACCAGCCTCCTTTGAGGCCCCCTGTCCACCTACAGGTGGGCAAATTTGGAAAAAAATCTATTTTGAGCATTTTGACAGAAGTTGGGGAAAAGCTGCTGGGCACCAAGAGAGTTTGCTACAAGACATGTTTAAACACAAGGTGTGGTTGAGTGAGTGCCACTCACTTTGGACAGGGATAGAATGACTTTGGAAGCTGCTAAGACCCAAACAGAGCAGAAAAGCAATACCACAGTGATTGAACTCAGCCATCTGGAAGGAGCTCAAAGGCACAGCCACCCCACCACAGCAGCCACATGGATGCTCTGAAAACCTCCAAAGGAGCCCTGCTGGCTTGGAGTGAGGTGCAGAGGGATTTGGACACAGGTCCCAAAGCAGCAGAGTGTGACAGCCACAGAGATGGGCCCTGGTGAGATCACCCATGCCCTGCTCTCTGCAGTTCAACCCCAGAACACAACACAGCTCACCTTTGGGTTGGTCCTTGATTTACTCCACTAGTGAACAGCAAAATGCCAGTGGACATGCCAAGAATCACTGTGGGTAACTCACAGAGACATCTGGCCCCAAGTGCCCAATGTCACTTCAATGACAGGGATACATGGGCAGGAAGAATTAAGGAGAGTACCACATTTGTAAGTGGCAGGAATGATTATTTTTTGGGCACACAACATTTAACTCCTCCAAAGTATGCAAGTTTTGTTGAACAGTCCAAGTACTGCACCCTACTACTGCTGCTGCCCCTAGCTTTAACCCAGAACTACAGAGTCTTTGCAATTATGAAGAATTACCCAATGAACCGTTTTAAATTTAAGCCTTAATGAAGAATTTCAATCCCTTTCAACCCAACTGTTTTCTCTGGTCCACACTGACTAGCAGACACTACTCTGAAACAAAGAAAAGAATAAGACTATAGCAAAAAGAAACAATGAAAGAACTCATTGGTTATGCAAATTTACTGCTGACATTGTTTCATTATTAAAAATGTTTTGGTAAGAGCATTTTGTTGAATCAAGATTGATTGCAACAAAAAGTAAATCCAAGAAAAAAGAATCCAAAAAGATGTCAAATACTTTTACAGAAGAATTACAATGAGTATTTTATGAAACATGCTGACTCTTTGTTCATTCTTGATGGTTAGACACACACATCAATGAAAGATTTGTCAGGAGCAACCATCTCAGTTTCTAGTCTTCAGTGAGTTATGTGCTAACTGAAGTCTCTGCATTTGTGAAGTGTTTATGATCACTTCAGAATTAGCAGCTTCCCATGAATGTCAGATTTATGGACAATCTGTTAAATATTTGAATCAGAACTGCTTACCTGAACTAATCCATCTGAAAAAAAACAATCATATTCTCCTCAAATGCCAAGGGTTATGTCATGTCATTTTGTCAGTGCGAAAGAAAACAGGCTGTTATCAAAAAGAAATTTGCTAACAATCTGGAGGTTTGATATATAGAAGTGTTTGGATTATTGACTCTCCACTGCAGCTTCTTTTTCACATTCTTAATTATTGGCTGGCATATCCTCACCGTGCATGGAAGAATAAAATCTAGATCAAAGCTACAGTCCTGAGTTTAAAATTCAAATAGCAAAATTTCCCAAATATTCAGGAGTCTGAAACAGTCTAATATATGTGCAGTACATTGTATGGAATCTGCCTTGTACCAAAACCAGTGGAAAGCTTTTGTACCTATTTAGCAGACAGACTGTGCCCTCCCAGTGCAGCATTGCAGAAGCATTTCACTGCAGGCTTTAATGAATTGAGTCCACAGCGAGGCACCAAATGGGAGAGGACAGGAAGAGGAAAGGATTGGGAAGGAGGACAAGATATAGGAAATTATAAAGGGGAACAGCAGAGAAGAAAGCTGACTGGATAAAAACTGACAAAGAGAAAACCACATGTGAAAGGATTGAAGTGTGTTGCAAATAGCATCTCCAAAGGAGACGTGGATTTGAAACTCTGGCCTGAGCCTTCCTTTTGGCAATGCTGATTTTTTCAGCCTTGCTCTTCTCAGAATCTCAGCTAATTTTGTAACATTTCCATCTACCTCTACAATAGAGGGCATTACCTTCTCTCTCTCAATCTCCTTTTGAACTCCATTTTCTTCCCAAACCCATGCAACAGCTGCCTGTGCTTCTGACTTGATTTTTACACCTTTTTTTTTCTTTTCTGTAGCAGTTAATGGCTCTGTTGATTCACAGCATTTACACACATTGGAAGGATCCACTCCCTCACATTTCACCACTCCAAAAACCTTAGCCATGTGAACTGTTCAAAGCAGCATAGAGCTACAGCTGCATGGTTATATTTCATCTCTGATCTGATATGATCATCCTAGGCTGTACCAAAACTAGTGACAGTTTCCTCACATCATCCTTTTCCAATACTCCTGGAGAGGACAATTCAAGTTGTTAGAGTTATAGGCTGTCCCACTCGTTCAAAGCACCCATATAAATGTTTCTCTCAAAGCATACCTGTACTTGGACTTTATATCCAACCATCAGTATATACCATATGCACTTAATCAATTTATAATTTCAACATTTTATTATCACATCTCCCAGGAAACTGGTTTAGCTAATGATAATGAATGCTCATGACTGTCACGTTACTGGGATGGCATTTGAAGGGGGAAAGGGAGAAAGAAAAATCCTACCCTCATATGACCAGTGTCACGAGGTTAAATAGTACTAGAGCTCTACCCTCTTGCTTTTTAATGTGGAAAAGACTAAATAAAACATTAAAAAAAGAGAAAATATGCATGAAAAGTAATGAATGGCCATTTTATTAACTTTGCCATTCGTTTTTCATCTCTGTAGGATAATAAAGAACACATAGATCAGCAACGCTGTGATGTGATGACCACACTTGGAGCTCTCACAACCCCTGGTCTCTGACACACTGAGAGCCTCCTCCTCTCTTTGGCTCAGTCTTTGGATGCTCAACAGTTCTGAAAACCATTTTGGACCAGAGAAAAATCAGGCATTCAGAAGTGAACTGTTAATAATTCAGGACTAAATTTTCCAATTACATATCCAAAGCAAGTAATTAACTTTCTAAAAACACAAGTTGCCATAGATGGAAAACAGCACATGTGCAGATTAGGTCTCTTAAAAATAAAACCTGAATTGCTAGGGGAAGTAACACCATTTGTTAATTCTAAGGCTACATATTTTTCTGGAACATGTTTTACCCACATGAATTTTTGTCCTTAACACTATAATCTCTGCAGATATGTATGTCAGCAATTCCTGCCTAACCTAGCTTGCACATGCTTCTCATGAGCAGAGAAAGAAAAAGTCATCACTAACAGAATCTATATCATTTCATGAGAAATTCACCAAGCAAACATCTTTTCAAAGACTTTTAGCCCAAATGAAAAATTCAAGGTTTTAATAAGTATAATAACCTTCTGATAGGCATTCAAATTTGAGGTGTTTATCCAAATACCCTCAAGCTTCAGAGAATCCCTTATCACTGCTTCAATTCCTAATAGCTGTCATTCCAATAAATATCAGAGCAATTAAAATCTCTATCAATCAAAAATATTGCTTTCTTACAGGCCTGTCATTTTTTTAAAAGCAAATCCTGATCTACCTTTTCTAACAGCTCTTGGATTTTATAGCAACATATAATAACCATCTGACTGCCTTTATTCCCATTTAACTTTTATCTTTAATGTCTTTGCTGTTTCAACCAAAATATTTATAGCATTTTTTCCTTTGCACACTTAATAATATTGTCTCAGTTTCCTGCTGCGTTTTGCCCTTCATCCTATGAGGAGGGAAGGCAAAGACAGTGAAACCAGTTCTGGGAGAAAAAGACAAAATTTTTCATTAGTGTTCACAAATCTTATTGAGAGAACAAAGACTTCTTCCCACCATGAAGATGCAAAAATATTTCCATGGGCAATGGTGACTGTTTCAACAAAACTGGACAAGTATCCTGAAAAATCCCCCTCCTTTCTCTGTAGTGTCATATTACAGACTAAAATTGCCACTTTTTCTGACACAACATATTGAAACCCCTGTTTAGACGTTTCTTTTGGTGTCATTTGATTTCTCAGAGGGCAATGGGGGTTAAAAAGGCTGTGGAGAAGCTTGTAGCATTTGTGACATGAAACTATGATGGCTTGGCAAAGAGATTTAGCTGCAAGAATTGGAAAGAATATCTTGGAATTGAAAGAAGTTGAGACAATAAGCATGAGAAATTAGATATGGTCTGTAAGTGGAGTTGTAGCAAGGGCAACCAGAAAAATAATTCTTCTTACTTAATTGAGGAAAAATTAGGATTCTGTTCTTCTCACACTGCATTCAAATTGAAAGGTGGACATCCACAGGGAAATAGTGCATAGCTGGCTTCTTTCCTGAAGGAAGAGGAGGCAAGCCAGGAGAAAACAATATATTCTCATATATTCTGCAGGAGATCTGACAGAGCTGAACATGAATGGAGTTTGGAAGAACATTCTCCCATTTTGCATTTGTTTTAGTGGTTCCAGGACATTACCAAGAAAGGATTTCCACAGCATGGTTTAGGGGAGTGCCCTTCTTTATTAACCCTTTTTTTCCTTCCACCAGGTCATGCTCTTTTTTCCATCCCTTCCTATGTCCTGCAGGTTTCAGTGAAGCCAAATAAACCCATTTCTTAATCCAACCTCTTTTAGTTTGGTTTGCCTGGTTTTGATCTTCTATTTTAAGAGCAAGTCTGGCGGTTATTGCCCAGTTATTTGATCTGTCCAAAGTCCTATGGGCCCTATTTTCATCTGTAAAAACAAGCATTAAGGGCTGCCTAGGCAGATGACACTTAAAGGTTAAGAAGGTTGGACAGCATTTAGAGGACAGACTGTCATTCCACTGTTTTCAAACCCAAGCCAAGGTTTTGCAATGCAAATGTAACAGTTTTCTGTATATTTGGTTTATTCTGTTTCATGTTTTGGCCATTTCACACTCTCCAGAGGACTATTAAGATTAGGAGAGTGGTGTGCAGTGGTTTAAAGAATATGAAAAGGGATATTGTCTAGTGTATGAGTGAGCTTCTGGATCCTTAAGTCACTTTAACCTTGAGAATTTTATACTGATGCCAGATAGGTATTTTGGGTAAACACATTTCTTGGAAGCTCATAATATATTCAATACTCAAAATCTACTTCCTAGGTAATTTGACTGATTAACTATCCAGACACAGGCGCGTGTGTGTTTGCGCACGTGTGTTTCAAAATAAGGTACAAACTTAAAATCAGGGAGCCTGACAGATGCTTTTTGGTTGATTTGAGTATGTTTATCATACAGTTTTAACACATAAATCTGTTGCTGTGGATTGATGTCCAGCTCTGTTTACTCTGCCAGTAAAACAAGAGGTGATAGCAAATGCAGTATATGGCAGCTCCAGGGATGGTATAGCCAGTAGGAGAATCTGCAAGCTGCAGAAAACAAACCCTGTACCAGTCCTATCAGACAGACCCCCAGTGTACACAGCCCTCCCAAAATGCTGCTAATACAGTTCATCAAACACCCAACATTCACATCTGCCAGCTCAAGCACTGGGTGACAGAACTGAGGTCTGGTGCCAGTGCAAGATATGACCTCCCCGTCAGAGACTCTTGTTGCACAGGCAAATGCTCATCTCCTTATAACAATACTTTGAAGTCTCTGTAGTACATTATGTTTTAGCATCCCTTGACAAAATATTTACTGTTCCATTTGAGCACTGCTGATCAACACAATTTTAATTATTTCTGAGACTATTTCTCTGGATCAAGCTTTCCACTGAACCAGATTCACCTCTTGCTGATTTATTCATGCCCTGTCAAAAACAAAAGTTTCAATGCCTTAATTTAATTAAAATGTTCTTGACTGAGATCATTACATCTTGGAGAGGTGTTTAATTCAAAACTTGCTGTTTCCACAATGGTAGTGATTGAGAACAGAAAATCAACTTATGTCATAGTAGTTTGTTAGAATATTTGTTTACTCTTCAGCTGAAGCATGCTAATTACAATAAGAGGTCTTCACAAGCAATCCAGTTAGCAAATGTGATTGGTTAATAGATAAGGAATGATTCATGATTAAAAACATACAGAAACAGCATCTGCAGAAGAAGGTTATTAGACCTGGGGCCACACAGTAAAGCAACAAAAATTGAGTTGCCAGAGATACTTAGGCTGTTGTGTGGATGTGGAATCAGACATGTTTATATCACATGTCCAAATAGAAACTCATGTGTGCATTTGTCTCACTGGAATTGCAGTGGCAGTGGTTGTCACTGATACAAACAGTGGCCACCTCTGAACCATGCCAATGCAGCATTTTGTCTCCTCAGAAAAGAGATCCTCACAAAATCAGAAAATCTGGGAAGGGATCATAAAACTATTTGACCAAGCTGCATCCTAGAAACAGTTTGAGCTCTTTGGAACATTTCGATTACAAAGAAGGACTGACTATAAGCTCACAAAACTTGGCCATGACTGAAAATCAGGAATGACTCCTCTCCAGTGAACTCAGTAAGAATGTGGGTTCCAGAGTAAGGATGTTCACAGGGACAAAAGTCCTTATTGTTGGCTACTCTTAGAGACCCTTACATGCTGAGTACATACAGGTTGGTGAAAGGCTAAACACATAGGGTATCAGAGGCAAGTGGAATCTCATTTTTGGCTGATTTGTGCAAATATGGGAAACCTATCTGTTAATTAATACGCAGAGAAGGTCCATTAAGTGTTGTGTTCTATTATTGTTAACTCAGAATTTATTGCTTTTCTTGACATAAGCCTATTTCAGGTTTGGGGATTTTGAAATGAGGAAGGATTTTGCTTTCTTTTTCCATAGTCACTGGGGATCTGTGATTGTGTTTTAATTAAAAAATAAAATAAGCATTGCTTTTAGCAGGTCTTCTTTACACAAGCAGTTCTTGAGTAAATATATTACACCAAAATAGGAAAATGAAGCTCATTATAACATGTCTTGTTTTGCATTTTCATCCTCACTGTGTGCAGTTCTGGTGGCCCCATAATAAGAAGAACATGGAAATGCTGAGCAAGCCCAGAGGAGACCATGGACTTTAAAAGAGGACTGGAGCAGCTGCCCTATGAGAACAGACTGAGGAAGTTGGGGCCCTCCAGCCTGGAGAGGAGAAGGTTGTGTGGGGACCTTACAGTCCCTGAAGGAGCTACAGGGAAGCCACAGAGAGATTCTTCATAAGCAGCTGTAACAACAGGATAAGGAATTATGGGTTCAAACTGAAGGAAACTTACATTAGATATTAGGAAGAAATTATTTACTGTGAGGGTGGTGAGGAGCTGGAACACCTTGCCCAGAGAAGCTGTGGATGCCCCATCCATTAGGGATGGGGTTGAATGGGGCCCTTCCTGACCCCTGGTCTAGTGGAAGGAGTCCTTGCCTATGGCAGAGGGTGGAATGGGATCTTTAAGGTCCTTTCCAACCTACACCATTCTGTGATTCTGTCATTCCAGGACTTTCTCAAAGGCATGCACCATTTCTGAACCTGTCATTTAACTCCAAATCTTCATTCCCCTGCATCCTGCTCACTCAACCTGCACCCCTGACAGCTGATTTCCTCTCTTTTTCCTGGTGAATCCTATCACACTCAGACCTGATGCTCTCTTTTCTCCAGCTCAGCCTACATGAGTTATCCACTCCCAGCTTCTTTCATTTTTTCAATACTCACCCAGCCCCACAAACACGGTCCTTCAGCAGTAACTCCAGCATCTCCTAGCAGTGGGCACAGCTCCCTCCTGGCAGGACTCCACCAAGACCTGACCCCAGAAAACACCTCAGCCAGGGGAGGCTAAGCCTAGGCATTCTCAGCAGCCTGTGAAGCATAAACCTGAGTCAGAATTCACACGCCTCTGCCCTTAGTTTACATTGTAAAATGTGAATCGAAGCATTTTATTGTAATTAGCTGGAAGGGGTACAGATTGTAGTTGTTTTATAGAAGCAAAACTATGAAATCTATAAATGTAAAACTGTTATGGCAGCCATAATACATTCAGAGCACTAAATTAAATTATGTCATAATATATAGGCCATTTATAAAAGATATAACTTTTAATGGATTTTTTTTTTAAATGAGGAGTTCCAGATTGAATATCTTGGCAGCTGAACTTTTCTCCCTCGTCACAGAGGTGCAGACTGTGACAGGATTATCCCAGCTGGTGTTCCAACCTGATGTCAGCAGGAGTGGCAGGACAGGTGCTTCCTTCATCTTTTCATGATCTGGAAGATGAGAAGGATGAAGTGGGGCACAGCACCAGCATCCTGACCAACCCCACAGAGTAAATGTGTGCCCATATCCTGAGGCAGCCCAGCTGAGCTGCTGTGAGCTGCTGCAGCTCTCACATCTTGCCCACAGACAAGGGAGGAGGCTGCCTTGGGGTGCCTACCCCTCCCTTGGCAGAGAAGGACCTGCAGAAATCACTCCAGTGCAAACACCACAGGACACCATTAACTACTGCCCTCTGCTCCTGCTCACCTGGCCTCACTCTAACGGGTACTGGGAGCTGGATGCTTCCCTGCTGGAAGTCACCAGCGACTGCTGCTTTCCTCAGCCCCAAAATAAAGCCTTTGCTTTTCATTCTCTACACTCAGAGGTCTCTAAGAAGTGGTCCAGGGGGCATCAGCACATTGAACACAAACCTTTGTCAAATACTGACAAGGTCTAGCTGGAGATCTCGAGCAGAGCCAGGATCTTGTAATCCTTTCCTGGGTGGATAATTTACTCTCAGAATAGTCTTGATAGCTCCCTCAGGGCTTGTCTGAATATGGATTAGCAGGAGGTCTCCTGCAAGGCTAAGCTCCTCACAGTGAAGGAACTGACTCCTTTCAATGATGTTAGCTGGTTATTTGTAAAGAAAGATGGATAAATGCACAAAGCTGTGAATTGCTGAGCACAGGAATGCTAAAGTCACTGATTCCCAGTGTAAAGGAGCAACATCCTTACTAGAGCTACTCAAGGATTTTCAGGTGAAATTACTTTCTCTGGAAAATTTCAGGATTCCTCCCCAAAATTATATTCTTTCTGACATCTTTGTTCTCAACACACTTGCCACTACCTCTGAAGTGTTCTGCTGCCACTTAGCAGCAATCCACTAAGAATGGAAAACTTAGGTTTGCTTTTCCGAAATAAGTTTCCCAAACAAGAAACAAAAATGTAAAATTTTCTTTGTGGATTACCTTGACTTAATTTTTAAAGATCACATTTTGAGGCGCTGTCCTTTGGCAGTCACTTCCTGGTAGTACAAGAGACACCATACAACCCATAGATACAACCCCTGTCCAAGCAGGAGCCTGTACAGTAAATGTAATGCAGAAAAACATGGAGGCTCTGAAGCAATGTACTAAGCAAGAGTGAACTAAGACCTACTAAATCTCAATGACACCCCCAAATCACATGTTCCTGAGTATCAATAACACATCTCATATTCAAAAGCAGCTTGGGCAGCAGATTAAGGGCAGTGATTCTGTTCCTGTGCCCTGCTCGGGTGAGACCCCACCTGCAGAGCTGCCCCAGCCCTGGAACAGCACAGCAAGGACCTGGAACTGCTGGAGAGAGCCCAGAGGAGGCTCCAGGATGAGCAGAGGGATGGAGCAGCTCTGCTGGGAGGAAAGGCTGGCACAGCTGGCATTGTTCACCTGCACAGGAGAAGCTTTGGGCTGAGCTCAAGGTGGCCTTGCAGGGCCTGAGGGAGCTGCAGGAAAGATGGAGAGAGACAATTGCCAAGGGCTGGAGGGACAGGAGCCAGGGAATGGCTTCACACTGAGAGAGTAGGTTCAGTTTGGATACTGGGAGCAATTCTTTACTGAGAGGCTGTTGAGGCCCTGGCATAGGGTGACCAGAGAAGCCATGGCTGCCCCATCACTGGAAGTTTCCAAGAGCAGACTGGATGGATATCTGGTGGAAGGTATCCCTGTCCCATGGCAAAGGGGTTGGAACTGGATGTTCTCTAAGATCCTTCCCAAAGCAGGTCAATCTATGATTTCCTGTTCCTGCCTGTGCTATCCCATTCCTCTGAAAGCAAGTTCCTAAGTGCAAGAAGTATCTGTGATGTATCTGGGCAGTACTAGCCCAATGGGACCCTTAAATCCCCTGCAGCCTCTAAATTCTGCTACAACACAAATTAATGATGATAAGGAGGCTCTCTACACCCTGGGAGCATAATACACTGTCACCACTTCATATTGAAATATTTTTTAGGATTCCCTGGTTCACAAACAAACCAAAACTCTCAGATAGGCTTCCAGCTATTCGTACTAGGGCAAATTCATGGTTATTTTGCAAATGTTCATTAGGATTTTGAGCTGTAAGGGATCATCTCTGAAGGTTCACCTTCCAAAAGTGCACAAATGATTTGTGCAAATGGTGCTGCACTCCATGGATGCAGATATTCCTGGTACCAGTGACTTTTAAATGCTGCTCTCAAGAAATGGCTGGTGAATAGTACTAAGTATTGCCCAACTCTTGCATTTAGCCAAAAAGTCTGGTCTCATCAGAGAATCATTAAAACCTTGACAGAAATAACAGATCACTGGGTACAGAACAAATCTGAACAAGTCCTTTTGGTGTCAGTCTATGCAGAAAGAAGCAGAGGTTATCAATAAAGGGGAAATACGCCATTTTATCAGGTGAATTTCACTGCTGCAGGCAGAGAAACCTGGAGAATGAATATGTGGGGATATGGTCAGTGCAGAATAGATGGGGTTGAGGCAAGCAGAAAATATTTTGCTGTTCCTCCACCCCAGTTACAATACCACTATTGTATCACACGTGGCATTGCAAATCAGGATACTCCATTACTGTAAATACCAAAAGCAATTTGATCAGTGGGGCACAACAGACCCACTACACCAGGAACTCTGTTCACAGCACCCAAGGTGACACTGCAGATGGACATTACATTTGCTGGAAAGTTTTTTTTTACACTTCAAATGCAGCATTTGGGGGTTTATTAAAGTATTTGCCAGAATTAGGTTTATCTAAACAGTGGCAATAAACTTTACCACTGGCCCCTTACCCTGAAAGATTTTGCTTTTCACTGCTCAGTGCTATCCAGCCTGCCTGTTTCCCACTACCATCTTCCCTTTGTCTGGTCTGCAACATGTCTGTGACTAAACAAATAAACAGCAAAAGCTCAGTAGATGGATCTCTAGACCCAAACTCCGGAGTAAATTCCATAATCAACCAGGCTGAATGATGCTTTCAGCAGGCCAGGGCTGATGCTCTCTATAATTCACATTCCCTGGGTACACTGTTCCATAATAAAGCTTGAATGTCAGGCGTGTCAGCCAAGAGCTAACATACCTGTTTGAACTAGTCCTGTGCCAATGGAAACATATCACAAACTGAAAACATTTAGCCCACTGTATAATTGTAAATGGATTCTTTTTAACCAAATGAAGAATAATCACTTATACACAAGCACACAAATATGTTAAATGCTAATATATAATAAAGCCTTAAACTACTCTTAGTTGGCATGTTCAGAATAATGTCACTGTAAATAAATGCATTGAAGAGGTTTTAGAGTCCAAAACATTTTTGCCCATCAGTAGTATTAGTTTAACAGGACAAACTTTCATTATATTCTGACATTTGGTACATACAGTACGTTGTTTATGCACTAAATGTCAGAATATAAAGATAGTTTAGCCCTTTTATTTATGTATTTAAGAGTTATTAATTTAAGAGTGACCTTATTTAATCATAACTACTGTAAAATAAAAATCATGTTCACAGATTTCAAAATAGACCTTTTGGTTCTGAAGAGACATTAGTTGTTTAACACTCAGATATGTGCTTAGCCTTCCTAAGGATCCTTTTTTCCCCTCTAAGCTTGCAACTCCAGCATGCACAGTGGTTTAATCGTATATTGTTCTCTGAGTACTAACCCTTTACAAATCATATGACATAAAAAGAAAAATAAGTAACATTGTAAAGACAGTAATGAGAACTGTTGAGCTAAAGTGCCTCTTAAAGAAATCCTAATAAATTCCAGAATTTCTAGTCTTCTGGCAAGCTTTCCATTTAGAATAAAATCAATGATCAATGGTTGCAAACAGTCAGCATCAGGCTTGCATGCCTCCAGAGCAGAAAAAACTCATAGACGAAAGATGACATTTAAAGGAAAAAAGCTGACATTGACTCCATCACTGTCATTGCTTCTGCCATAAAGCAGCTTCAAATATTAAAACATTTTTCATCTGTGCTGCATTATTGGCACCAGAAATTGTTTTCTCTCTGTCTGATACTCACTTGAACTGCAGCAGAGCTCCCCAGAGACTCCAGATTGTTACCAAGGCCTCATAACATATTGGCAGTTGATGTGGTGGTGTTCATGTACACTTGCCACTCACAAAGGAGCCTCCCCCTCCCTCCACACTCACAGGAAAAAGAAAATGCTCCGACAGGAATTTCAGTCAAGTTCAATGAGTTCAGTGGCTCGGATGTGGGAGCTGGTGTGCATCATTCTGAGTGGCCCCCTTGAACTCACTGTGGGTTTGGCTGTGGGGCTGGGGTGGGAGCCTGTACTGTCCATGCTTCTGATTTTGTGCCAGGGTTTTAAAAAAATTACCATCTGATTTTATTTTTTTTTTCAAAATCTCTGCCTCCCCTTTGGATAAATGACTCTTAATGTGTCTCACATTCTGTGCTCAAGCTGTTCCCAGGTAAGTGTTTCACAACTCAATGGGAAAAGCAGAGCTTTTGTTGATCAGAGAATTTACAATCTGTCTCTAGGAGGGGTGGCAGATTTAGAGGCACCATGGAAAGTCTTTTCTTTCTCTAGGATAATCTTGGCATAACTTTTAATGCAAACACACCAGCAGTACACAGGTCAGTGAGAACTGGTAGGCAAATAAACCCTAACTAATGCATCAGCTCATCAACAGAAATTAGGCACCTAAACCTCTACTAGTCTTTAAAATACTGTTGAAATGGATGAATATGCTGTATTTCCCATCACTAACAAAGCCCCACAAGCCCAGTATGTTTTCAAGCACTGGTACACACTCAGTTTATGAAAGATGACACAATTAAATGCAGCTTCACATCATCAGAAATGATTCACGCATCCTCCTACGAGGATGAAGACTGAGCCTTTCATGAACAGAGGCTTCTGTCAGAAGCACTTGCCCAAGATCTAATGTTCAGAAGGATGTGAGGCAGCAGGACAGGTGAAGCAGCTCTGCCTCCAGTCCCTTCTGTGCATTATGACCATCACAAAGGCTGGAGCCTGAGTCACCTTTGACTTGCTATCAAGTGAAACAACAAAGCAGAGCAAAGAGGGGCTGTAAATTATTTTCTGTTATTTTCTACTGTCTTTACCCTCCTTGTCAGCGAATACAGCCACTTGGACATTCCAGGTGTAAAACAGAATAAATGTTGCAATTTGCAACTCTGTCCAGCTATTTTTTTAAGACCAAGGTCCCTGCCCTGTGACATACAAGCAGCATTGTCCACCAGACCCTTTGAGACTATTTGCAGTTATAGGAAAGCAAAAAATTAAGGCTGAGGCTGACAGGAAGCAAAGATTTGCTCACTGTTCACAACTTCACCACCTTCATCCACCTTTTGACCAACAGAGCCAAGGGACTGCTACTCAAAACATTTCCAGCAGCTGGGGCATGACAGCACACAGAAGCTGACTGTGGTCTCTGAGCCTGCAGCACATCTCAGCTCTTACAAGCCATAAACCACTAATGTCAGCATCCTTACTAGAGAACTGGGCTGTAATACTGCTCCTTGTGCCACCCTGATCCTTGTGCTACACTGCTCCTTGTGCTACTCTGCTCCTGGTGCCCCCCTCCTCCTTGTGCCACCCTGCTCCTGGTGCCACCCTGCTCCTGGTGCCACCCTGCTCCTAGGGCCATATTTCTCCAAGTGACACTTGGTGTCACAAACTGACACAGCTGCAGAGCAAAGCTGGCCCCTAAGGGATTGTCCTGCTGCTGTGATGGCCCTGCTGCCACATCCTGGCTGCAAAGACAGATTGAGCTTCCACCACCATTATCTCTCTGTGGTGCTGTCTCACCTCGTAAGACAGACTTTTAAAAGTCTGGACAGCCAAAGGACTTAAAAGGGTTAAAACACATATAATCAGCTCTTTTCCAGAAGAGAAACCCTGGAAAATCCATGCCCACCTTGTCCCTGGGGCAAACCATCTCACACATGACAAGTTGCTTGTCCTCCTCCTGCCTGGCCCCAGGAGAAGTCCCAGACACCCAGAGACCACAGCCCTGTGCTCTCTCACATCTATGACCTAATTGTGAAGCCCCTTTTGTGAACAAAGTCAAGCCATAAAGAGGAAATGTTGCCAGTGGTGCTGCTCAGGGTGCCAGGGAACCTCCCAGCTGTTATCCCAGGATAACAAAGCCTGCAGGTACCAGTGCCCACTGCAAGAGGATGGTGTGTTTCACCAACTGAGCAAGCTCTGACAATGACTGGATGACTTGACAGGGCCATGTCTTTGCCTATCATCCACCCCAAGCACAGACAGTTGCTTATTTTCCCCTGAAGATGCTGGAGACCTGGCCAGCTGCATGAAAGCCATGGACAAAGGAAAATGCAGTACAGAACTGAGCAGTATTGCTTAACTCCTACCATAGGAGAAGCAAACCAGAGAAGAAAAAGATATATTGGAGAATAGGATGGTGTAAGGGACAGCAATTAAGGTGAGAGAAGGATTCTTTCTATTGCCAAAGGGTTTGGTTTGTCTCAGAGGAAGGCATCCAGCATCCCTTCCTTTGGGATTTGATTTTTTTCACAATGTCACTAGGACACAGTTTCCTGGAGACTGACAGCATTAAAAAAATTATAGGGTTTCAGTCTATGAAAAGGAAGTAATCATTTGCCACAGACCTTTTACTGGATATTATCTCATGAGTCATGACCCATATCAAGAGAGCAGCCATTTGAGTCTGACTTGAAAAGCCAGTGGTTGGTAATGTTCCCCACATATTCCTGCAGGTAACAAGTGATATTTAACTGAGAAGGTCTGCATAACTTGGCTTGCTGGCCCTTTTAACTCAAGTAACTGCCTGAGAGTGAATGACAGACTAGAGAGATTGTGTTGAAAACAAACAGAAAGAGAAATCAAATAAAAAGTATCTGTGTGGGTTGTTTTATTGTGGAAGTGAATGACAGCATTAGGATTTAGACCTCCTAGTTTAACACATCCTGCCTTCCCCAGTTTAATAACTATACACACAACTAAAAGACAGCATATAAAAACATGTAGCGATTTAGTGGATCAGGGTTGCTGTATTTGGATTATCAGGGCATTTAGGAGGGAAAAAAAAAAAAAAGACCACACAGGGAGACAGCGCAAAGAGCCTCTCCACAACCATCTGCCACAACATCACGTAGCTCTGTAAACTGACAGACACTCCTTTAGCAGGGCCCAGGCACGTCAGATGAATCAATCAATCAAAAAAATTCTTATGAAACTTAATCACGGAGGGTCGTGTTAGGGAGTGGGGAACAGATTAAATTACCACGGTATTAGATACGGGAAATGATTTCTGTCAAAACCATCTTTACTGCAATTATAATATGTTAATTATGTATTTCATTAAGTAAGTGGATTAGAGTCTGCACAGATGAAATCACGCTGAAGGCTTTGAATCATTTGCTGAGCGGTGTGGGAGGACTGGTGTGAATGGAACTCAGTTAATTTTGAAAACTTTCACATGCTAAACATGTCCCCCCCTCCAAGTGCAGGAAATAAATGCCTCCCAGATTGTTGTGTAAAACATCCAAAGACCACATTAATTTTAGTGATGTAATCAGATCATGGCTGATGTGGTCCAGGAGCTTGTCAAAGATGCCATAAATATGTTCGTGTATAATGAAGCTGCACTGTTTCTGAATCTCCCAGCCACTGAAGGAAGAGAACTTGCACGGGAGACCAGATTTCTTTTTGTCTGCGCTCCAGAACAGAGCAGAGCACAGCACAGAGGGGAATCAGAACCCCCCCTACCCTTATTTTAGGTGCTGTATAGTCGTGTATGCAGCTGCCAGCACAGGTTGACTGCAACATTTAGTCTGCAAGCACACTGGAGTAGCACAGCTCTGCAGCTCGCTGCATCTTTTGTGCTCCTGCCTATTTCTCATTCCATGGCAAAAAGGTGCTGGTTTCATAGGAAAGGGCAATTTAATGATGTATAAGCAGTAGCCCTGGTGAGCCAAGAACTTGCCATGTGTGTCTGAAGGGACCCATGCTGGGTGACAGCTACTGGTGTCACGAGAACCAAGCTGGTCTACACCGTGGCAGGATCTGGCCCAAGACTGTAATATTTATATTTTTCAGAACAGATTATTGGTGTCTGTAGGTACAGCAAGAAACCACCTGCAGAAGCTGTGTACAAACCTTTTCTTAGCTTGAATTGTGTGTGAATGAAAGAGAAGGAGAAGTGTTTCTGTCTCTGTAGCTGGATGTTCCTCATGCATTTAACGCTGTGCTCTTGACAGAGAAAAGAACAGGAAATAAGGGAAGATCATGGTAACTATTGTTCTCCTCACTCCCCAAGAAATTAAAAGCCTCATTTTAGAGGTTTATCTTGGAAAGGAAAATTAATGAATAAATAAAAATAAATGTGTCAGGCTATAATTAACAACAAGAATTGGGCATCTTGTCATGGGATTGTACTCTTAGCAGTAGGTAACCTTCCATTCATAGGAGACTCCCCACATATTAAAAATAAAAGGGCATTCAGTGTCACAAAGGAATAAATCTCCCAGCTCTTGCACATCCCTCTTTTCTTTGGAATAGCTTCCAGGGTAGCCGAGTTGTTTAAAATATATCTGAAAAAATAAGAGCAAAATAATTAATTTTAAAAAGAAGGATATATACAATATACATAAATTTGCCTCATCCCAATTATTTAGTTATCAGTAATAATCACAAGGGATTTTAAAGGAGGAAAGAATCTGAGACAGCATAACACCCTGCAAGGAGTGAACGTTGGTGTAAATGACTGGAAAAGGTTGGCTGATTTGATGAAAACCCAATCAGACTCTCTAGGGAGATATTACTTTCCTCATTATTCCACTGATTGGCCTTATTTCATCTGAAGAATGCAGCACATTCTTTACAGTGCTGGCAAGCCTCTTTAACAATATCCAAGGAAAAAAAGCCCTATCACCTCTGTAATCGAAACAACAAGAAAATTAACCAGAGTCCCTTTCCTCAGGGAACTGTTACAGAACCCCCCAAAATCTCCTGATGGATTGGCACAGGGAAGCTGCGAGGCAAAGGGGGTGGGGTTTTCTCCGATTTGGCACACAGCAAAAGCCTTTCATGAATTTGCTAAAAGCAACTAAAACAGCAGGCTAAAGCCATAACTCCTCCCTGTGCACTGGAAAAAAAAAAAAATAACACTTGAGTTGTTTGCTTGTAGCAACCTAATCTTAACCAACAGTGACATAATTTACTAAGGGAGTTCGTTCTTGTGATACCAAATTTGTTATGCCCACATCACTGTGCAGGGCTTTAGAATAAAGCAGCAATTTCAAGTCAAGTACAAAACACACTTGTGAAATTCAGTCTGAGAACTGTGTTATCAATGGCCTCAAGCTTGCAATAACTGTTAATTAAGTGTATTTTTCATTATTCTTTAGCAAAGAAGCAAGATTTAATGATGTAAGTTAACAATAGATGATAATTTAGAGTAGTGACAATAGTTTAATTATTCACACACATATAAAAGTTAACTTCATAACTTATTTCTTCATAAGAACAAGTTCATTTAAAATATTTTGAGCAGTGCATACAATTACCACATAAGGTATCTTGCCACACTGTTGTTGTGGATACAAGTCAATTTGCTACAGGAGTATCTTCTTCTTCAGCAATGCAGGAAAGGAATTCTTTGCCCTAATTTTATTTTGTTGTTGTTGTTGTCATGGTTTGGGAGGAGAGCTGACTTTTCTAGCAATAGATAGCAGTGGGGCCACTTGGTCAAAAACTGAGTCAGAGTCCTCAAACAATGGGCCTCAATATTGCCTAAGCTATTTCCAAACCTTCCACCAAGGCCTTTGTTGAATTACAGGAAATACTGTGGGCAGAGAACAAAATTACAGCCTGTGATAAGCTGGAAAATGGTGCTCAAATCCTACTTGAACACCAACTTCTGAATAGATTTAAGTGTCTTGAGACCATCAATATCCTAAACTAAATCTAGATTAAATGTGGTCAGGAGCGCTTTGTAAGGAGAGCTCTGTTTCTAGTGTTCTAACAGAAAATCAAAGGGGATATCAGTTTGACTCAAAGACTGGTGACTACCCAAGAAAATTATAATTGCAGTGCATTTAAATATAAAATGATTCCAAAGAACCACCTATTGAGTAAGCACTAATGATTCATTCTGTTCAACCAATTCTTTGGTTACAATGCTGTATTTTGTACATTTTGTTCTCCTGGCAGTGGACAAGCCTAGGCACCCAAATAGCCAGCAATTTTAGACTAGATTTCCTGATTGGGAATGTGGAGATGTTCCTCAGTTATCACTCAATAAAACCTCTCAAAAATGTCTGTCACACAGAGAATTAGAGCTCAGTAATAGTATGCAGTATCTATTTTAAGCCAACCCTTTGATTTACTATTTTCCCCAACGCTGTGCCTGAAAACCTGCAGGGATAATATGCTGGTAGCCTGATCCATTAGCCCAATCTGGCTAGTCTTTCTCTCTGCTAAGATCACATTTTAAAAGATAGGTTTTAAAAGACAGATTTAAGACCAATTAAAGATTTCATGGTGTCCTACACCATAAAGAGCTATGACCGTCTCTATTTTCAAAGAAATGTTCCTCCCCTCAAGACAGAAACACTGAGGAAAAAAAGCCACTGTAATTGCACCCTCTTACACTCATAAAATAGCAGCTGAGTTGGTGGAAAGGTTAAGATTATGAAGAACACTACCTTTTGCAAGAACTTTCTTGCTTTGTAGGAGTTTTGTTTCTAAGCAAGGCCAGCTGAAAGTGAGGTCAGGACAAAATACTCATTTGACTTGAGCACGCATAATTGACACCCACGTTTTGTACTCACATCCCTGAGGGTGCTCTTGGGAGGCCCCTTCAAGCTCTGAGTGGTTGCAGAGGAACGATGGAAATGTGGGAGACATTACTTTCCTGCTCTGAACTGGCTCAAGTGCAATTAATTACTCCTTTTTCTCCTGCTGGATTCATATTACCATGAAAGCCAGTGCATTTGTTCTTCCAGCAAACACAAGAGCCTTCTTTTTGTCAGGCTTATCAGAGTCACACAATTCGGTATTGAATCTTCTTGGAATGAACAAATATTCTGTGTATAATAGAGCCAGAAAATGCAACTACCTCAGGATGTGCTTGTCCATCAGTGCACTGGAAGCAAGGAGAGACACCCTGACCCTTGGACCTGTGTTTAGGGAAGCACATTTGTTAGAAGGTGGTGCCCATATTCTGGAGCCAAACACCTGTTTCTTTATACTAAAACACTGCTGCTTTTAGCAAAAGTGCCCTGTGACCGTTTATGAAATTCAGAGGACAAGACAAAATTCACTGTTTTGCAAATGGTGCTTTTTGGGAGCTGCTGAAACCATAATGATTGTTTGAAAGATGAACTAAATAAACTCAAAGATTACCATGCTATGAAGCAGCAGATCCTTTCCTCTCTGGCCCCCAGAGAGAAGAAATGTGAAGGAAAATCTCAGGATGAGCAGAAGTGGAGAATGTGAAGGAAACTGCTGAGAACATCTTGAGGAGAAGACATCAGCACCTCCATGGTTTGTGTATATCCTGGGGCATCTACAACCTGCATGTTCCTCTTCTGTGACTCTGTTCATCTTAAGACAAAGAAATATCTGTTCTTGATCTCTTGCAGACATATTTTCTCCAGCAGGCTTTGAAGGTCCCAATCATCCCCACATTGCTCCAATGGTGATGTTTTCCCTTGCACAATAACAGGGCTGTGGGTGATTTAGGGGCTGGATCACCCTTTGGAGACAGCTCTGCAGGGCGTTTTACCAGCCCTGCTCAGCTCTCATGCCCTCCCCTCCCTGCCCAGGGGCTCTAAGGAGGAGGCAGGGGCAGCAGCAACCCTGAACAGGATCTCTTATCTGGAGCCCAGAGCTCCTCACAGTCCCAGTGTCTGTAGCTCAGGGTTCAGGCAGACTTTCCTCACATCTGCCTGCAGACAGGCAGGGCTCACCTCCCCAAAGACATCCCAATAACCACTGATGTACTCATCAAGAGAAAGATGCTTTTATTTTTGTGAGAACCACGTGTGAAAGAGCATTCCAGGACACTGTAAACCAGTGATCTCTCAAGACCACACCTTGAGCTGCAACATTGTGGAGAATGTAGCTGGACAAAATTACCCACTGCCTTTGTGAATCCAGAATGCTACAGATCACTTATTTATTGCATTCTTCAGTAAAGAAGCCTCATTTTGTAATGATGGAAGATTATAACATCTGATTCCATTGCACATGACAGGGCTTGTATCTTACCCACAGTGTATCAATTAAATATGGCAATCTTGATGTGCCCTCTTGATAAAAAAACAAAACAACAACAAAACCAAACCAACCAACCAACCAAAAACCCATCAAAAAAAACCAACAAAAAACTCACCCCAAACTGATATAGGAGGTCATAGTTCATCCAAATAGTACAGAAATCAAGCTACAAGATCAACAACTTTAGTAAATACAGCAGCTGAAATTCCTGTGCATTCAATCCAACTCCATCCATGCTTCTGAATTTTAAATTAAACTAAACCAAAATATGCCAAATTAGAATAACCTCTGAAATTCCCCCTGTATAATTTATTTAGAATTTTCATCTAAAATTCATTAAAATTACTAGCTTGAGCAGAACTTCAACCTTCAGCATAGAAAGATGTACAACTGAGTAAAGTCATTTTTCCTGTTTCATTTAGGTATGGTGTTTAGCTCCAGCACTATACAGAAAATCTCACTAAGGGACAAAAAAGGAAAAAAGAAAAAAAGCACCCTCTTGCCCTCCTGTTAAAAAAAAAAAGGAAAAAAGATAAACAAAAAACACCCTCCCAAAAAAATCAACCTGCTTTCAAGCCTTGTGTGGTCATTTATTTCCTTCTTGTAGAACTCAATCTGACTCACCTTCTAATCCTCCCCAGCTCTCATTTATCCCAATAAAGAGATACTGACTCCTTTGTGTCCTGACTTGGGTTGCTGAGCTCAAAATGTGTGTAGTATTTGCAGAAATCTCTCACAGAGCTGTTTTGGGTGAGGTAAAGTGCTTTGAGACCTGCTCCTTGTTAGGCAAAAGAAGAAAAAAAAAAAATCCCTGCAATATGTGCCGTCCAGTTCCCAGAAGTGGGAACAAAGCTAAATTAACCTGTGCTGGTCAAGAGGTTGGTTCCTGGAGGCTGCGTGAGCTCTGCTCTTTTAAACATTGACAAAAAAAAAAAAAAAAATTCAAAATCAAAATGAGACCTTTTTATTCTTTCCCAAGTGGTCTTAGAAGATAAACAAAGAGACAAAGCCAATGGTTCTAGAAATATTTGGCAAGCCAAGCAGCCAATTTTAATTTTTGCATACTAATAATGTGGTTGGGCAGTTAAGAAGCCATGGAAGTATCAACCTCCAGTCAGCTTGTGAGTGGTGACTTCAGACTAAACCCAGCTCTCAGTCAAATCACTTAAGCTTGTCTTGTTTTTCTTTGAAGCCTGGGAAAAATCACAGTTTTTGACCAATTGCCATGGAAAACTATAAATCAGACTCTGGTCATTGAAAGTTAGACTCAGGTTCACCATATGGTTTGTAAACCTAGAGAATCACTGATGCGTTTTGAGTTTCTGATGAAATCTGAAACATTAGCTGGTTTCACATGGTTTCAGATTCCCTTGCAAACATTTCAAACTCCCCGTTCTCTCAGAGCATAAATTCTTTCATTCATTCTCGAATGTGTTAGGAGATCACAAAGAAAACTTAAGATTAAAAAGAAGAAAAAGGTAGAAACGTACAGTTTTCACAACTGTGTATACAACCAGCTTAATGACCCGGACAAATGCACTTAATTAAGCATTTATGTGCACAATTACCCAGTTTGTGAATAAAGTCTTTACAATTGCGTGTACTAACCGGATGTCAGATGTGCCCGGACTGTACATAACCTATGGTAAAACTGACCTTAACACAACGTGGCCTTCAGCCTAATCAATTGTTTTATCCATTTCAAGGCATGTATAAAAAGTCAGATATATTCAGCACATCAGCTCGGTGTAAAACTCAACAGCCAACCTGGGAGGTTGGGTTTTTGTTGTGCAAGATTGTCAGTGTAATTTGCTGTAGGTGTTTGGAAGCTGAGAGGGGTTTTCTTTTTTTATAGCAAAGTATGGAAACTGTTAAAAAAAACCCCAACAAACCAAAAACAAACCTCCAGTCTTTTTCCATTTTGGTGAGAAATAGTTAATGTTCCATAGTCTTTGATTTATTTATTAAAAGTATTTTACCAGGAAACACAACAGAGACAGGCCTTCTCATTTACAGTGAGACTCCAGAGAGCAGTAAATTTACATACACAAAGGACTAGCATCAACCCCTGAACCTTTAATGTTTATTTTGATAGCCCACCCTGCTGGTAAGGCCTTTTGTTAAGAAGCCAGGTACAACAAGGCAAGGATCCAAACAAACAACACTGGTAGCTTTGTTGACCAGGTCGTATGATGTCCTGCCCTTGAACAGTACCCCTTGTCTTTTTACCCTTTGCCCCTAGAAAATGAAGTTAGTCAGAGTCCCTGTGGCAGATTTAGCATTTCCTTTCAGTGTCTGCCAATCTATCAAAATTCAGCTACCGCTGTGAACCCATCAACTCAGCGCAAAAAAGAACAAGGCTTACCACGGACCCCCTCAAAGTAGCAATCATTTATCCCTTCCTGAACTTTAGCTGACCTTTGTGAGCACGCCAGCAGTTGAAGCATGCAGCACCTTGGCGGGGACGATCAAGGCTGGGGGTTTTTTCCCTCTCCCCACTCAGCCCCAAACCCCAGCTTTTGTTTCGTTCCGTCAATAAATGCGTTGCGTTTAGGAACAACCACGTGAAGGGAAAAATAAACCCTTCAGCAAGAGGATGCAGCTCTGCAGCAACCCTGCAAAAGAATAGAAACAAATATAAATACTCTGCATTTAGGGAGCCGGTTAGCATCACTTTGTAGAGGAGATAAACAAAACAAGTGGATTCCATTCACAAAGATTTATCGGAGGGAGGAGGGGAGATATTGTTCGCGGGACACAATGATGCATTTATATACAAATAATTGCAAAGTAACATGAATCATAGAGAACTCTCAGCTCCAAAAGTGAGACTACCACACAGCTACAATATATTGTCTAAATATTGTGGTGGGTTTGTTTTATTTTTTAAAGCAGCAGGAAAATCTAGATTGCAGGAAGGGTTATACACAGTGTAAGTCCCACTGTAAATTTAAACTGACCTAAGGGACATAATTACATACATCTCATCATGAGACAATATACTTTTTATTTGTTTGAATTTTATTTGTATTGGTGAAACTGACCTGAAAGTGGCACAAGTTTATTAGAAAAAGGACTCTCAAAAACAGAGTGGGCTGGTCTTCTTACTCAAGATGGATGTGCCAACTTCTAGTATGATTAGAGAAATGGATAACTCACTAACATCTGTGCAAACTACAATAAAAAGGGATTTAGTGTTACCCCAAGGAAGGTAAAAGAGGCTGTCTGTCCATTAAACGCTTTATTACAGTGCCAGCAGCTTTTTTCTAACTCAGTTATTCCTGCACAGAGCTCAGCACTGTGACTGCCTGTCATCCTTACCAGACAGTGCTTGGGGCTTCGTAGTTTTTTTGTGCAAGGTAGATGACAATCAAATGACTCATTGAGCAGGGAAAGCGCCTGACCCCTAGTGAAGGATTAACTACGGAAAGTGAGTGTGATCATGTCACACCATTACTTAGAATTTTCACAGTCAATTTCTGAAAATATGAGATAAGTCCTTAAAGAGACAGCTCTTTCAGGAAGCGCTATGAGCCAGCAGAAATTCCCTCCCAGTACAAAGGCAGACAGTGCCATCACGGAGACATCTGCTCAGCTGCTCGGTGTAAACCAAACACCCTCCTTCTCATCACAGCAGACAAGGTTAAGAGCCAGCAAGACAAAAATCAGATGGCTTAGACCATTCAGGTAGGCTAGGCAGAAAGCAAAGTGGTAAGAGAGAGGACTATTAAATCCTGTGTAGTGACACAGTCTCTGTTTAGGTTAACACAAGGACTGTTAAAATGTGAACATTAAAATCCCCATGCAAACACAGGTGGGCATTTCATGGGATCCTTCTTTTATATTAAAAAAGAAAACCTCTCTCAGCATATCACATGGATGCAACTGCCCAGAGACTGCCCAACAAATCCATTGAGCAGAGCAAATGTTTTACTTTGCTTGCAAACACATCCTGTGTCTCGGATGGGAATGCCTGTCCCTCCATGGCACAGCTGGACTACTGCAAGGAAATCTCAAGAAAAATCACAGAAATAGTGTTGGGTTCACCAGCAGCATTAAGCCCCAGCTTGTTGTCTCTGTGAACCTATTATCACTTTCTCACATTAAATCCCCCTTGTGGTATAAGAAGAGAGGCCTGACCCATTAATCAGCAAATGAAGGGCCCATTTGCTCTGTTTTTATATAACACATTTTTTTCATGCACAGTTCTAAATGTGAGATTCATCAAGTTTCCACCTAAAAAAAAAAAATAGTAATTCAGCCTAAGATCCTCAAAGCTTGGGCGTGCCAAAATGAGTTAACATCTGCTGCTGCCTGAATCTAATTGAAATGATTCATTATAAAATTTACAGATCTGCTTAATGATTTTGTATTTCTTTTTCAGAATCACCTTGTTCATTATCTCACCTCAGGTAAGCTGAATTCAGCAGAGCTGTAGTCTCTGTAGCAGGCTGGACTTTGCATACAACAATTCCAAATAAAGGAAGGCTGAATTTTTTTTCTTTGAGATTGTGTTTATGATATTTTTTTTTTTTTGTGAATATACTCCCTCAGAAAAGCTCCATTATCATCAAACAGAGACCCATTAGGGGCACCTTGGAAATTTGGACCCTTTTACTAGAATCAGGGCTTAAATAGCACTTTAATTTATGGCAGTTTTCTGGCTGATGGCATTTTTGCTCTCAGGTAAGGTCATGCCAATATATATCCGTTTAGAGAAAGCCAACACAAGAATCTTTTTATGCTTTTTTTTTTATTATTTTCAAGTAGCCAACTACTCAGCTGCTAAAATGTAAGTCACATACAGAATGTATGCATGCTTGATTCTACACTGTTTTTTAAAGGCAAAATGCTTTATGTGTGTGAAAAAGAGAGAAGTGAAAGAAAAAAAATGAATAAGCATGTGAATAATTAGATCAGAGATAGATGCCACCTTTTCTCAGTGTTGAAACTGTGAGGAGAAAAAAAGTGCTACCATATAATTGACATAATTGATCTATTTTTTTCCCTTTTTTGCTGCAGTAATTTTTTATGCATGCCATTGTTGCTGTTATTATCCAAGATGTGATCTTGTGTGGTTGATAATACTGACTAGATATGAATACTGGTAAGTACCAGCCAATCACAAATCTATAGTGTCTATTTCTGCATCACCAGGTGCTATCTCATGGGAAATATCCTCTTTTTTGGCAGGCACACAGCGCTCTGCATTATCTGTCATTTTCATTAGATTCAAGCTACAGCTGAGCCAAAAAGACTTAGTTCTAGCATATGTGCTCAAAATGGCCAAGATGAGATTGTCCAAATTCACCCTTTCAGGATTGTATTAGAAAACAACTGGAGCTAAAGCTAAAAATTAGAGCTAGCAAAGTACCTGAATTACATTTGGGAAACTGCAAACACCATAAGCTCAAAAGATTTCCAGCTTATCACAGTCATCACCTCCAAAAGCTCCAAGGAGCCTAAGTCAGCAATTTCTATGTTTTTCAACACTTCTTTTGTACAGACTAAATGTGATGATGTCAACAAAGAAGAGCAAGGACATCACAAGAAGACAAAATCCTCCTGTTTTCCAGTGGCTCAGAAAACTACAGCTAGAAGCCACTGATTACATGCAAATGCCATATTTAATAGGTCAATGCTATTATATTCTGAGTCAGCACTAATATATTTGTTGGGACTCTTGTTTATTAATAATTCTGTAGCTAAACTATATGAAATGGGACCATGAGCCTTTCTTCAATTACAATAAAATAGTAATACTGTATCCTCCATCTAATGAGGACAGGCTTAATTGGGATGGTTGCTTTATTAAGATACCTCCCAGGAAACTAATTTGGTATAATGTTAGTGAATAGCTGTGACTGCTGTTTAATTGGGATGGTACTAACAAAAACTCTGCTTAATGGGGATACATTTGGTCAGTACCAAGGGGTTAAGTGATACTTAACTTGGTGTTAAATGGGTGTGAAATTCTGAGTTTTGTTCTTTTAATGAAGACATAGCTAACTAGGGGTCAGGCAAGTAAAACAGGCAGGAAAATAAAATTCTATCACTATCATTTTTGCCCTCTCATTTCATTGCAAGAACTTTAAAAATGGCAAATGACTCCTTGATAGTATTCATTCAGTTCCTCGGATATAATCTCCATATTCTGTTAAAATTTATTAGTCTCTGGCTTTCAACCTGGTACGTTTTCACTGGAATAAGATTTCACATGACTGAATTCATGTGATTTCATCTTGCACTTAGGAAGCGTTTCTAGGTGGTCACTTAGCCAAGGGCTATGAAGAAGCCTTTACCCCACTTAAATCTGTTTTAATTCCATGAGCTGAAGCATGAGTCTTCTGCTTCTCCTATTCAAAGGGATGGAACTGGCAGGAAGGCTCAAAATGGAAATCAAAAGCCATACCCATGTCAGTTCTCCCGCAAGCCATCCATATGCATGAGAAAATGTATTTGTAGTAAAGTTCAATCTCCTGTAACAAGCAAATAGCTTACACAGAGCTTCCTCCTGCATGTAAGCCTTTTACTCAGGGAACCAGGGAAGCAGAAACAGTAACCTGATCCCAGTGATCAACACATAGATAGGAAGTTTCCAATAGCTCTGCACCTACCAGCATCTGTGGTACACATTAGCTAATAAATGTTTTCTATTAAGAAGTTTTGGTCTATGGAATGCAAACCCTTAATTATGAGCTCTCCACCACATCTAAAACATTTATCAACCAATATTGAATAGCAAACATCTGTAAAAATCAATCTCTTTTTGTGGCTCATTTGCAAACCAAGGAAGAACTAAATTGTGCATAATAAGCACAAAAATGATCAGAAGATCTGCAGAACTGGCATAAAAAGATAAAAGGATATCCCATTATGGGACTACTGCATATCTTTACCTACAACTAGAATTCAGGGTTTATTGGTGACAGGAAATCTACCTGGTGGCATTTAACAAAAATATTCACAAGAAATCAAGTTGAAGTCTGTGTTTTAAAATCAAACTTGAAGTATGAGTCCAAAACAGATTTTTGGTCATTGTTAAAATTTAGTGTTGCCTGGAATGTTGTTTAATCTTATTGTATATTAAATTTCACTGCTTGATTAATCTTGTTGTATAGTCTCTCTATTTTGATTGTGGGGGCTGTGGAGGTGTGAGGATCACATAATACTTTCTTAGGACCTTTAAATAAATAATAAAATACCTTTAAGCTACTGAAGTTCAAATCAAGGCCTTCACTATAATCTGCTAAATAAGAAAAATGCAGAAACTGTCTTATATTTTGAACTAATTCATGGGCCTGATAATAGAACCAAGATGAGAGACTCTCAAAACACTAAAGAGAAAGAATTTACAAATAAACTTTCAAATAGTCTTTCAGCAAGCCAGTCTAAAGTTACCCAGTATGTAAATTGCCTTATTAAAAGAAGAATTATGTCTTTTTCTGCAATCAGTTCAATTACATTGAAATATGTCAATAGAGAAATCTAGTAGTCATGCACAGGAAAAGTCCTTTAGAGAGGTGACTCAAGTGTGACATGAAAACTGAAAAACATTCATGAGCTGAGAAGGTATCAAAATGCACAGGATCTATTAGTTCTGCAATAAATTGGCAGCTTCACCAGTGTGAAGATGCTGACACCATTCCAAGATTGCATTTGGCCTTTTTGCCACGTCACTGATCTTCCATTCTCATGATGGGCACATTAAAAAAGGAGGGTTTTATGCAACTTTGCTTTTGAAAGGAGCCAGAGATTCTGATGAGAAACACTCCTAACCAGTCCTGAGGAGTATGATACAGGAAGATTTTTAACCATTTCTGTAATGATATTTTTAAAACAGTTCTTTACATTTCACTGCAGTGAGGTGAACCCTGTTTTGACCAGAAAAATCACCCTGCAAAATTCTGCCTCAAGATAAGAGACAGCTTTCTCTTGAACTTCAGGAGTACAATTTGGCCCTAAAATCTGTGCTTACACCTTCTCCCTGATTATTTGTAGAAACTTTTAAAAATGAAGGTCCCAGCTCAGCCTTTCATTGAGCAATGGTGCCAAGAATCAAAGGTGAAGGACAGGAAATGTTCAGCAGGCCAGGGCAGTGATGCACAGGCTCATGGTGGTTCCTGGTGATGAGCAAATCTGGAGTTTATGCCATGGAACTACCAAAGGATTCCTGGCCAGACGACCACCAGGACTGATGTTCAGCAAACTTCACTGACTGGAGGACAAATGTGGCTTTGAGGGAAAAAAGGAAGATAATGGACCATACCTCAAAAATCAATTTGTATTTTTCCTGTGGGTACACATGAATATTTTGCTGCAGCAAATCTGGAATGCTAATAAGGGCTTAGAAAGGCTTTGGAAGAGGTAAAATACTGCCTTGATTTTGAATAACGGGAGAATATGACCTATAATTGGCTTGGGTCTTCAAAATTTGCTTACAGTCATTGTTGACTAAATATTTTTTTCTTAGCTTTGTTAGCCAGGCTTCTCAGAGTCCTATGAGCTGTGGCTGATGAAGGTAGTTAGGGGAAAATGTTGAAATGGCAATTTGTGAACAATAGCAATTTCTGAAAAATTGCTGCAAAAATTAACAAAACACTAAATTATTATGCAGTAGAATCTTTGAAAACTTCCCATGTTAAATTGGGGCCATTGCCTACACTGCAGCTTGAACTTTGAAGAGGTTTGTATGTTATAAAGTATTAGGGGTATGATACCATTTTAACAAACATATCTCATGTTTTGAAAACAAATATGCAAAATGAAACTGCAGAAAGCAAAAATAACCAAGCAAAATTAACAGGCAAATACTTTGAAGCCTATATTTCACATCAATTTAAATATCAAGTATTGAATGTGACTGGGTTTTACACAGTACATAGAGAACCAATAAAACTCCTTTTTTTTCCTTTTTTTTCTTAGTACTGAGTGTAATCCCTAGAAAACCACCAACAGCTGATGTGAAAACAAAAAAGCACACAGCTTTTTGCTTCTCAGAAATGAAACAAATTCTCCATTCTGTTGGGGTTAAGGGTTGGTGGTCTCATTTGAGCCCACAGCGAGCAGCACGGCGTGGCTGGTGAGGCTTTTGGCACAATTCTGTTTGATTGGCAGCGTTTGCTCAGGAGAGGCCCAGGGCTGGATGATGAAGTAACTTCCATTATAGAGTACAGACAGGGTCAGCTGCATGCAGAGAACAGCAACAAGAAGTCCTGGTCCCCAAAGCCTTTGTCCTGCTCAATGTATGCTTTTGTATTTTGCTGATGTGCTTTAACCAAAGAAATGTTTCTCGGCTGTTAACTGCTGTGTGCACGGAGGTTATCAAAACTGTGGAAAAAATTACATCCCGTGTACAAGTTAAAAAACAACTGCACTATCTGCTGCATCTAAAGTAATCTAAGGCTGTCATAGATGTTTTTGCAATACTCTAGATGGAATGATTGATTTTAGAGATGTTGTTTGGACTGTGTCTCTCAGGAAAGCTGTCCATAGAGCAGTAACTAAGAATAACAGTTGTGTTTTAAGAGTTATGCCCAGGTTTGAGTGGCCCACCTGCAGAGCAGCTCAAAATCCACGAGCTTGCCTACAGAAATGAGACTGCTTAGAGCATTTGACAGTGCTGTCTGAGCTGAATTTTTCCAATGAAAATCAGAGTTACAGTAGACCAAATCTGAGAATCCAGTATGAAGTTAGAACTTGTAGGAACATTCATGGGACCAACTTAAGTACTGACAAAGACACTCATGCTACAGCCTGGATTTTATTACCCAATATTTCACATCACAAAGACATTTAATAAACTGAAATTCAGTTTATGCAAGTGGGCAAGTTACAGTTCTCAGTCCTTGCTATAATCTCAGTGCTTTGGTACCTTCACTTCCCATGAGTCTATCCAGGAGCAAAACCTCTGCTAAGGCAAAGCAGCCATGAAAAGCCTGCAGAAAAGCTCATGGAAGGCAGCTTTTCCAACATGCCCCTTAACAGAGTTCTCTTCAGATTTTTGTTAACAGCAATTAAATGGTTTCCTTCTTCTACCTGGAGAAACAAAGGCCTGGCTGCCTGGAACTTTGAGTTATTAATTACAGTCCATTTTCTTCTCGGCCAAGGTCTGTTCCCAAGGTCACCAGGGAACATTGACAATATTCCACACTGTGTATTTAGCAGTCCACCTAATCCCTCTCTTTCCTTCCCTCTGTATGTACAGACATCTCTCATTTGCATGCTGTCAGACAGTACAGCTTGCAGGGGTGAAAGAAAAATGTACAGTAGACAATGTACCAAAATTCTTNAAAGAAAAAAGCAGAAATACTTTTGTGAACTTCTGTTTCCATCTGATGTTTTAAAACAGTCTTGAAAAATTATCATTTTCTAGCCCAAACACAAAAGCATTTCTCCCACCCTCTGCTGTGGCAGCTGAAGTTAATGAAGGAGACCTTAGGGGAGAACAGAAGCAAATGAAAAAATACCCAATTTGACATGATATTGGCCATCAAATCTTGTGGAAAGGTCTTAAAAAATGTTTAGGGTTAAGCAAAGACAAATTGTCTCAGAAATTAAACATCTTGTCTTTAGGCAATAAAATTTGGCTGTGACAATCTCCCGATGACAGAACTCCCTTCTGAAGTTCCTGTGTGACACTGCTCCCAGCAAGACTGGACATCCCAGGAGAGGGCCAGCCCCAGGCTGTGGTGATGGCACATAAATCCCCCTTTGGAGGGGCTCAGTTGCTTTGTGTGATTTTTGTCACACAAAGGAAAACAAGGGGAAATGGGAGGGGAGATCAGGGTCCCCCGCTTGAAAAGAAGTGGTAAAAAGGGAAAACAAGACAGTGATTGTTGGTGAGACTCAGGTTTCCAGCCCATCCCAGATGGGACTGACAAGCAAAGTGAGTGTGAATGCACACCAGCACTCACCCATCAGCCCTCAGCAGCCATGGTGAACACGGGCAAAGCCTTTCTTGAGTCTCCTTCCTGCCTCACTTAAACACCCCCACACCAATCCCACTGCTTCTCTGGCTGGCTTCTTCATGATTACCTGTTTAGTAAACAGCTGCACACAGGCCTTGGACTAGATCAGGGGTATCAGGACCTAAAAAATTAAAAGAGCATTTTTTAACAGTAAATGTTCTAGTGTGGTTAAACAGCACTCCTGAAGCGCCCCAGGCTTCACACATCATTCTGATGAGGACATGTCACATTCTGATACTGACATGTCAAGCTTAGGAGGTTTAGACAGGTACAGTTAAATCACATTGCAGCATTGAACTTCCACTTCTAAAATTTTTATCTAGCTTGTACAGCAAGTCAGGGCGGCTGGCTTTGCAAACTCAACTGACCACAAAAATAAAGAAGGGGGAGGGTGGCTTNNNAAAAAAAAAAAAATGGGGAGGAGAGGGGAGTGGGCAGTGGAGAAGACTTATATTGCTTTCTACTCCCTATGTAGGCTTGTGTGGAGAAAGAGGGGGGCAGCAGAAGTGGAATTAACTGCTCTGAGAATCAGCTGCTCATCCCCTGCCAACACACCCATTTCAATTTGGAGTTCCAGGCTGTCACAGACCACTAGGCTCACAGACTGTTCCTTTCATTGGTGGAGACAGTTCCCATGGCTGGATAAATCCAACTTCAAACCACCTATGCAGCCATGCTGACCAGATCAAATTTGAAGTTTTAGTGCACGGCAGGCATCAGCACACTCAATTAAGGTGAGCTGCTAAGCTAAATTTGCCCTGATACCCCCTGGCAGCTAAAAGTTCTCCCTCTCACAAATTTCCCCTGTCAAAAAGCAACACAAAAAGCTTTTCAAAGGCTCCTGGATGCCAGGCAGGGGTAATCAGTGAGGAGAGCTGCAGGGATTCATGCAATACTATTAGCTTCAGCTGCAAACCAAGACACCCAATGATAAAATCAGTTATGCTGCTGTGAGAAGTAGAAGAACCTCTTCTTCCTCATATTCCACCTCACAATACCACTGGAAAGAAGAGCAAGCCAAGGCACTGAGAGCAGCATGGGGATCTGAGCTGAGGATGCATTTGGTGTGTAGTAGCAAGAACCACACACTGTCCAAATCCTGCTCTGCAGCATTTAATCTTGTGCTGATGAATTTTGCTCTATCCAGCAGCAGCCAGTTAAAAACAGAACTGAATGCTGTGGCCAAAGCTGATGTCAGATATTCCTGTATCTTTGCTTCCCATCTCCAGTGGACTCTATTACAAAATCTGCTGGAAATATTTCCTGGCAACATCAGAATCTGTGGTTATTGGGAAACAAGATATGGTCTGCTGGACTATGCTAGATGGAAGTGCTAGCAGTTCTAGAGCTCTTTTCCAAGAACTTTTAAACAAAAGTAAGAATACAAATAGCCTGAGGAACCTCCAAATGAATTAAAACAATGCAGCTTGTGGAGTAAAGGTTGCTTGAAACAGTTGAAGTTTCTTTCAATCTGAAACATAGTATATTGCTAATTCTTTAAATCAAGTCTTGGTCAATAATGCCGAGGTGTTTCTGAAACTGAGGGAATATTTGACCAGCTTAGCAACAGAAACATATAAAGCTGTTTCTAAATCGCAGGAATTTTCACCATCAGCATAACTGAGAACAGAATACAGACATGACTGAGATGTGAAAGCTGCTCTAGAGGGTGCGAGCATTCCAACCACACAGTGCAGCTGATCCCTGTGAGACAAAACCTCCCCAGCCGAGAGCTCTCTAGCCCAAGTGTTACCAGAGGGAGCTAAGTTACTTCTTGGTTGAGGTTCTCTCTGGGAAATTTTTTTTCTTTTTGCTGTTCAAATTTTCCTCTGAACATACATTCTTTAATTTCTACTTTTTTTCTTTTCTTTCCTCTAGCTCTGTGTCACTTTTCCAGTTGCTCTTCCTAGAACCAATAGTTTGCCAAAGGTGATGATGGGCAAGACTCTCCTCGACACAATTGCTTATCAGAGTCAATTAAATGATTGTTAATGAAGAACTCCTTTTCCAAATAAAGCATCTTTGTGAAAGGGAAGCTGGAAGAAAAAACAGAAAAACAAAAACCCAAAAATCACACTGCGGATTTAAACAAGTTTCCTAAAAGGTAAGGAAACAGCCACTTGAGATGTTTTGGTCATAGTTCTAAGAATAAGGGGTTTAGAAGAGGTTTAGTAGAACCTGAAGTATTTCAGTTTGCCAAACCTGAGCCTTATTCCTTAATATTCATTTATTTCAAGCTTCTCTTTTCACCTGTGATTCCAAAAGCAAGAGGTTGTTTAGCTCCACATACAATGAAAATATACAAAAAACATTCTTCTAAAGAAATTTGTTTATTTTTTGTTTTGTTAGTTTTGTTTGGTTGGTTTTTCTGAAATCATTTTCTCAGAGTCAGGTCAGGACAGAAGGAAACCCAACTTCCGCATTCCTTCAGGGCTGAAATGGAAGTCTTGGAAGACCAAAAGTCTGAGGGACAAAGTCTTAGACCACTCAATTGGACTATTTTCCATTAATTTCCATTAATTTTCCATTAAATACTTTCTCCCTTTAAACCGAAATTTAAACTCTGTACATTTCAGGAACATGACTCCTTCAAGGTGGCAAGGTCTGTGGCTTTAGTGCTTCAACAACTGTAATTTCTGTAAGGTTTACAGCTTTTTCCAAAAGGTCATCTCACTGAAACTCAGCAACATGTTAAACCACAATGGAAAGTAACAAAGTTCCTGGTCTGATAACATCACCTTTTTTTTTTTTTTCCTTCCTTCCTAAAGTTTCAGTCAAAACATATTTCAGTCCTAGCACCCGATTTCCTTAAAGAATTTAAGACAGCAATTTTGTGGTTCAAGCTTCAACCTCTGGTTGTTTGATGGCAATCAGAGGTCAATTCATTTTAAACTGCTTGATCATGTCATTTTACTTGACCATTTTTGCCTTAATTGCAGATCACATTGGCTGTAGCACAGTATTCTATAAATACTTGAACAATCTGTTCAATAGAGTGATAAAGCTAAGCAATTTAAAAAATAAGTTGAGCTATGTCACCTTCTTGTCAACTAAGCTACTAATTTAACTATATGTAGAACTTATATAATGAACTGCTATGCTGAGCACTGGGTAGAATTTCTAGTTATTGGCTTTCAGTGCTCATTAAGGTGAGAGATGACAGGACTGGCCACGTGTTCCCATACAGCTGGATATCACTGAGCTCATAACTAACCTGGCTGGAACAGAATTAAAAACACTTATCAGCATTTAAGGAATGGGGTATTTCAGCAGTAGGCCAGTCCTGCTTGCCTAAGCCCTTGTGTTTTACTGTTCCTACTGTGGAAGATTGTAGAGTTTTAATTATCACAAACATTTTTATATACAGTTGCTAAAATTGTTTCCTGTGCCCCAGCTCTGTCCAGGACATGATCTCCTTAAATATCCCTGCTGATCTCATCTCCCCCTCATCCTTACATTCTGGGTTCTGGTGGTCACTTCTACCTCCTACACCACATCCTCATTACAAAGGGCATTTTTGAAGGACCCAAACTGTCTTCAGGTGCCCTTCCCCATCCGCCACTCTCAGTCATGAGCTGTCAGAGGAAAGGTTTCTCTTCAAACCTGAATTCCCATTAGTGGTACAAATGGACCACAGGGAAGCACATGGCATCTCTGAATCCAGGAACCCTGGGGGACAGATTATAACAGGTGGCAGGTGGTTGAAAAATCACTTTGATAGCAATTCAGCATTCTGCTTCAAAAACAACCTTCTTAGGATCCCTTCCTGGAAACAGTGTTGTAGCACATAACTCCTGAAAAACAAAAACAGAAACAAAAACAAAAACAACCCTTTTTAACTTGGGAAAATGATGATTTAGACATCAGAGAGACAAGAACATCACATCATTATGAAACACACACACACACACAGAAATTTGCAATGTCAACCATATATCCAGTAGCATTCACTGCACAGGTCATGGAAAACCATAATTTCACAATTCAAAGTGAACAAATAGTCCCAGAATACTGCTTCCAGTAGATGTGTGCCTTGGAGTCTTAACTATGAAACCTATGGAGACACAAAGGCCCATCCAAAGCTTTTCCTCTGCTGGGATATTTAGCAGGATTTCCCATGTAAGTGCTCTGCTCTATAATAAATTATTGATACCATCTAAACTTTTTTCCCTCTGGTGAGGACTATTAGACTCTACCTGTCTGATTAGCTGGAGCTCATGGGAAATGAATACCCCAAAGTCAGTATCCACCTGTTGGCTTTTGAATACCAAGGTATTTAACATGGAAGGCCTCACAGAACCAAACACACTGTGTGTGTATGGGGTTTTTTTCCAGAAGAAACTAGGCTAAAAGATGATGAGTTCTAGTTTAGTTTGATTATACTAGATAGGAAAAGTCAATATACAAATGTATTACTTGATAGAAGTCACTGTTCCCTTCTGGAGAGCTGTTCTTGTTGAGTTCTGTTTGCTCAGGGAAATGACATGGCTTAAGTTTTGATGTATATTTTACTATACTTTTTGATGTATTTTAAAAGCTTTTTATTGCTGAGAGAAAACCTGTAAGTGCTAAAAGGTCCTTCTCATGCGGATGTCAAGTCATTATATCAGGACTGATGAACTATTTATTTGCTGAGCACACAACAGACCTTCCCAAAGGCCACACCAACACACCTTCTAATGGTAACCCATACTAACATAAGAGGAATATGACAACACAGGACACAAGATACAAAGCCAGGGACTGTTGCAAGCCCAAAGGCTTCAAGTTACCTTACCCAAAGCCATTAACAAACAAACAAGAAAAAAAAATAGAAGAAATAACTTTCTCAGCCTTATTTTCATAGATTTTCCTCTAAAAGGATTCCCCATCACAGGACATACTAAATAGCACCTTGCAACCAAGGTTTTACAGTGCAGGAGCCACAGCATGCAGAAAGTCTGGAGGTTTCAAACTATGCAGGTTTATAACCTCTACTGAAATCTTACCAGCTATTAAATCTCTGAAAATTATGGACCAGGATACATTTAAGTCTCAGCCTTTCTGCCTTCTGTTTCCTTAGTAATACAGGTCAAAATAATCTTTGTGTACGAATGAACACATTTAGGGTTGACCAATCTTCTCAGCACACTTTGAAAATCTTGAAAAAATCCACATGAGAACAGAAATAAGAGAACAAGCTGTTGGTTTGAGTTTAAACTCTAAAAGTGTAGACTTCTACCTAAGAGACAGTTGTGAATTTTTCTATCAAAGACATTTAGGAACTCCCCTTCAGTTTACACCTTCCCTTTTAAAAGACTTTTTTGCCTTGACTTTAGAAGCATTCTTACAAACCCTTTCTTTTCTTTCAGTTTTCAAAGTATGACATGGAGAAATTGCTGAAGCTAAGGAGGTTTTTTCACTGTTTCTTTAGTGAAGGGGAAAAGAACTGGTTTCAGCTTACTTCAGCTTGACTCCCTCCCTCCTACAAATAGTTTCCTTTCTGCTCTCGACTATCTACTGGATTCACTCTACTATCTATTTCCACAGAATTCCCAGTACTGCTGGGAAATGAACATTTAAAAAGGCCGAATCACCCCACAGCCAACAGAGCAGTAATAAACACATGTCCTGCAGGGGAACAAAGCCTGTATTTAGCAGGACTTTCTCACATATCCTCCTCTGTGTCCCCACCAGTGGAGGAGTCTCCTCCAGCACAGGGAGGTTCACACAGCCAGGAGAGCATGAGCCTGCACACACAGTCTGGCCTGGGTTCCCTGGCTCAGAGCAGAGCTGCCACAGCCCACCCTTTCCAAGACAAGAACCTTTTCCTGCTGCCAGTAACTTAAAAAGTCATGTCATTCAAATAGTTTAAATCTGTCCTGAGAAATCAGAGTCAAATCACATGCCTGATGGGAGCTGTTAAGGCTGCACAAATTATTTCATTCCCTCCTTCTCAAACAACAACAACAAAAAAACCCCTCAGGAAATTACACTAAGACTATTGAGAGACTGTGACTTTTTTATGAAAGTTAAGCACATACAAAATAGGAAATACTAAAATTAGGTGATCCATATGACTTCAAATCTGCTTTCTTTTTAAGTGCAACATAAACTGTCTTTAATTATATTATTACTGTTCTCCACACAAGCCCTGCATCATGCAGTACATGAGGGGCACCACAACTCAGGGAAAGAGGAGCTGTTCCAAGATTACCTTCTCAGCTCTCTGTTTCACTTTCTGCCTCGGATGTATTTGCTCCAAGGAATGCTGAATTGCTTCGACATCTATTGCCAGATCATCTGCATGCCTCAAAATTACTGATGGTGTTTCTCCATAGGGAGATGGACAATACTATTTATCCCATTTTGCAAAGCAGCAAAGCCCCTGAGTAAGTCTGGGATGTAAGTTAAAGCCTCTTGTTTCCTGACCACATGCTCCAGCTTCCAGACCTGCATTTGTAATCACTGCCTGATCGACCTGAGCCACCTCTCTGAGAGCCAAGGAATTCTGCCATTCAGGCCCTGTAGGTTCCATGCTGAGCAGAAAGATTGAGTTTTCTGTATTCTGAGAAATTATGAGAGATAAATAAATTATTATTTATTCTCATTTTTTAGTCACATCTTTTCTCTCCTTGCTGTAACAAGTGATAATGTTACCTTTCAACTGTTAGAGCTACTAAGGCAAGGATAACTGCCTTGTAGACAATTACCTGATATTGTGGCTGAGTTTATGTCCAGAAAGCTGTTCATGCCGTGGTCTAGAAGAAGGGGGGTGAGGCAAAATATCATATGTAAGAAAAACAGAAGTATTTCATGATCAGGGAGCTAAAAACATCCCATATGTTCCAGGCAACTCCAGCAAAGTACAGTTTGAATGAGTAGCTTAAACTCACAGTATTTTCTAAAAGTCAAGTGTTTACCTGTGAGACTGTAAAGGTCTTACAGGAGCCTGCTCTGTGCTCAAAGTCCTACAAATTCTTTAGTTAAACAGTTTTAAAGGTAAGTTGTTTCTAGGAAACCAGTACAAAATAACATAGTCTTATTGTTTTATACTTTCTTCTGACTTCCCTTATCTCATTTTTTCAAAATGGCAATCCATCCCACAAAAGATATTCTTTTTCTACCTTAGATCCTTTTCACAAGACTGAAGTTTCTATTACAGCTTCAACTCTGAATTTGCAAAGAAGGAAGGAACAGGATGTGAGAGTTGCAATAAGAGAAGCAATTTATGTGCCACGAATATTAGCTTTTCTACACTGTCTCAGTGAGTGTGATAAGAAGTAGGCACCCGTGTACTGTATGCACAGAATGAAACCTTTCCTTAGCAAACAGAAACTGAAATGTTTGCCCAAAGGATCAAAGATTCACACTGCAAAAGACTAATATTAGAGGGCAAGATAACCAATTAGTGTTTCCAGACCAGGTGCAGAACTGAGTATTATATTTAACTCAGCTACAAATTTCATCCTTTGCCCTCTATAAACTCCCACGGCAACACAGGCTATGAATATGGGAGAAGGGGAGAAGTGAGCAATTTCTAACAAGATCTATCTATGGAACCATGGGCAAATTCAGATACAATTCATCATCTAAGAATTTGCCATTAATATAGGAACCATGTTTTAATTCTAATGTCTTATCACTTTTTAGTATGTTTAAATGCATCTAAGAGAGCCAAACTGTGAACCCTCAACAGTGATTTCAGATTGCTCAGCCTCCCCCTTTGAAGAATAAAGTACTAATCAAAGTCAGGTTTGGCTTTGCAACTTGATCCTGTACATAGAAAACTGGAAGGTAAGGTACCATAATGCCTTAAAATACCACCAGATTGTTTCTATCCCTTCCAGGAATTCCAGGCTCATCCTATCATCTACACTTGCTAAATACACTCAGTGAATGGTTATGTAATAAATATGGTAACATCTGGAAGCCTCCAACATTCAGCACTGTTTAGTTAACTATTTAAAAGTGTGGGCTGTGTAGGATTCAGGTGGGAGAGCTGATCCATCACCAAGGATATCAGTATTAAGGAAATGGAGAGGGCTGTGTGGACGCTGACAACTTTCCATCTTATCATTATTCTCATCATTATAAATGATAACTGCTACTTCCTACTTAATTTCCACTCTTCAGAGTACACCCATCCCCTTCTGTTGGCTTCTCACTCCTTTTTTCTCTTTCCCACTTTTCTCTTTTTCAGAAAAGGAAAGGTGCAGAGTTGGCCTAACAGGCAGATACCGTCCCCTCTCTAATAATGCCCCTTACATTAGTGCCAAGCAGTCGAGCTTTTCTAAAGCACTAAAGTAATTCCACAATACCCTCACTGCTGTGGAAACTGCTGAGCAAAACCCTCACACAATGGGTCTCCCTGGCATTCTTTAACCCTGTTGGTGATGATAAAGTCTCATAAATCTAGGCAAATCTTTAATTATACCTTAGGAGCACTCTGATATTATAACTATGAAGTAGTAATAAAGAATATGCTGACAATTACCTCCAGTAAGTCTACACTTTATTGAAGAAGGGGAATTGCTTCTAGGGTTAATCTAGAGTAGCATCATGGGTTCTTGCTGCTATTTTTGGTTTGTCTTTGCTAAGCCAATTTTTATGGGTTAGCATATATGCATAGAGTACATAACACCTGCACTTCTCCTTATTTTTGGCATGTATTTATCTCCTCTAGCTTTTTCCTTTTCTCTGGAACATTTAGAGTTCTTGGTATTGGAAAGCCATTTTGGATCTGGTAAAAATAAAGATCTAACTACATTTTTGCTCTATGTGGCTCTTTCCAGTGGCAGTTCTTTTTCACTCCAACTCTGGTTGAAAATTAGCAAAGGTAGACCTCTTACCGTGGCTTTGGGGCTCTGGTGATATTGGCAGAAAATCAGAACACGTCTGACTGTAGGATATATCTTTGCTTTTAAATGTCAGTGCTACATTTGCATGTATTTTCTACTAGTTTATGCAAGTTATTTATATCTTAAAGCAAAGCGTACATTTTAACTTGTGTGAATAGTGCTGAAAGAATAGCACGTCCTTTTACTTTGCTAATTAAATCATCTTGAAAAATGGTCTAGGTGGTAAGTGACAGGATTAACAAGGGCACTTTGCAGGATTTTGATGTTTTCTTGATTAGACGGGGAGTATTTTATATAGAAGCAGTATTTGATGAAGTGGTTTTAGCAATGTGAATGAATGCACGGCCCCAGTTTATCTCAGTATCTTCATAAAGAAGCCATCTTAGCTGTCAAGGAAGCCCAGCCAAGAGTGAAAATGACCTTAGCTCACAGCTAAGCAAAAGGTCAGCTGAAAAGAATAGTGGGAAACATTATTCTTAGTTCTGATCCTTTGGGCTAGCCACTGTTATTCCCAACAAACATAAGGCATTGCACTGAACTTAAACAGGTCAATATTGCAAAAATATTGGGTCTAAGCCCCACAAAATCATTTTCACTTTTATTTTGTTTCTGCAAAAAATAATGATTTTTCTATTTAAAAAAATAGCTTGCTGAAAAGATTATGTGAAAGGGGACTATATTTTAAATAGTTGCATGCCAAGGCAACTTTTTTGAAATAGGAAGAGAAATGGCCCAAATACTTCTATTGGTAACAGCCACAAAACTCTCCTAGCCTCTTCCAAATGTGATTCCTAAACCTTTCTATTTTTAAGCTGGAAGAAATAATAAAACTGTCAAAATGTTTACATATAGTGCCTAGCACCTGAGGTCTCAGACTGCTCTGTCAATATCCTATTAATTGCATTATAAATTTTATAGAGCTGGAAAATATAAAAATTCCCATTTTACATATGGGGAAATGGGAATATTAGGAATTCATGCACTCAGTCACACAGGAACTAGCAAGAAAGAGGGCTAGAATGAAGATCTCTAATTGTCCAACAGCAGAGCTCATTAGACAGAAGTCAAGCAAAGAAAAATATTGCATTTGTCCCTGTGATTTCAGTCTTCTAGATAGGAAATAGTTTGGTACTAACACAATAGTAACACATTTCCATGGATTGCTCCAGGAGGACAGCAATTTGGAGCAAGTTACAGTAACTCTCTGGCCAAAAGCAACACAAATAGACTTTTACAAAAATAAATTGCAAAATAACAAATGGTAACAAATATTTTTTTCCATTGAAATATTAAAAAGGAAAGCAAATAAAAGCCAGGAAGGATTATCAAAGAGCTACCCTACCTTCATAAAAATTCAGTGTTGGTAAATGCAATAGCCTGGATTTAGTTTGCATATGTTATATTAATCCTGGTCATACTTAAAATGGAATATGGAGAGTATAAAGAGATCACATCCAAAGCACTCTCTTTGAGATTTTTAAAATGACAAAATCCAAAATCACCCACAGAGAAGGAACTGGGAAAGGGGATATCCAGTGATTCTAACCTGTGTGACAGATGTCATTCAGGAATTGAATTTGATTTGGTTTTATTTGCAAGACTCCATGTATCCTGTCCATTTTAGCAGGATTTGTCCCATTCTCTGCTCAGGTTTCTCCCCATTCACAATCTCACCGCAGCCACCTCTTAGCCTGTGCATGTGTCTCATAGAGAAATCGATTCCAGTTATGCAAAAAAACCTCAGTCACTAAAAACAAATATATTGCAGTATCTAAATCTCAAAGTACCCTGAAAAAATTCACAAAATGAAGCTCAGAAACCCCTCCAGAAACGACTTTCTCCATAAACGTCTTCAAATACTTTTTTTTTTCCCCACATCCCTTCCACACAGAAAGAGAACAGTTTCTCTGGGAAAATATTCCTTCGGCAAAACACGAAATCAGAATTTTGTATTTTCAAAAGAAATTGCAGAAAAATTAATCACCTCAAAAGGTAAATATCAAATAAAAAACAACAACAACAACAAAACAAACAAACAAACAAACAAACCTACCAAAGTCTTCTTCCATTGGAAAGTCATTTACACTTACTTAAACCAAATCAAACCCTACACATTATTTACCTAAATAAGTGGTAATACTAGCCAATATCCTGTCAGCTAAAGTTATTTTTAAAGTTATTTCCTTACTTCCTGTGTGATTTCACTTTGTTTTTACTCACTTCCTAACCATAGTTCTGGGAATAGTTTATTGATTATGACTCATTGCTTGAAAACACAAAGATTTGGAAAACCACCACTTTCTCCACTTCTGACAAGTGAATTCAAGCTGTATTAGAGTTTGAGAAAGCTTGAGGAGTATTGTTTGTCCAGCTTTGGACAGAGAAACTACCTCCTGAAGCCTAACTGCCCATAAATTAGTTAAAAAAAAATAAAAATCAGAGTCCATTAGACCAGGAAGAACTTTTTGCTGCTTCTTTTTATCTTACTGTATTTTTTCAACAATATTTGAACTCACACTCTCAGGCAGGTTCTTCAATCCTACTTTTTTTTTTTTTTTTGGATTTTTCAAAAATATATTTACTAATATATCATTTTTCCCAGGGCAGTTTTGAACAATTTACATCCAGCTCCATGTTGGATGAATTTCAGCTTAGCAAAAACAGCGCTTGTGTAATCTAGGCTTTGGAAAGTTATTTCCTAACCTGATTAGGAATAAATGAATGTCTACAACTTAGCATACTTCTATTAGTCAGAAATTTCAACCCAGCTAACAAGGTCCAGCTACAGCCCCTACTCTGCACAGTTTCTGCTTGACCTTCCCCATAGATTTGGGGTAGGGAAAATTCCTTTGCAGAGCTTAGTGGGTTTGGTTTGGTTTTCTCCCCTCTGTTACAATACAGACTGCCCACATCTGGTGGGAGGATCAAGGTATTAACACTGGTATTATTGTAGGTGTTAAATTCAAACAAAAGTTTTGTTGGTGTCTCCTGCTTACATTCCCAGGATTACTGCAAATCCCAGGTTTTGTACCAGGAAGGAATTCCCCTGAGTGAGATAACAAGGAACTTGAGGATAGCAGAAATTAGTCTCTTCTGTACTGTGAGGATTGACTGACTTCATAAGACTGTTTGCATTTTTCACCTACAAGTGCTTCAGAAGTTCTTCCTTGCAATATTTCCACATTTCAGAACTGTGGCGCCATTCTGATAGTAAAGCTTTATGATTATTTACATTTCTATTTTGTACATTTAAAAAATAGATATATATTTATTTGTCAGCAAGCACATTGTGTTTTGGGGAGTGAGGAGGTTCATGCAGGGGACATTGCTTAGTCCCTCCCACTTCAACATTCCCATGGACAAATTCAGAGATTCCCACTAGCAGATCACCTGCCCCATCTCACACATACCATCATCATCACAAAGTGTCTCTGTGGGCACCAGGAATCACCTACCATGCACAGATCCCCAGCTAAAAATGCAGAAAACCTTCTCCAGTCTGCCAGCACAATAAAGAGCTAATCCTCCAAGCTAACCAGCAATTACAGTTGCAGTAGATAAAACTACAAGCACGCTGGTGTAACAAAGCAAGCACAATTTCTCCTCCTTGAACTCTTACATTTTAGGAAGCTCAATACCTAAAGTTAGCCTGTGTTTGCTGTTTGGAAGTGAAGCCAGTATCCTTCTAATTCTGAGTCACATATTGACAGGTTGTCACCTTTCAACTGCTTTCCAATCCACCAGACCAGAGCTTTCAGGGCTTTTTCGCTGAGTGTGTGTGCTAAGCACACATTCCTGGAGCTCCAAATAGTTCTAGTGATCCAAAAGCACAGGTATTCCACATTTTGGACAGTTAGTTGAAAGATGTGTTTATTTTTTTGCCCTGAGCTCTCTGATTTTTTCAGTGTCTGCGATTTAAATACAAGATCAAGATAGATGCACGAGAAAGAACTATTAATGCAGTGTTTGAAAAAGATTTTATCTATTACATTGAAAGTTAAAATTGAAAGTTAAATTAAAAGCAACAATGCCAATGATAAAAAAATATGTTGATAGAAATGTTAAATAGGACAATTTTACTGTAGGCAAGTGGTTTCCAACTTCAATTGAATTCCTAATTAAAGCCATGACTGCTATTTATTGTGCAATATGCTTATTTGGTGCTGCAGCATCTGCTGCTTGAAAGCAGCATTCACCCTCCTCTCCTGGGTTAATTTAAGTTCACCCGCCTCCCCTCAGTTCAGTGCCTGCACTGGAGTCTCACAGAATGGGAATTCAGCACATTGCAGAGATTTAGTACCTATTCTCCAGCCCAAATCTTCTTTAATAAACACATTCTAAATACTAAAAAAGCCTGTTTGGAAGTGGCAGGGGCTGCAGGCAGAGCATGGAGGTGTCCCTGTGTGTGCTGTTGGTGCCCATGGGCCTGCAAGCGGCCACAGAGGGAAGGGCCCTGTTTGGAGAATTGGATGGTTGAGGGGAGAAACGTCCCTGTGCAACCCACAGCCCTCACCCTCTAAACACAGCCACCCTGAAAATAAAAGGCAGGGCAAAGTGCTTCCTTTCTGCCCCTCTTTCCTCCTTCAGCAGCCTCGGGCACAGTGATTTATCACCAAGTGCCTTCTCTCCTGAGGAATCCCTTTGGAGCAGTTCCACAGGACCCCAGCACAGCCGAGGCTGGTGCTCCACAGACACAGCGCAGCATCTTCTCTTTTCTCTGCACTTCTTTTGGAATTTAAATGAACAGGCACAAACAATTGTGGGGTGAAGCTGGGGTCAGCACGGGACACATCTTTGCCCACAGCCCCATATGGAGGGAGGAGGAGGAGGCCATGGAGGGGACAGCAGTCCCTGGGGCCAGCAGGGCATCCTGGCCCTCAGCACACACAGCAGCTGCTGGACACGAGCTGGCACAGGCAGCAGCTCCTCCAGAAGGGCCCGTGGGCAGGACAGACCCGGTGCCCACGCCAGAGCAGTGTCCCCACACCGGCTGAGCACAGACACCCTGGCTCCTGCAGGACCCGGGGCTCTCTGAAAGGGACAGAGAAGATAAACCTCTAAATCCACACGAGCAAACATTGCTTTTCTGCTGTCTAGGGAAGAGTGAAAACATTTGTGCTAAAAAAAATGGAGTTTTGCACTGTCCTCAGGGAGGTACAGCCAGTAGTGACAAGCCTACAAGCCAATGTGGAAAAAGGTGGAGGACAGAGACAAGTTTTGTTAAAGACAAGAGACAAGTTTTGTTAAAGTCTCCCATGAAGAAGCTGCTCAGACAACGGGCAAGACTCACTTCACTCACTGCAGGTGGAAGAATCAAGAAACATCATTAAAAAATCAGAATTATGGCTGGAAATATACCTACATATTATCCAGATAAGCATCTAAAACAAATCTGAACCAATTCACACATGCTTAAACAACCCAAGGTTTTGGTTATGCAGAAGAGAGTGTCAGCACTGAGCTGTCAGCTGGTCTGGGCCATCAGAGAAGCAGGGCTGGAGGGGACTGGAGAAATGGCCAATCCTCCTCCTCCTCCCTCAAGTCCTGATCTTTCTCCAGGTGCCTGCACAGCAGCAGAGCTGAGGCTCCAGCCTTTGTTCCCTCACAGCAATGCACCCCAATTACCCACCAAGGTAGGCAGGGACAGGGGAAATGCTGAATCAAGACTCCTCCTGTACAGCCAACACTCTGCATCTCTCTAGGTGCTAATTCTGGTAGGGGATTTTGTGTTTATTTGTTGTTCCAGGTCTTATGTAAAGCATCTTGTTTGCTCATGTGACAGCCTGGAGGTCCATTTGGCTGCTCTGTCCAGGGCCAGCCAACAAACAGACCAAAAACTGAAAACCTTTGCACGAAGGGGCTGCTATTGCCAAGGATTATAGAATGCGACTGAAACATGAAGGAATTTTTGGTGACTCTTTGGGGGAGAGAGAGAATTACATGTTAAAACATAAGAATTCTCTTCCAGCGTAGTTTAAATTGCTTCACAATACTGATTAAAATAACAGAACATTATAGCTTGCTTAACTAAACATTATATTTCTAAATCCATTTTCAATTGTTTTCCTTCAATTTAAACATTTTGAGTAATTTTATTGCTATTCATACCTGCTCAATTTTTTTTATTATTAGAAATTATAATGCATATTTTTTATCTAGGTTACAGAGTGCTGGTACATTTAACTCTTTCAGGTCTGCAGACTGAGAACAGGAGAGATATGAATGGCAAAAACACAGTGTCTGTTCATTGGATTAAAATATTTATATTGAAAGACTTTTTTCGCGAAGGGAGGAAGAGAGGAAGGAAGGAAGGAAGGAGCTAGAATGAAGTAAAGGAAAGGGTATAAGTTGCAGCATCAAGACTAACATTTTATTTTGTTCATACATGTCCCTTCATCTTATTTTGAGGGCTTCTGTCCCCACTCTGATCTTGGCATTAAAAAAAAATTAAACAGAAGCTCCAGCAATTTCAAGAAACAAAAATTTGAGCCAATTGTGACTAACCAAAAAGCAGCATCTTTTAGACTGTGAGTTGTAAATACACTTCTGCAGCAAGACAGGCACCTAGAGAACTTCTCATGTAGTGAGGTAATTCTCATCAGTTCTGAGACACAGCCAGCCCTGGCTGGAGCCAAGCTGCACATCACCTGAAATCCCCTCTTTCTGCTTAACACCTCCCACATTTCCCTTTCCCCAGCCACCCTTCACCAGAAGGTTTCTCCCTGATGGCACAAATCCACACCACCCTTCATAAAGTGGGATTCCCCCCTGAGTGCTTGGGCAGAGATGTTATAACTGGCCCCACCACATTCATACCTGAATATTTCTAATTTCCCTAAGTCAGCAGGGGACGTTCAGAGACCACTAAGTGCTGGTAACCACATCAAAACATTAATTAACACAACTATATTCCCACACAAATAAAACATTAATATGGTAATTTCCAGCCTATAACCAGCTGGTATCTTTTCCCCAGCTATATAGATAGTAGGATTAACAGTGCAAAGCAAGTATTATAACAAAGTCAAATTAATATCACCTTTTCCCAGTTTCATAATTCAGAATCAAACAATAAATTATAGAAGTCCTTTAGAAACCGTCCCTCATGAAATGCTTCTCCTAAATCCATGCTCAGGGTGTAAATCCCTTTCCACGGAGGTTTCCTGGTTTCTGTGTATTTCAGGGCTACTCAGTGACAGAATCTCAGCCTGGACACCTGTGATTGTCAAAAGGCCCAAGATAAAACCAAAACTGAAGAGTTTTCTGTAGGAGAGGTACTTGGTTAATACTTAGAAATTGTTTTTTAATTCTTTTTTTAATCATTTCAGGCTCAGGCTACACTTGTCAAAAAACACACAAGTATATTTCTCTTCATTCTGCACTAATTTTGGCATTGCCTTCAATGATAAATGCATTTCATGAACATTAACACATTATACATACATAATTTGAAAGAACTACAGGGAAAACAAGCAGCAAAAATATGAGCAATGTCAGTTAATGAAAAGCTCACATTTTCAAACTAGTGTTTGGCTAATTAAAATTGAATTAAGTGACTACAACATTAACTATATCAACTATTTAGCATAAAAAGTTGTTAAATATATCATATTGTATGTAGGAAGATCCTTGCAATCTTTAATTGTAAGAAATAGTCATGTACTATTTAATTGCACAACTTGGTAGGCTATAAAATTTGGTTACATGAATTATATTTAGTAAAATATTTTAAAACATGTTGTTTTTAAGATTGTGGAATTTTATGGATATTGTAATAGGACTGAAGTACATTCTTAATTACATAATTATTTGCATTTTCTAAGTCCAGCTAACAGCATAACTGGTCTTGTTTTTACAGTCTAAGGTAGAAAAAGACATCAAGTGCTTTGAATTCACTAAGAAATAATTTTGAAACCTCATTTAAATCATTTTCCACAACATTTTGACCAGGTTAATCCAGTATCAGACCATAGAGAGTCCTCCTATTATTCATGGAACAGGTGTTCCTCACGATCATAAATCCATAAACATATACAAAAACTTTCAACAACACTTTAAGCTGATACTAACATTTTCACAATTGGCATGTTTTTTAAAAAGACTAGAACAAAACTCAACAACCCTGAATATGTCCAATGAGGAATTTTTAAAAAAATACAATTATTGTCATCAAACTTCTGACATGGGAAGATTCAAATCCTTCTGGTTTTCCTTCATGCATACAGAGAAGGAAATTTTGAAATTTTGTTTTAAAAATTAGAAGGGTTTCACATCCTGTTCACTCCCTCATACACAGGCAGTTATCAACTTCTCCAAGATGTTTGTGCAACTCATTACTATATAGAAACCCTATCACCAGTCAGGGTAGGGATTAAGAAAGAGAATCACGCAGGAAAAAAAAAAAATCAGGTAATGCTCAAGGTTCATTAAAATAATTAATTTTAAAAGTGTTTTCCACACTATCTGTAGTGTGACTGTCAGAGTCCAGGCTCCTGGTGTCACACACAGGAGGGAGCTCAGAAGCACAGCACCCCTAGGGATCCTCCCAGAGCTCCCCAGGGCCCTCATCTCAGCAGCACTTGTTTGCCTGGTTTCACACAATAGCACCTGTCCTCCCTCATTATCAATCAGCAGTTTGGCCACCAGCTTAAAGGGGAGGTAGCCTGACTGATACAGGATGATGGAACAAGAAACATTCTTCCCACAGCCAGGGCAATAAACACAATCTCTTAAATTAAATCTCTGTAAATTAGAAATTTCCAGCTCTCTTTTTAATACGATCCTAAGTAGTAGCAGGAGCTGTCATTCCTAGCTCTGCATACACCACTCTGATGTAACTCATCTATCACTAACTCATTTGAAAGCCACATTTTATGAAGCCTTGAGCTAAACTGCAGTTAATCATCTGGGCATGGCCCAGAAAACCTATCAGTGATTGCAAGGAAATGAAAAAAAAACAGCAGAGAAAAAGCACATGAAGGAAACACTGAAGCTTCTCATCTGCTGCATTTGTACAGGAATTTGAATTTGTACAAGCAGAAAGATGCCATGAGCTGCATGCATTGGTGCCAGCCATGCATCCAGAGCACTCAGCACTGCAGCACCCACCAGTGCAGCACTCAGCAGTGCAGCACAGGCAGGCTCAAAGGCCCTGCCAAAGCTCTGTCTGATCACAGGCACCTTTCCTGCACAGCCAGCTCCAGGTTTGGATGCTGTCCTTTTGTCAGCAGCACAGCCAGTTCAATGGGCACTGCAGGTCACACCAAAATGCTGCACCAAGGCTGCAGCTGCCCCAGCCCTCTCTGCACCTCAGGGGCACAAAGCCCTGCACCAGCCTCGTGTTTGGGCTCAGCCTCTCAAGAGATCCAGTGGAGCACCTCTTGGAGCACAGTTTAACTTCACTGCATACAATCCACATGCAAGAGAGGAAATTTTTTAAAAAAACCCAAACTACCCACCAGCAAAACAAACAGGAAAGAAACAACTACAGTGCACACACAAAATCCTCACTTGAGCCTCAGCAGCTGTGTCAGTAGGGGTCAGTTCATGGGGCAGGCAGACCCATCCACATTCACTCACTGCCTCTCTTAAATTGCCAGGCTCTCTTTCTTTAGAAAGATCTTGCTAGATGAGCTGATGTTACTCAGGCAGCTCTTACTGCTGTGATTCTGTACAACCTCCTTTTGGGTTTGTTGGTTTGTTGGATTTTTTTTCACATTAAACTCCTTCTAATTGTCAGTTTCCCTCATCTCAGTTTTCCCTGACTGTCTTGTTAAAATCAGAAAACACACATTGTTAGCAGAGTGCCACATGCTGTCCTGGAGAGTCTCACACAAACAAAATTTAACTATCAGAATCAAATGGTCTTTATAGCACTTGTTGAACCCATTCTACCTTAATAAATCAAAGCCTTGATTCCACATTTCATATCAGTTTCCAAGTTTCATAAGGAATACAGACAAATGAAAGCAAATTATGGGGTCAACTGATACATTTTATTGCCATCCTTTGTAGACAGGGTGATCCACTGGATGATAATGCTTTTTTAAAGTGCTGTTTTGTGATCATCTCGATTTACTTAACACTCATTCTAACATTAATATTTATCATGTCTGATGAGAATTGATATAAACAAGTATAATCAAGATTATTTTTGCATCCTTATTACACAAATGCTTTTGGGTAATTTTATGAAAGAGGAAAATATGTTTGTGTATTTATTCAGAGCTACAAGTATCCCACAGGCCAGTCATCTTAATGACAAAATTACTGATTTTATAGCTATAGATGCAGTCACAGTTCAGCTGCAATGCAGAGTCCAGTGGGCTGGAGACATGAGAGGAGAATTTGAGGGTACTAAATTGGTTTACCCTGGAGAAGGAGAATTTTGGGATAGTCTAACTGCTGTTTTATCCCAGCTAAGGCAAGGTTATAGGAGGGATTTGTCTCAACAGGTCACAAGTTGCAGAAGAGGAAATCCAAGGGGGCTAAAAGGAAAAAAATTCAAAAGTCACAGCAAGGCTATTTACACACAGGGACAGTTTTGCTGGGGAGGATGCAGAATCTCCATCCATGGAGATTTCATTTTATGAAATAAAATGAATTTATATCTGCGTAGGCAGACAAGCAAACCTTCAGCCACCAGCTCTGGTTTTCCCTGTGGCCTGTGTGGAACAAGGGGTTTGGTTTCCCAGCCCCACAGATCCCTCCAGCCTGGAATCTGATCCCAGATGTGTAAAAGGTGCCAGGAGAGCACCTGCACACCTCCTGCCTTGCATGGGAGGAATGCAAGCAGAGGCAATGCCTCCTAAAGCACTCCTTTCCTTGGACAAATTAGCTGTAAGTTTTACATATGATACACAGCAGAAAATGCTTGGAAAAAAGGTAACAAAAAGATGAAGAAGCTTGTTCAGTGTGGGATCCTGTCCTGCATATTTTAATAAGTGAAATACATCCAGAGTCATTTATGTCAGCCTGAAAGAGCTCTGACCAGCTGAGAGAGAAGTTTAGGGTCTTCCAAGGCCCTTGGATGCAAAGTCATGCTGGAAATGCCAGGAAAGGAACAGGACCCTCCTCTTGCATCCTGCTGTGTTTCTCTGGTGGAGAACACAAGAGGTATCATTTTCTCTGTTTGCTTTAGCAATTATTTCACCTTTCATCAACAACCAAGACATCCCTAGGGAATTTATCCCAAAATCTTAAAAAAAAATGCAAGATAGTTCCTTAAACTAAAAAAAGCTTCCTCTGATGACTTTTGAGCCAAAATGACATCATACAAGCTTATGTAATTATCTAAAAATTTTAACACAAAAACCTTTTTCCTGATGCAGACAGATTTGTGGGTCAGTCTTCTGCCACTCTCACAAAACAGTTTTGTTTTTTTCCTCCCTGGTAGAATGGCACATCCTCTGGTCATGTGTTGCAGTGTTTTCTGGGCTATAATCTCTGAGTGGATTGTCACTCAAGCCTCTGTCTCTGCACACCCAGGTTAACTCCTGCCTCTCAAGCAGCAAGGAACACACTGCAACATGGATCAAGGCAGGTACTTATGCTAAAAATCACCCTGCAATGGGAGCTGGGGACATTTAAGTTGTCAAGCAAAGACAGAAGACACACATTAGGAGACTGCAACCCAGAATAACCAGACTTTCCCTTTACCTCTGAGGGTAATGGCATTAGAAACCCATACAGCACTTTACCAGTTACCAGCCATTGCTCTCTGAGGAAGTACCTTTCATTTGAATTACTAGCTTGAAAGCCAGATCTTACAAGGAAGAAATCATTCCTAAAATTTGTATGAAGAAATGGTTGCAAAATGAATGGCAGCATTTAGAGTTCCTTGTTTTCCCAGGGTTTTTTTTCTCCTTTTCTAAAACTGAAATATAAGAGGTACTAGCAGAAGAAAAACTACTTTCCTTTGTCAGACAAAGTTTATGAGTTATGCTTGTTAAAAATGAAGAAAGACTTGATGAGAAGAGCTTGCACACAAAAGCTTCAAGCAGATGATGAATAATTTTTTATAAAATCTCTGATACGAAAAGTTTGCAAAGCCATTTACTGCCAAAAAAAAAAAAAAAAAGGGGAAAAAGGAAAAAATTTGGTTCTCTTATAGTATGAAAAAGTGCAAACACAAGGAAAGTCATCTTCCATGATTATATAATGATATATTCTTTTTAAATGAATATTGCAAGCCAGGAAAGGGGAAAAGGTCAGGAAGATGACTAAAGATGTTAGCAAGAGTTTAAGTATCAGTACTGCTTATTACTGCTCATCATTAGCATCAGCATTACCACCAACCACAGCTGGGAAATCTGAGCTGGTACTTCAGCAGACTCTGCATCATTATATTCTAGAGATGATGAAAGAACCTCAGAGCCCTCTCTGTGCCAGCGCTGGTGGCACCATGCCAACAGCAGAGCTGTGCCCAGGGCTGCACCAGGGCATGAGGGCAGCAGGGCACAGCTGGAAAAGGGACACAATCTCCTGCCACCAGCTTTGTCTGCTGTGCTGTGAGATGACATGGCTCCTTCTGGAGCAAGACAGACACCAGCTTTTATAGATTTTCTGTTCTTTATACCCTGCAGGGTGGTGCCCTCTCCTGTCCCATGCTGGGGCAGCTGAGCTGTGCACTGTAGGAATATTGTCCTGTCATCCTGCTGAAGGTGTCCATGGTGGGGACCCAACAGGAAGGGTCCTGCTCCTTCTGGCATGGACACCATGGTTTGGTAACTCATTCTCTTGGTGTTGTCACTGCTGGGAATTCTGAGCTGCAAGGTGACCAAAAGCCCTGTTTAAAATCCAACATTTTGGGCTTGAACACTCAGGCTTGCCACTCAACCTCTGTGTAACATGGATTTGACTAAAGTGAATAATACAGTGCTTGTAAATTATATGATACATTCTTCTACATGCAAGGCTGGAGTAGCATTTATGCATTTTCATGGAGAAATTTCAGTTTCTTATATGAATACCAATATCAACATGTATAACCAGAAGATCTGGGGATTAATTTTATATTATATTTCCATGCAACTGGAAAGCAACTTTTTTGCATCTTTGTAATTTAATCTACCTCTATATCTATTTTTACCTCAGTATTTTTATTCCTTATTTTCAGAATACACCTCCAGAAGAAGAGGAGAGATGGAATTTTTAAACCAATTTCTGTGATTTGGAAGCAAATCACTAGGGTATGAAAACTGTAATTAGCTCTGGTGAACATCCCTCTAAGTCAGGCAACCATATAACTGCACCTGGGCTTTCTGAGATGTGACTTTTGGTGGAAGGGAAATATTCTTAATTTCTTCTGGTGATTGCAGCCACTGAAGCACACCCTACTGGGGTGTTTAGTTTTGCATTAGGATCATGGCTTGGGTTTCCTGATGATGCTTGCATTGACCAATGTGACCCTCCCACCCCCTCCTTTCCCATATCTAGCTCAGGATTTCACTCTCTGCATGGGTTAGTGCTATCAGAAATCCCACATCATGGCGTAAAACAAATCTCCCCTTCCAACACAAGACTTCCCCCCAGTACTGCCATACAGCTCAAGGGATGTGGCTTTATTGCCACTCAACTTTGTGGCCTACTGAGAACCAAAATTTTATAAGACAAAAATCCATGACAAACAGTAGAGTAATATCTGAAATATCTTTGAATAGAGCTCTTTGCCTTCAAAACCACTCAAGTTTCTGCTTCTTTGTTACTCCTCCTGGAATAAAGCCCAGATTTTTCTGAGCATTGCCCCTGGATTCCAGACCTTGCTGGAGAACAGGGGAAGCTGGCTGGGGAAACTGCAACCACTTCAGAGGAATCAGACACAACCTTGCCTTTTAAAGCAGTTTATCCTAATGTATTTAGACAACTGCCAGGTCAGTTGCAGGCCCACACAGTTTCACATTGTTTCCCAACGAAGAAATTCAGTCAGAGGTTTTCCTCTGAGGTTCTGACTGCAACTCACTCAACGCTTATTTGGAATATGAGAAGATAAAAGAAAAACATTTGTCTAGCATTTACAAGAGAAAAATTGCAAGACAACTTTGTTATTAAAGAAATGCAAGTATTGGAAGGGGGAAAAAAGGTTATATCTCTGCTGGACTATAAATCCAAAGGGAGATAGGAAACTAAAAAATGCAATTGAAGGCTTTATAGATAAGTTTAAGCACTTAACAGTGAGGGATGACCTTTCTGTAATGTTTGAAAGCTGCACCATATCCTGTCCTAGTTTATAACTTGGAATGATTTGTCCAGGAATGCTTTGATTAACAACAACAAAAAAAATTATTAATATTTCAGCATTTTAGCACACTATCTGCCTTCCACTGGTTCAAAGGCTTTAACAGCAGCATCAAAAACTCCCAAAATATTCCAGGTAGTTACAGTTTGGTGTGGCCTGTATTGAGGCTTTAGTTACTGAGGAATCTAGCAAAGGTTTTCCTATTTAACTGTGTAACAGTGGCAATGTCCACTCAGTGCCTAATTTTGATGGTACAGTCTTAATAATTGTAACAAGCGGAAGCATAAGCAATCTTTGCTTCATGTTGCACGGTTCTCACTGTGGAAGGCTTGGCCATCAAACAAAGTCTGTGTAGCTGCCTGGCCCCTTGGAAAGCAGCTCTGGCTCCATGGGGTACTGCAGCCAAACAGATGATGGCTCTGAGCAAGGACACAGGAAGAAACAAATCAGGAAAAGGGACTTTAGGACTCTGCAGAAACCTTCCCTGGTGAACAAAACCTGTTTGAGACATTCCTACCCCAGCCCATGGTCCCAGTTCAGCACTGCTGCTCACTCACTCTGCAGTCAGGCTTTAAAGAAATCCAAAAGCCCAGCTCCTCTCTCTTGCTGAAAATGTCAAAAAAGCCTCAAAAAGCCAACTTGCCCAGCCCTGGTTTTGCTCTGTTATGCACAATTGTCCCTTAGACTCCTTTGTCCCTAAATGACTCTTCCTCCCCCCTTGCTGCCCTGGCTCCTGCCTGCTGCTCCCCTCAAAGGCACCCTGCACATCCCTCTGCACATCCTCAGCTCCTGTCACAGGGTGATGCTGCACAGGAAGGCAGAAATACAAAATTCAAAGGATCAGAAATCAGCTCCAGTGGACAATGAAATGTATCACTTTATAATTGCTGTATGACATCACTACTGGGCATAGTGAAGGTTGATTACTTGGCTTAATTAAGCATTCCCCCACTTTAAAATGTTTGCCTTTCTTTTAAGATTCTTTGTGTCTATTGAATTTTGTTGTTTTAAGGATAATTACAACACCCTCTTTTCTTTTCTTTTACCCCCAAGTTACCAAAAATGCACTCTCAATTTTCAAATCTATTTTAACTCAACGTTTTCATTAGGGAATATACAGAGCTCCTTGTATTCCTGAAGTGAATTCTGAAAAATAGCCAGTTAAGGATTCTGTTATAAAAATTAGTGGCACTCATCTACAAATCTCAGCTTGATGTTCCTGGTTAATTTTTTAACCTCCCAACAGTTGAATTCTAAAAAAACATTTTGACATAAGATATTTTTCACCTGCAGGTAGGTGACAAGAACCTGTTCCCAGGTGAAAAACACTGTCAGAGGCAAGGACAGCTATACCTTCTCCCTCTATCATTTTTCTCTGGAGCAAGTAGTTTTCTGACTTGGACACCAACCCTATTCTTCCCTTGCAGGTGCATTTGCCCACCAAAGAAGGCAGAAGAGCCCAGTGTCCCTGGAGAGCTGCAGGTGCATCCTGGCTGGAGTGCCCCAGCTCTGCGTGTCCTGCTGGAAAACCTCCAGGAGACGCAGGGGAGGGACATCCAACCCCAAACCAACATCTGCAGCTTCATGTGAGCAATGAAGGTGGAGGGTGGAAGAAAAGCAAAGGCACTATGATGGCAGCTGCCCATCTAAGGTACATTTTTGGTTCTAAATAAGTGATAAGAGGTAAAAAACCCCCAGTTTTTCACAGCTGTGGAAATGCGAACCCACCACCTCCAAATCAGCATTAGAATTTCCAGTCACCCAGATGTGAAGTTCCTACAGAAGCTGTTGATCAACATCCAACATTATTTTCTAATGTTTGCCCCCAGACCTAGGCTCTTCAGTGGGAATAAAAATTGTCTTAAAAATTATGAAATGCAAAGTGAGGATTTTTTCCTAAATCCTTTTAATGATGTCTGCATATACCTAGAATATAACTTTTTTTTTTTTTTTTTCTTTTCCCCTCATCTAGTCATTACCTTAGTGGAAAGGTCTGTTAGATTATGGGGTTAAGTCTTTTGGGTTTGTGGGGATTTTAGGACTTTTTCTTTTCTTGTGGATTTTGGCTCCTTTAGAAGGGACAGCCTGCTATAACAGGTGCATTGCAGACAGGTGCTGCATAAGGTTCCCTACACAACTCTGCCAATGCTTTTCAATCATGATCTACAACACCCCTGTTACTCCTGTGTGGGGCCTCCCCTCTGCTGCAGTTGCCAAGGTTATGAATTATGCCATGGTGTATTGATTTGGACAAATGTCCACTCCTGGCTGGGTCACACCACTGATCCTGGCTCTCAGGTAGCACCAGCCAAGCCTTGGAGGGCTCCAGCTGAGCATTCAACCCACTCTGCTGCCTCTCCCACAGTTTTTCTTTTTGATTCAGTCACACATTATGTACCCTGACTCCCATGCAGAAGATTTGCGGCAATTGCATGATGTATGAGGTGCCATTTGTAAAATATTATTTAGTGTAAAACATGATGTTTTTTCCGTTGATTTACAAGTTGGATTTATAAATCTGCACTTCTCACAGTTTGAGTTATATATCTTGCCTCTGATTTATAAAACTCACCAGTAAATCTTTAGCAAAAAGTTTTGATTCAGAAATCATTATTTTAAACATTAGATTTAGCTAAAGCATTCAACTGCTTTATAAGTCATGAAATGGATTTACATACCCCAATCTGGATTTACAAATTCTACAGCAGATTTACAAATCACCCTGAGAAATTCCTAAATAAAATACTTTGATTTATAAATCTTCACTTTCCACTTAGGATACAAGTGACTGATTTATTATTCTGAAGCTATACAATAATGATTTAGTCATAAAATCCTACTTTTACTTTAAGTTAAAATTCTGATTTATAAATATGTTTACTGCAATATAGACCACAAAAAGTAAAATTGGTGCAGGACTGCTTTGCAAACAGCTCCCTGCACACATGAAAGGCAAGACACTTCTGAGAGGTCACAGGGAACCAACTGGTCAGAGTTAGCAGCAGGGCAAAGAAACAAAAAAAAAATTGGGACGAAGAAATTCTTTATTTCTCAGTAATAGGCCCAAGGTTTTGAGATGGAACATTTTGCCTACTCTGTCAAAATCAATTCTCAGTTCAAAAAGCTTCTTATAACCCTGATCTCAAGCCTCAGCTACAGGAAAAGAGTTTGAGTGCCTCCAACAACTCCAGGAGTTATGGGGACTTCTATTGAACATCATGAGGGGTTCCACTGAACACTGCAGGAAATTTGTTCCTCTCAAGTGAACTTAATGTCTTCCAGCTTTTAGGATCAGATGTCATTTATTTGCACCATTCCAGCCCAGGTGCTCTCAAGTATTCAAAAGTGAGTAGGAAAATAGGGAAGCATAAAAACAAAGGAGATTTCTGCAAATCTCTTCTGCCTCACTCTTTGCTGACTGGCTCCAAAAGCCCTTACAGGACCATCAGGGCATTTAAATATTTCAGAAACTTGAGCAGCAGTTTGTCAGGGATACCTGTCAAGGACTCAGATGGGATATTGGGTACAGACAGAATTGTCAGACAGCACAGACATAAATGCAGCAGAACAGAAATTAAACAGCCCATTTTCAATAAAAGCCATATATCTTGGGAATGTTTTGGCAACATTTATTTAAAAATGGCTAAGAGTAGGTTTCATCCAAAAAGCAACATTCAGAGGAATTATCTGGAATCCCCTGAGGAACGCCAAGTATCCTGTCAAACTCTGGGACATTGTGTCAGCATCCAGCCATGGCAGGAGTTCCCTTTCAAAGCTCACTCCATAAATCTGCAGGAGCTCTGAGCAGGCTGGAGAGCCCCATTGATCTGGAGGGGATTTTCTTTATCCAGGTAGCTCTAATAGAGGGTATCAGCAACTCTGATTCTGGGTGAAGCTCTCTTTAAAACACTGCAATGATCCCATAACACAAGATTGCTGGGGCACAGGGTTAGAAACCATCACTATCAATTTAATCCTCACTTTCAACACCAAATCACCAAGACCTAAATGCTTCCAGACTTTTGGGTTCCTAACTTCTAAGGGAATTTAGGCATTTACTTAACTCTGAGGTTCTGACCACAAAAATGTCTTTAGATCACCTCTTCCTGCCTTGTCTAGGAGTTTCCACCCCTGTACCAAGGCTCTGACCCCAGCAGCAGTGTGCTGGCACCTGCAAAGATTGGTATTTTGGGGCACTGTGGGGCAAACACTGATCCTCCCCTCTCCCTGCTCTCTCTCACCTGCCCAGATAAATATCCAAGATGTGAAATGCACTTCTTCACGGAGTATTAAAATGATACAAATGAACTGATGCTTTTTGTTAATCTTGAATGGTTCTTTTTATTAAAATAGCACGTGAGAAACTAAGAGCTTGTATTGTGTTCTCCTAATGACAGATATACTACTTACTGTGTTCAAAAATTCAGTTTACCACTTGTAAAATGGAGATTATATATTTAAAGCACTCAAATCTATAGATAAAAATGGAATATAAGAACAAGGTATTATTTTATTATGATATTATTATTACATTAACAGTTTTCTGAAACTATTGCATATGATTTTGCTGTCAGATTTTTGGAGTAGAAGAAATAGTTACACAGGATTCAATCACTAGAACTTAACAAATAAAATTAAAATCTAATCCAAAGCCAAAGAAGGGAATGACAGTGGGTTAGTTTTCATCACCAAGCTCTACATCAAGTCTCCTCTTGCTGGTAATACAGCTGGTACAAATTCCAGTAAACTCAAATGCAGGTGAAAAATGATAATGCCTACATGCACATGTAGCCCATACTTTCTGCAGCTATAGCCAAGTGAATGGCTCTAGCAGGGCTGACAAAAGAAACTGTTCAAGTTTCATTTGTGATTTTATACCTATAGTTTCTCCACTCACATTCTGGAAGGTCTAGGTCAGCCATCTCAAATTGAGATTGTGTAGTGGGAGGTAAGTTTCTCAGTCAGATCTGTATTTAGCATTGTGCATGTTCTCTGTATTGTTAGATAACTCATATTTCCTTATCACCCTTTTGAAATTTTTTCTCCATTCTGATACATATATATATATGTATACACACACATGTATATATCCACCTATTTTTCTGAATTCACTTGGAAATGCTCAGAGAGGAGCAGGACAACCTGCAGGCCTAAATTCCCTTTGCTGCACAGCCTGGCAGTTGTAGCTAAATTCCAGAGTAGTTGGTTCTGATGTGGTGGCTTTGGTTCACAGCCCAGCTGTGCTCTGGCATCAGCTCCTGACGTCACTGGGAGCTCTGCCTCCTTCCAGCATGGTTGAGTGGCTCTCCCAGTCCAAAGCCAGGTTTGTAGCTGTGTTTGATTACTTGCATTTATTTTCCTGACAGGTAGCCTTTCGCTGTAATTACAGTAGTAAAATTTTTTACATCCGTGCTAACCGGTTTTAATGTTCTCAGCACAGGGCTGAGAACATGCACATGCTGGAAAAGAGAGCTACACAGGGCAAAGGAGAGCTTTAATGCTCTTCCTCCTTTTCAGTCTTCAGCGTGATTGACATCCATTCAGCCACAGATAAGGAAACTTGTAAGTTCACTGAATAAATCTCAGTGTAGTGCAGCAAAGGTATTTTGGCAAAAATGTCTCTGTGACTGAGATGTACAGACATTCTCCAGAATCAACACATTTGTGTGGGGCACTATGTGATAGTGTGAGATTGGAGAGATGTTTATCTTGCTTTGAAGAAGATCAGCTGGACACACACATAGCCCACACCCTGCTTACTCTTGCCTGTTTCCTCTGATGTGCTTTCCAGTGTTTCCCTCATTCTGTGTTTAAAACTCCTAAACAACAAAGCTTCCAGTAATTTCCTCAGAAGACTATTCTGCAGGTTAGTTAGGAGCTTTTCCGCTGACATCCAGGCTGAAAATTCAATTTTTAATTATATATATTTTTAACACTCCTACTGTCTTCTCTTCCTGGTCTGCCTTTCTTTGTGCTATCTTTAATAACCCTTCTTCATCCTTCAGGTCCAGTTCTCAGCCTGCTGAAGCTGTTTTGCCTCTCTGTGGCAACACAAAGCAGTCTAAAGGCCAGGGTAAGAGCCAGGAGAGCATTTCCCAGAGGAGGGCAGTCCCACCGGTTACACTCCAGCCTTTTCCCCTCTTTGGGGCAGAGGACCTGGTCACCAAGGCTGGGCTGTGTTTGTAGTGCAGAGCTGCTCTGGGTTGCTGGTGTTTGGGCTGTGCTGCAGAACTGGGGTGTGTTTGAAATCCGTCTGATCCTGCCTGTCCTGCTTCCTCTCCAGCAGAGCTGCTCCCATTTTCCCCCTGGGAATTACCTTGCATTTGTCCCAGCTGACATTCCTTTCCTTATTTCCTTGGCATGTTTCTGATCTCAGTTCCCTTTCTATTATTTCGCTGCCCTCAGTGATATTTATAATGTCTCCAATTTAGTATCATCTGTGAATTTCATTAACCAGCTGTTTACTCTCCTCTTTCAGATCATTAACGAGGATGTTAAATAACACTGGACCTAATGCTATTCCCTGCATTACATTAGTAGGAAACTTCCCTATGTTTGATACATTGCCTTTTTTTCTTTTTTTTTTTGTTCTGCTCTGTGCAGCTCCCTGGCTCAGTGTTAACCCACATGCAGCATTTCTAGGGGCCAGTGTGAATTAATTTCTCAGGTAAGACAACAAGAAAAGGCATCTCATGCCTCACCCAACCACAGTGTGTACCTAGCATTAGACATCGTGGGAATTTTATTTTGAGGAAAAAATCAAGCTTTTTTTCCTGCCAAATGTTCTGTATGAGGCACAGTGCTCATGATAGCAGCAATGGAGGGAGCAAAGCTGTTTTAGTGACTGCTATGCTCCTGTTACAATTTTTTTTCCTCAGCATTAATGCTGCTTTATCTACAGTCAGTGCATTTCCTTGCATTCACATTTGCAAAAAGACACTATTTAAAAAAGACAGATTTTTGCATGGTTGTGTTTTAAGCTAGGAGTCTCCCACGCTGCAATCAAGGGTAATGGCAACTACTCACAGGTGTACATATATCACATAAACAAGTGAAACATTGATTGTGAGGGGTGCAGTGACAGTCCTCTATCCATAGCATAATCTTCTCAAGAGATATTTAATCAGATGATTATTTACATCTTAAAGACCAAGGAAAGGGAAAATGTTAACATCGAATTATGGGGAGGAATGATAAAGAAGATGCTATGCATGAAGTGCTCATCACAGAACTGATGAATAAAGGGTTTGCCTGAATATGCCTTAACACCACTAGTGCAATCTAAGCCCAGCCACTTGCATGATCTAAATCAGCAGAATCCACTGAAGCTGGTGGAGTTTAAGCAGTTCAAAACCCAGGAGATTGTGCCCTGACCGCTCTCTGAAGCTCTGAGTAAATCGCATATTTTTTCCCTGTTTTCATATTTTACAACTTCTAAGTTAACTCGTTTGATACAACATTATAAACTATGTTACAGAGAATACAGAGTCAAATGTCACCTTCAGAAGCTTGTTCTTTTGTGTATAAAATTCTCTGAGTTTAAACTGACCCCAGGCAGGGAGAGGGCACTGAGCTGAAATTTATTCTGCTAATTCTGCAATGGAAGAAGGCTTGCAAAAGCCAAAGAGGTTTCTAGCTGTGCATAAAAACATGTGGAGAGCTTATGGCATAAATTATAGCTACATCCTTTACACTAAGCCTTTCCTTTGGTAAGTACACATTTCCTACTGTAAGAGCCAGCTTTTCTTAGCTGAGTAGTTCAAGGAGTTTGCTGCGGGGTACCCAGATTGTGAGGGCAAACTCAGAGCTAAGACTCTGTGGAGCTCTGATCATGTAACATAACATAACCTCACGTTACAGGTGAGATTCTTCCCCTAACTCAAGAAATTTCACCAAAGAGTAAAAAACATCTTGTCCATGCCTTGGTTTGGGAGCCACAGGAAGAACAATACAGAGAGCAGAGGAGGTGATTGTGCTGTCTGCTGGCTTGGACCAGTACACAAACCCTCATGTCACTTCACCTCCAGAATGAACTACAGCCTGCAGAGATCTTACATTCACAAACTCAATTTGGAAACAGACCACAGGCTGCTTTGAAGCCTGGGAAACTCCTAAGTGCCTAAAGATGAATGATTGCTGCCCATCAACCATTACTCTTATTTTTATAGTAGTTCTTGTGGGGTTTTTTGACAATAGGTGCTGTTAAGCATGACAAGCCTGTAGGATTCAGAACCCTGTTCTACACAAAAGTTGAATCTGAGCTTTGGGTCACGGTATCCTGATCATCCCCACTGCCAGGTACTGCAGACAAAACCCACAGCAGAAATTGTAAGGTGTCTATCATTCCCTTGAGTTGGTGGCTCAGCAGAGCAGCTGCTTTGTTGCTTACCCATAACCTGCAGAGTGCACATCCTCATTGTCCATTAGACTTGAAAATTAAATGCTGGAGTGGACTAGCTGGACGGGATTTACATAAAATCTCAATCAAATTCACGGCAGCATACCTTCCCCTTCAGTAATTAGATTCAGTGCCAGTTTTGGTTTTCTGAACCCAATAACCCATCTCTTTACTTTATGATATCTTAGCAATTTTCATTAGTAAGTGAATTTCTATGCATCACTTTTAAAAAGCACCAGCTGCACCAGTAAAAATGTGCATCCATTCACTGAACAGTCAAAAAATCCAAATGCATATTAATACATCTATACTCATTGAACTCTCAAGCACATCTAAATAGTTATCACATGTTCCTGATTTCCAATGCAATATCCCACAGGATGCTAATGAAAATACAATACAGTGGGTACAAAACTGGTTGAAAACCATATCTTGAGAGCAATTATCAATGGGTCACTATGAAAACAAAAAAGAGAGGCATCAAAGAGGTGTTCTAGACCAGGTACTATTTAGCACTCTCAGTGACCTGAATGATAAAATAAAAGGGTAAACTTGTAAAACTCCTTGAAGAGATCAAACCAGAATGTCCTGCAAGTATACTGACCTATGGGAAGAGCCAGAAAAATTACAAAAAGATCTGAAAACGTTTGGGTTCCATAGAGAATGTTTAATGCCATATTCAAATGCTCAAAAACACACATATATTATAATACATGAATGAAGAAATTAGGAAATTCTTCTTCTCTATACATTTAGAAGACCTCAGGTGATGCCAGTTTGAATCACCTTTCTTCTACAAGGCTGCGATCCAAGAGGAGAAAATATAGGTGTAATGATAAATCAAGAAGCCATAACCTAACAGGTTAATTAATCAGCATTATTAACTCAGTGAGGAAAAGAATGTTAGGCTGATAAAAATCTGCAGTCACATTAAAGGCAGAAAAGAGGAGTGGATTCAAAGCTCCTCTAAGCCACAATGAAAAGAACAAGAAATAAAAGGTTTAAATTACAAGCAGAGTCAGACTGGATATCAAGAGAGAACTGTTGTGTGGCAAATACAGCAAAGCAGAGGAAGAGATTTCCTGGACATATTTGTGCAGCTTCCAAAAATTGTGTTTTTAAACAAAAATGAGACAAGCATCTGCTGGGAATGGCAGAGGAGTGATCAGTTACACCACCCCAGGGCAAGAGGATGGTCTTGATGCCTCCTAAGTGCCCTTCAAGTTTGCATGACTTAATTTAAAATCTCAGCTCTAATGTTTTCTAGGGAGGCCAGAAACATGAGTGTGCTTGTTTTGAGATGAAAAACACACAGCTTCCCAGTTACTTCAAATCCAAGAAGAAATGTTAAGAGTTCATACTCACAATTCCTGCTCCTGAGCTTTCTTTTGCAAGACCATGTCATATGATTAAAAACTCCCCTGCATTGCAAGATATTCCAACACCTCAGCTTCACTTGTTATTCCAGTTGCTGTATTTCTTTCGATACAATGGAAAATATCAGCTAAGAAGTGTTGGTACCTCTCTGGCATGACTGGCTGGCTGGATAATTGGCTATTGGCTCACAACAGCCCAGCTTTACCTTATATTGTATTATATTATATTATATTATTTATATTAGCATTATATTAATGGTCCTTTGTAGGTGCCTGATTAGAGGTGAATGCCATTCAAATGTTTATTCATTTCCATACTTGCTGCCAAAGGATTTCTAACAGACATTTTTTTTTTTTCCCTTATCTCAAATTTGTGGATTAATTGTAAACTTCAACTGCTGGGCATTCCTGTACCAAGAAGTTCTATTTCAGTGCAGGCTGATGAGGGGCTTTTTTTCGTTTATAAAGATGATACCAAGCTGTTCCTTTTCCAATAACACAACCATACTTTGGCTCCTTTCTGTGTAGCCTTTCCTGTACAACATTTCTTGTAAAAATGGGAGATTAATTCCCTATCACAGTAAAAAGTTCTCTGGTCATTTTTTAGACTTAGTTCAAGTAAAATTTCAACTCTCCATGTAGTAAACTTCTTCATTTGATTCTCAGACTTCAGGGCACAGAAGCAATTTGATTCTCAACCTCCAGCCCAAAGGATTGATCCTTAAAGGCAAGGAATGATGGTTTAATCACACCAAAAGGATACAGCAATTAGAACTTGAACTAAATCCGGACTTGCAGCAAATGCTGGTGGAGAAATTTGTGAGCTGTTCTTCATCTATAGCATGTTCTCTCACTGCTATGAGCTGCAACAAGACCAAAAGACTGTGACAACAGTAAAGTAAGGTTGATGACATTATTCTTACATCTAAAGGGGTTCAAACACACCATTATTAGCTTATATAGCACTCTTTCTTTAATTATTGAAATGAAACCCAGTGAAAAGCAGCAACAATGCATTGATGGAAACAATCTTCAGATTGCAGAATATTTGAGGGTGGGAAATAAAGCATACCAAAATCTTATATTAAGATAGTGGCAAGAAGAAAATGAGAGTTGGATAAAAGATGAATTAACGCCAGAGTCAAAACCAGAAGAAAAACCTCTCCCATTCATTCTCCTTTTTTATTTAAACATAAAGACTTTGAGTCTGTTGCCCTCCCTCGTGAGTGCTGTGAAACTTTAGGAAAACTTGTTGGGGCTAGAGAAAAGATGGATTTCCTCTGCTAACCTGCAGGGGACAGAGTCCAAGGGGAGTCAGAAGGCCAAGTACAGAAGCCTTTGAAGGGAGACACAAGTTCAGCTCATCTGGCAAACACACTTCTCTCTTTCACTACTGCATCAATTTTTTAGGTTGTATAAGCTGGCAAAGAAAGGGTGCAAATGTCTTGCCACAGCCTGAATCAGTTTTTCCACTGGAGATCCTGGAAGGGATCTGTCCTTGTTATCTCCTGAAAAGCTGACAATGTAAATCAAAAATCTAATTTTATCTCCACCATTAACTTCGAGGAATAGCCAGAGTTAGCAGAAGGATAACTTGGCTAAAGGGGAGCAGCCTGAGCCACAGCAACACTGCCTGGCCTGGGACTCCCACTCCTTCACTGCTTTAGCTTTGAAAAGAGCACAGCTCTGGGGCAAGAACGGATGGCAGTGAGTAACTCCAGGCATGCAACTGGAAGAAAAACAAGGCTGCACAGACATGCATGGGAAAACCTGATCCAAACTGTCATTACCAAATACCCCCCAATGTGGATAAGACCCAGCTGTAGCTGTGAAGATGACTTTCCTCTCTGGAGATGAGCCAAGCTGGAGGAGGATATGTCCCACCACCACTGCCTTGATGTTTGAGTTACTGCCAACTATGGAGTAGAGAATTCATCATCTGTCAGTGACCTCCAAGATCAGTCAAAGTTTTCATTGCTCAGAAAGGAAAATCACACGAAATGTAAAACATCTGTTAGGAGAATAAGCTGCATTTTATGGTGTTTGCTGTATGCAGTAACATGTCTGCAATCTCAGACCGTATTTGCTGTGCCATAGTCACTCTCCACTTCTCCTCACTGCACAGTTCTGATGCCCAAAGTCACCTTGAGTGGAGCAAGTATTAATTTCTGTCAGTGGTGTTTTAAATGTTTGCATAGACAGAGTTATCAAGGCAAGTGTGAGCAGACTGTAGGCATGGCCAGAGCAGCTCCTCACCTGCCTGTCCTTTAGGAGCTCTGCTCCAGCCCCACACCCAGCAGCCACCCAGCCCTTCCTTACACATAGTCTGGAGTGTAAAGTCATAGTAGTATTCAAAAGGTTAAAGCAGAGTGAACTGTTAATTTTAATGCTTTCTCTAAGCTTCAGTTTTAATAAGCGAAAATGATGTTCTTATTTGCAGTAAAGTGGTGTTATAAAATTCTGTCTGTCAAGCTCATTTTAAAACCATGGAAATAAATGATCTGACAAAATCAGGCTATTAGACAAGTGAAGAAGAGTGATTTCCATAAAAGTAGAGGAGCTGTTCCTTAATTTCACACTTGGTAGTCTTTTGGGTCGACTAAATTTTTAAATAAGTGATAAAATTATATTAGCGCAATTGCATTTTTATAGATTTTTTTGGTCATTGTACTCTTTTTCAATTCTTTTATTTTAACTCAAACCATTCTGCTGAAAGGTTACCTCTCAACTTATGTTACCTCATAACAGTTTCTGCTCACACAACAGAACTGTAGGTTCACAAATCCTCCATATAAAAGTATCCAGAATGACCACACTGACCCAAAAGTATTCTAAAATGGAAAGATCATTTTATTGTAGTCACATCCTGCTAAAGTGCTGGCCCTGCACACTGCATTTGACTCTTGCAGGAACAGATGGGAAGTGCTCCAAAGTGTCTTGATTCCATATATGAGCATTTTCTTTGGTAGCAGACTACATTTTCTTTCATCTACACCCCACGTGCCAAAGCCAAACAAACAGGATCCTTTTCCAAGTCCAGGTGAGTGTGGCAAGGAGAGCCTTTATACAGAGAGAAGTCACTGCTCACCACATCTGCCAGTTAAGATCAGACAGGCCTCAAAACGCTCAGCTCGATGCTGAGAGATGTCAAAATATGTTCAGGGGCTGGCGTCCCTCTGACACATTCCAGATGACAGGAGGGAAACTGCTCACACTCAACTTCCCCCTTCACTTGTGAAACAAGGGAAGTTTCCACATCCACAACCCAAGGGAAAACTTCTGCTGCCAGTTTTCCCAGCCTAGCCAGAGCAGAGAGGAGCTGAGAGGAGATGTGGCTCCTCACCTGAGCCCAAACACCTGTTGAGAGCACAGCTGGCTGCATACAGGAATTTGGAAACACTTCTAAACCCATGGCAAAGGTTGTAGCCCAATTTTTCCACCTCTGGAAATTTACCATAAGCTTTTTTCTGACAAATCAAATCACACATTTCAAGACAGAAGCTAATTCTCTTCCTCACAGATTGAAATAATGCCCTGATAATTATATTGCAGTAGAGAGGTCAATATAGAAGGATTTTGACCTTTTATGAGGTCAATGACTCTTCATCTCATATTGCTCAGTTTCATTTGTTTGTTGAGAGAAGAGATCCAATACATTGATACACAGGTTGTGACATGCTGTTTGAACATTTGCTTACTATAATTGGTCATGTCATCATGCATCATATTAACAATGTACACAAAAGTGCCCTGAAACAATTGTCTTATAGATCCATCACATAGCATAACAAAGCTTCTGGGACTGTTATCCAGCAGCATACAATTGTGATGCACATTCTACTTGAGCTCTGGACCTAAACATCACTGTCATCTTAATAGTGAAAGATGGATTAATAACTTCCTGCTGGCTTGCAAAACCTACGTGCATGTAAAAGATGGCAGCACAAATTTATTGCCACTGAGCATGCTCAGAATAGAAAGCCTGTAGAAAAGCAAAAACTACTTTGTGTATGGTTTTCAAAGCAACAGCTCTTCATCCTCCCCAAGTATGGCAATTCCTCAGCCCCAGCACTGCAGCAAGTTCTTCCAAAAAGTGGAGCTGAGATATTTCATCTATCAGTTGAGACACACATGACCTCGAAATGTAACACAAAAAAAAGAAAAAACACTAACACCTTGGATTTAAATTCTGTGTCAGTAATCACACAGAAAGCATGTTTTGCACAATCTTTCACCATCTTTTCATATATTGTAATAGAAGTGTGAAATCAGGTTCATTCCACACACAGCAAAACTACTATATTTCAGTCAAATTTCAATGAAATTAGGATGCCCACATCTGCTAAGTTTTGAGATTTTCAGCTATTAAACTTACATTTTTCCCCTCCTATCTTTTTACAGCTATTTTTCAATGAGAAATACCAATGCTTTAACTCCTAATACAGTAATACAAATTTGATGCATTTCATCTATTAAGAGGTTAAGCACAGAGAAAGGCCTTACAGTCAGAAATTCTCCTAACTATGGGGTTTGTAATCCAGGAACCTCATCAGTTTGACCCACACTCAACAAGAAAGTAAATAGAATTATCCACTTTATAACCAACATAAGCCATTGGCATGTAAATGCCATAATCCTCAGAAGAGGCACTTTGTAAGGACAAAGTCCCACAAACAGGTGGAATTAGAATATAAGCAAAGCTCTGAAGTAAATATGAGAGTTTTGCTCACTGCCATTCCAGGAATTGCTCCAGGAAGGGTCCGTGGGCAGCATGTACAGAGCCCAAGCTTTATTCTGCTGCTAAAGATGTTTCTGGTTCTGCAGGGTCTGCACTACTCCTCCAGTGAGTCAGCACTCAAGGAATGCCACCTCATTTGTGCAGCTGGGAGAACTGTTCCTCAGATAAGATGGAAAATGATGCAAATTTTAATAAACCATGCAGACAAAACTATTAGCATTCCTACAGCCTGTTCCACATATTATCTCAGCCTTTCAACTGAGCCCCAGCTGCTCTGCTCAGCTCCGTGACTGCAGGCACAGCACTGGTACCCTGCACCTCTTCACACCAGCAGGACAAACACTGGGTTTAGGTTCCAGGTGTGTGGGGTAGGAAGCTCTATAAATGAGCTTTTTTTCCCCACCACACACCTCTTGTTATGCACCGTTAATGTCAGGTAATTGGAAGGTAAAGCCAGCACAGAGTGGCACCATCCATCAGTCACCAGTGCCACCCCCAGCACCTCCTAAAGCCCTCAGGGGTCTGGCAGGGATACCATAACCTGCAGAGTACAAGGGACTCATTGGAAGCCTTCTTATGTCTAGGGCACAATAAAATTCCACTTAGCAGGAAGGAAGGAAACCTGCAGCAGTGACAGCTGCTCAGCCTCAGCTCCACCAGCTCCTCTCTGGGTGTTCAATAGAAGCAGGCAAGCTGAGGATGCTCCAGCAGCTCCACACCACACAGGAGATGCACATCCAGCTGCAGAGGATACATGCCTTCATTTTCATTAAAAGGAAAGCTAATTTAAATCTCTCTCTGGTACCCTGGCCTCGAGGAGTGGGATGAACATGCCTAAAGCAAAGCACTGTGCTGCAGCTGGTGGGCACATCCACCTTCAAGGAGATCCTCAGCAAAGACTCCTTGAGACCCCTCACATTCCAACAGGACCCTCAGTTCTGAGGCAGCAGAGGGAGATCAGCCCTGCCCCAAACCAGCCACAAAACCCTTGAGACTCCAGGCAGTGCCAGACCTTGGCAGGGAGCCTGGTCCCTGGTGTGCCCACCTCAGCCCCTCACTGTTCACCCACCCTTGCAGCCCCACCTGGAGATGTGTGGCAAGAAAAGAACCAACCTAAGGAACAAGAACAATGTACAGCAGATCATGTAGAGCAGGGTTTGGGGACAAGGGAAAGAAGAATAAAACCAGGCAGATGTGAAGCCTTCTGGGCATCAATTCCCTGGCAGCCCCCTGAATGCCCACTGCACCCTACAGGAAAAGGGCTTGGAAAGGAGAGGGTACAGAAGTTAATCTTTCCATAGTAAAACCCCACAGAAGCACCCAAATCAAGCTTTTCAGCTGCTCCTGTAAACTTCATGTGTTTACACTGATGCAACATTAATTTCAAAATTAGCACCATTTAGAACATGCAGAGACTGATATTGATTTACTGGAGCAGACAGGGTTCTGTTATTTAGGCACACAAGGCTGTAATACAGTCAATGCCAACCTACCTGAAGCTGGAAGCTGGTGCACTGCCCTGCAGTTAGATTATTGCCTGGAACATTTGCCCATGAGCACAACACAGAGGGGTTTGGGGCTGGCTGTAGAGGAAGTCAGAGCTCTGTGCCTTAAACACAAGCAGCCTGTACTGTCCATGAGAGCACCTCACTCCTCGTGAGCCTGGGGGAATACCCATTTCACCTGTCCCTGATTCACTGAGCATCTCCTGGGCCTGCTGCAACACTCACTTCATCTCACAGTGACTGAGGAGACTGCTGAACCAGGGGGTTTGTACTGGCAGAGAAAAAGGTAACAGTAAACTGGTGTATCACTAATTCAAAAAATGAACAATGCCTGCCAACACCTCCTAAACAGAACTTTAAAATGGTGGAGTTGTCATCTTCCACAGACACTGAGACACTCCTTGAAAGATGTTTGTAACAAACACAAATTATTCTCAGATACCTTCTCCTGGTACTAACAAAGTTCTTACTGTTGTATTCTGTTAATAAATAGTTTTGGTGACATTATCTGAAGGTGTGAATCCACATCAGATTTTACTATTAACACATGATTAAAAGCCACGCCAGCATGGGCTAAAAGTATGTAGTATTTGCTTTTCAGATGTAGTCATCTTTCATATGAATCTCGTTTAAAATCTATTGGGAGATCTTTAACAAACAGGACCAAGTCCCCAGCCATATACTAGGAACACAGAGCAGTGTAGCTGTTAATAAGGGTATTCATCATGAGACAGCCTATTTTTGGCATTGTATATGACAGTCTCAGTAACTTACCATTGTCCCTTGAATGTGAACTCGTCATTTAATTACACTCTGAGCGACTGCTTTCCCATATCACCCAGCAAGTTAGTTACCCACTCAGCAATTCTCCAGCTAATCCAAGTGTGATTGGATCAGTCTAAGGTGCACAACACATCTCTCGGTTCCTGGGAACCCCCTATGGAGCAGGCTGTTTATTTCCACCTTTCTTTTTTATTCCTTGAACTTAAATATGCACTGTCAAATGATCCAAGATTTTGAACAGATAAATACGTTGCTAAAAGGAAAAAAAAAAAAAAAAAAAGCTGAATTTCAATTGATCATAAAATACCCCATGTTAAGCCAAATGGATATACAGAAACTCTGAGAAAAAGTATCAATAAAACCTTGGAAAGGAACAGATCAGTCATTGGCAAAGGTTTTATTGATTCATAACCAGTTTATTTTAATAAAAACAACAGGTGTCACTGGATAATTTAGGCATATTTCATATGCATTAAGAGCACAGTTTGCAAAGAATGTGAGGTGCAAGAGATTGTCTTCATGTAGAAAGCTTATGCTAAAACATATAATAAAAAATATAATAATTGAGATCTTTTAGTGACCCCAGGTTCCATTAAATGCATATTTCTTTGTTGCTATTGATGCTTCATGCAGTGTTTCCAGCCAGCCACAGCTCTACCAGGCTGCAATGCAGTTTCATGGTGATATGAAGCAGCTGTATCCTGAGTAACACGACCAAGCTAAACTGCCAGATGACTTTTCTAACATCATACTACATTCCCTATAAATAGTTGGTATTTTTAGCTGTTGTTCTCCTTACCTGGGAAGCCACACACACTCACACTGCTTCCTGAAAGAGGCTCTCAGTCTTTCAGAGGCAAGAGCAAGAGAGGGGGTAAAAAGGGGGTGTTGTCTCAGTTCTCCCATTCTCCTTCTAAACTGCCAGAGCCAACCCACTGCACAAGGATTAAACACGGACACAAGCAGGTGCCCCAGCCACCTGAGAGTTTGGTCAGGACCAATAAAAGTCAGCATGTATTGCCTCTGCAGTTCATATTACATTCCCTCAGAGAGGCATTAAAATGCCAGCTACATTTAAACAAGAGAATGTCTGGCCCCTAATAAAACCCACATAATTTAATACTAATGAGTCTACCAATTATGACCTGGTCTCTGAACTTCCTTTCTGGGAAAAATCATTGGGAAGGTAGTTCAGTGGCAGCTCCAGCAATTGCATTGGTGCTCAGGTGTAGAGAACCCCCCTTTGCTGCTGGCCACGGCATGAACTGCTCTGGGGTGCAGAGGGGAAGGGGAGAGGTGTGATTGCCTTCCCGTGACAATGAACAGAGCTAAACAAGCTTGCTGATCCTCAGACTAATCAACTGCTTTCACACCTTAATCAGAATATACAGCTGACTTTAATGGCAGCAGAGCAAAAGGAGACGGCTTTGTAACCACGGGTAAATAACTTTAACCGTCTGTTGCCGTGGTTGTGTAGGGTTTCCCACTGGAGAAGTGCTGCAAACCCCACGTTCAACAGTGTATCTGTCAGGTCTATAGGAATCACAGCCCTAGGAGTGTTCCTCAAGATGCACACAGTGACTGCAACGCCTACAGACTGCATGGTGGAGAACTTCCAACCACCTATTTGCCTCTCGTTGAGCCTGCATGCAGGCACAGCTTTTCCTCTTTGGGGTTGAACTCAAGATCAGATGGGCACAAGGCCTCCCTACACAAGCAAGAAACTCAGAAACAACACAAAGCACACAGCAAAAGTTGTGGGGCAGCTCGGTATTGGCACAGCCTACAATAATTTTCCTTGTGCTGCCTGCAGCAGGATTGTCACCTTAGGCCTCTCATCCTTACTCATCTGCTAGAAGACTGCATCCATTCATCATCTATCCAGATTTAATTCAGTGATTGCCATATGTTTAATTAATAGGCCCCACTATGACAATAAACTCCATTTTGAGCTGACTGTTGAACCCTGCAGAAGCTCTGCCTGGTGGAGATCAGACCCATTTGCCTTCTGAGCTTGTTCCTGCAGCAGCCCCACCTGGCATGCAGCACAAGGTGACCACACACCTTTGCCTGTCCCCAGCCACCACCACCATGTTCTGCCCTGGCTACAACTCCCCCCAAAGCCCTGCAGGACCTTCTGGCAGGCAGTGCTGGATGCTGCTGGTACACCTTTAATTCATGGTGTACCTTTAATTTCCGTGACACGCTGAGATAATACAGTGAGGAGTTCTTTAGAAATGCTATAAATAGCTTAAATAAATAGATATTCTCTGTGGTGGGTCCTCAGCTCCGGAACTGACTCTTGCCAGAAATCCATCAGAGCCTGAATCTGGCAAGCTCTTGTAGGAGATGCGAGACACATCTTTTTACATTCCAACTCACGAAATGCAAGTGCCTGAGTGGTTCTGCAAAAAGGGAAAAAGAAAGAAAAAGAAAAGAAAGAAAGAAAGAAAGAAAAAGGAATGCCTGGAACCCAAGGGGTCACTCCTTGTGCCAGTTTGGAAGTCGCCTTCCATCAGCTCACCACATACTGGTGGTTGGAAAGGGCACATGGATACAGCAGAGCCTGTGCCTTATAAACACACACAAAAATTAAAGCTAATTTCTATGAGAAACAGCCTCGTGATCCTTTGAGACACAGGGCTCACTGAGGCTGGGTGACACTGTCTTTGTTATTACTAAACAATGTCACACACACTTTGCTGCCAAACACGTTAGCTCCTCACCTCATCCCTCAGCGAGCTATGACTGCGTCTTTAAAAAAGCTTGCTCTGGAAAGGTATGTGTTTGATAGTCAAACAAAACAGCCTCAAAATCACTTTAGGGCATTGGAGAAGTGGCTTCTATTCCCGGCCTCTGAAGTCAAATAACTGTCACAACTTTGTCTAAACTAACCAATGCCTAGAGTTTCAAGGTATTTAATTACATAATAAGTTATAGAAACACAGAGAATAAGTGGCAATGCTGCACGTTCAGAGTCAGACATTTTGTCTCAAAGCCTGGCATCCTTAGCTCACTTAGAAGGGAATCAAGCTGAAGTCAAAATTAATGTGGTTACATTATTTCTTTTTATAGCAGTTGCCTGAAAGTCCACAAATGCCAGTGTCGCTAATGCACCGTCACTCAGTAACATCACCTATTCCACCCTTCAGGAAAATAGTTTTGTATGCATTTCTGAACATCAAAAGCACAGACATTCACTGTTTAAAACTTTTTTATGGTGTGACTATTTCTAGTCTCTCCTGCCAGGATGTCAGCACTGATAATTTAATATGGCCATGTATAGATTATTTATTGCATGAAGCACATATTTTTATTTTGGTCACAGAGTGTTTGTTTATAGAAAGGCAGAGTTTTACCTTCTCGTTTGTTACAATTTCCTCACCTCTTGTCTTCCTAACCATGCTGCAAGTCTGTCAAGAAAAGCTCCAAAATAAATTTAGCATTGTGATTATTACAAATAAGTCACACTGGCATTTGGGTAGGAAGACCCCCCCTCCCTGCATGCTTCTACCACGGTGGCAAACTTATTTCAAAAATTCTGATGAAACGCTTTGTAAATTTTGTTATTCTGTGATGATAATAAATCATTATAGCCTTAAACACTCCTCTAGCTTGGAGCCTCAGTCACAAATTATCTTGTCATTCTGACCAAAACATTCTCCAAAAAAGCTTGACAAGTGCTAAAACCCAGAACATGAAACCATGTGTTGTTGTGAAAGCAAGATTCAGAAATGTCAATTAATTAGATTAAGAGGCTACTTTTAGCTTTACTTGTGTTGCCAAATAACCCTTAAAATATGCATAGCAGTGGAAGTCTACCTCAGCAATACAGTACTTCTGTGCAAAATAAAGACAATGGATCTGGCTAATAGAGGGAATTATTGTATCTGTCATTCAGACAAGGAGAATGATCTAGAAGCAAATGTCTTGCTTCTCTTTCCACTGTATGGATTCACAAGCAAGATAAATTCTGCCACTTAGGAGTTTAGGCATAATTTTTTTCCCCTGAAATCTGATTCAGATTAGAAAATAAAAGTCAAATCACTATTATACATCTCCATAAGTAAAATGGATTTCTAACATCACTGTCTGTGTAGCTGTCTCCCCCTGCCCATAAACCATCATCCTTTATTTGCATTTTTGAAGTTCACTTTGGAAAAAAGAGTGGTGCAATTAAATACATTTTATTCAACTTTTGCATAGCTACCCCTAAAATTTTTATCTTTAAATAATCCATATCCTCAATTTTATTTACACTATAAACTGTTCCTATATTTTAATGGTATGTTTGCTTTAAAAGGGGTTGTTGGCTTTAATAGCTCGGTTATTATCTTTGTAAACTAACATTCCACATTCCTCCTAACTAAATCCTAGCAAATCGCCTGTGCCTGCATTTGGAACACACATTCCACCACCGAAAATAAAATTTAAGCCAAATAGATGTTCTGTTCAAATTAATATACATAAAATGAATAGCTAAACATAGATCAATTTTGATGGATTTAACAGTAGGTTTGCTCGTGGCAGGAGGGTCATGATATACAATACACCCAAGAGAACTAAACTAAATAAATTTAATTTCCCCTATTAGTTTTTTTATTTTATTATTTTTAATGCTAGAACACTGTATCTCTTTAGAAAAAAAAATTGTGTTTTCATAAAACATATCACTAGTAATATGGATCAGTATAAAGGTACAGGTTAAGACACACAAGTGTGGGTAAGGAGCAAAAAAAATAATAGGAAGGACCCCAAGAGCAGCAGATCTGCAGCTGCAGGAAACCTGTAGGGCTCAGGCTCTGCCCCAGGACAAGACCCATTCACACCACAGAGAGCCTTGGCAGGAGTTTAGGGACAGTACCCTGCAAGAAGGCAGCATCTCATTTCATTTTTCATTGAAATGCATCAAAGTAAGTACATTTTCTCATCTATGCCCTTCCATGCCGTCCTCTCCAAGGACCTTAAGCCTGGCAAAGCCATCATTTCTCAGGTAGGATGGTTGTAGGCACAGCTCAGGACCCACATTTACTGTGATAGAATCAAACAGATTTGATGCAGAGGCATCAGTCATTGAGCAATAACCAATCTGGGAATGACATTTAGTAACTCAAATAATGAGATTTGGCCTTTAGCTGTAATTTTAATTCTTCAGCTAAAAAAAAAGAAAAAAAAACCCAGAAAAATCATTATTTGAGTTGTTTCTTTCCCCCCCTGTTAACTGGCCCACTGTTAGCCATGGTACAAGCAATGGTTTCTGGCAATTAACCCAGTTCCTCCCCTGCCAGAGCCTACACAGACCTACAGGCTCCTTTATGGCCTGCACTCACTTTAAGCAAACCTTTCTCTTCCCCAGCCCTGGCCTTTCCCTTCCTCACAGGGCACATAAATGGTCTTTTGGCTGCTGGCCTGATTGGTGATGGAAAGGTGACTGTGAGTGTCTCCCTGCTGCTGCTGCTGCTGAGTCTAAACTCTCCAGGCTGGCAAGGGGCACTTTACTGAAGGGGAAGGGGGCAAGGGAGACAGAGGGGATAGTTAAGGACAAAAGAAAACTCTCAAAACCTGCACACACTAAAAAGAAAAAAAAAAA
>VWYP01009726.1:31280-69033 GCA_013400435.1 Pycnonotus jocosus | reverse complement strand
AAATCACAGCTTTTGGTCTCTATGTTGTTTGTAAGAAAGTGAACAGTAGTAGGGGGAGGAGAAGGGTTTTGAAGGTTTCATTTTCTTCTTTGTGTTCCTTTTTTTTCTTTTTCATACTGTGTGTTAATAAACTGTTTGTTAGTAGTAAGTTGAGCCTGTTTGTGCCTTTTTCTTTGAAAAATCGCATCTCATTTTTGGTGAACGAAATTTGGTAAATCTAAAACCATAACAGTACCCTCTCCAAGTCGTCAGTTGCATTAGTTTGAAAGCAAACCAATGAGAAATTCCAAGNAAATGCAATAATGCAGAAACACTGAGAGAGTCAGGATATAGTCTTGACACCCTGTTGGTCAGGATGTTGGTCGCAGTCCAATTAAATGGTGGCTGCAGTCCTGTTGAAGTGGTAGATGTGGTTGATCCTGTAGAAGGGTCTGATCTTCCTCTGAAGGTCCAGTGGTGGTTATGGAGCTCTTATCCTCTGGGAATTCTGTGGCTAAGGCTGCCTGTGGTGTTCCAAACCTCAGATCATATCCCAATATCCTCCTTCCCCTGGGTGGAGCATCTCACAATGGGGTGATGTAATGTTTGCATGTGCAGTGAGTTGATGGCCCATTAACAGAAGACAGCCCTTGGAGGGAGTTACCAGGGATGAGTCAGGGAGGAGATAAAGAACACTGCCCCACCTGGTTTCAACAGCTTATGGAAATGGTAACAGAATACATACTTTGGATTACATCTTACATTGTAACCTAAGACAGTGATTTTTTTTTTTTCTCTCTAGCAATTGCCCTAGGAAGTTATTTGAATACATATATCTCAGATTTTGTTCCCAGTCTGATCTTCACAGATTTGAGAAAAGAACACCCCTAAGCACAGTATGCATGCAGTTTATTGTTCAGTTAAAACACTAAAAGAAAGGCTATGTGTCTGTGTTTCCCTAATCACAGGAAAACTCTAAGCAGGCTTCCCCACTCATTTTTCTGTATGTTTTCAGAAGATTAAGTCCTTCCACCAGCCAAGTGTTTCAAAAATATCATGATATACACCAAAGCCAGGTGATGTTAGTTTTTAAATTCATGATGTTTCTAGTAATTTAATTTCAAATAGGTAAGAACAAAACTCAACAGACATCACCCACAAGTTTGACTGTCACATTTTTGGAGCATCTGTCATTCTTTGACTTTCTTTAAAACTGCTTTTCAAACTAGAACTCCAAACCCAGACAACCTAACAGAAAAACTGCCTCCTAAAACGCCACCCTTCTCCCTCCTTTTTCCCTTGTGACACGATATTCTGCTGCCATTTATCATGGTTTCCCCTGCAGGTAGGCAACATAGGAGCCTTTGGACACTTGGAGATTTCAAAGAGATGGCAGACAGAAAACACCTAGACCCAAGGACAGCAATCCGTAAGTGCAGTTACTAATATTCATATGAATAGCAAAGTACAATTTCTGGCTAAAAAGCACACATCCTTTTTCAAAGCAAGTGGAAGAGGAAGATTCAATAGACAGCAGCAGAAAAGTCTCACCTGGTGCAGAAGCTGGACAAGTAGCATCTCGAGCTGCAAGCTCTGGGTTTGCGTGTGCAGGCACTGGAGAGGGTTCCTCTATGCAGGCGCTGCTCTCACCCACACATCTATTTAAGGGAACACTCTGTATTTTCTGTATACTCATACACCCTAACACTTGTCCTCTAAAGCAGACCTCATAGCAAGTGAGGCTGAACCTCTGGCATCACACATCTCCCCTGCACCAGCAGCAACAATCAGCAGTCTCCACTTCACCTGAACACAACACTCAGATCACCTCCTTGCTCCATACCACCCAGATGTACTTGTGTTCCCCATTTGCTTCCCTGCCACCAGTCATAGTAAGGGCTACTTCTGAACAGTCTGTTACCTGAGAAATGCAACACAACAACAACAAAAAACCTTAAGTAAGAGGATCATAGTGTCAGAAAAATGCCCATCCACAGCCTCATGCTGAGTGAGCAATGAAGAACCTTCCCACAGGCAGAATCCAACATACTATAAAGAAAACAATAAAATTGAGGCTGAAGACTCTCTGATGCACTTCGGTACAAAAACCTGAAGCGAAGCCAGTAATACACCAGTAGGAGCCCTACATCTGAAAGGAGAACCTTGAGGTGGAGTGGAGTGAGAAGGCTTTTGTTCTAGCACACAGCTTCCACATCCATCTTCAGGAACTGACTGCTGTCAGCAGCAGAACTTCAACAATGTGCTTCAGAAACTAAAAAAACTTCCATGGCTGTTTGCCATGCCATTTTAGATAGACAGATTACAGGAAATGCTGAAGCAGATGTGATAAATCACTCACACAGTTGCCACCTGTAGAAGTGCCTAAACAGGCTTTCTGCTGGTCTTGAGATGAGAGACATGTAGATCTCTGCTATTTAATAATTACTTGATTTTAAGAGTCCTCTAAGCCAAACCTTGCTAATAAGTAAAAGTAGGACTAAGCTAAGAAAAGCAATCAAAGGACAGCTATTGAAAACATACATAGTAAAATAACTATTTTTAGAATATTTCACCACTATCTTCCAAAATGTCCTGAAGTTAATTTATGAAGAATATTTACTTACATACACAAAAGACAGTATGACAAAAGACCACTAAGCTGTATAATGGTCCACACAGGAATAGCAATGTAACGTTCTTCATTTTCCTCAACTGTTTACATACCTCTAAGGACAGCGCAAAGGATCAAACCACCATCTGCTTAAGGCTAGATTATGGGGAAAGGACAAATCAACAGTATCTTTTCCTTGCACTTTGCTTTACTTAAGAGCAAAAGTAAAGACAGATTGAAATTAACATTGAGCCATTCTGAATTTTTCCTTCACAAGCAATCACAAACAGACTTTCTTAAGCTTTCCCACAGACAGAGCGAGTCACAAGAGTGAGCAATAGTAGGGACGGTCACTTTACAAGTAGTGGTACACACCAGAAGAGAACTGATCAGTAATAAAAAACCCACAGCAAAGTCAGTCTTAAAACAAGGCTATAAGTTGAATGTAGGGTCAAGACAGTATAACCAGCTCCTACTCGAAAACTTCAGAACCAATAAAAATATCAAGGTGAACTACAGACATGATGTACTGCAGGAAAAAAAAATCTTTGTGGAACAGAATGAATACAGAACACTCACACCAGCAATCTTAATTTTATTTATTGAACAGGCAGATTGTTTTGACTTTCATCATTCCTAATGAGGTATTTTTCAATATGAGTGCTATTTACAACATTTATTAATGATGGAATGTAAGACAGGTACCCTACTGAGAAAAAACCCTGGCCAAAAGAGAATTACGTTATGTTCCAGCTGAGCATGAAGACAACCAGCTGATTTAACATAACTTCTTACATTTAACAAGATAAGAACAAATGGTAATCAATGTAGAGAGAAACATACAATAAGAATTTTAAAAGATCTGCATTTAAACTATAATTCCATTTAAAGGAACAGTCACTTCACACTTAAGCCTTCTTTATGTTCATTAACTAGGTTATCTCAATCTGGATGATTGGCTATTTCAGTTAAATATGTATCTGCTTCTTTTGCAGTGTAACAATTACTCTGGGCAACAGAATTGCTGTAACGCTCAATTACTGTGAGATACTCAATTGCTGTGAGATATTAACCTACCCTCATCTTTTAAAAGATCAGAGCATAAAATCAGGAAAAGCTGAGAAACCTCAAAGGAAGTGTTAAAAAGCATGAATTGCAACACCACTGAGAAAAGCTAAACTAAACCTGTGACACATTTTACTCAAGTAACATAAATAGAGTGCACAGTCATGTTCTTACAAATGTCACTGACACAGCCTCAACACACAGACAAAAACTAACTATTTAAGACAGCTAAGACAGCCCCAGACACGCAAGCCCTTTCACAAACACATGAGAATCATTTACCTCAATTTTTAATCTGAACTCTCATCAAAAGATTGTCACAGCATTTTCCAATAATGACAAATTACTGTAACTTCAGAAGACACCAGTTACCTAAGGAGGACATCGAACAACGTGCTGGTAAATATTCCCTTGGAACTGCCCATCCTTTAAACCACCCAATCCACTTCATCTCTATTTCCCATCATATCTGTACATGAACACATAGCACCTGAGTGTTTCAAACCTGTAATTACTTTAAGAGACACAGTAAAGCTCACACAAATACATAGAGTAGCTATAAGAAACATAGGAAAGTGCAACAATATGATAAAGAAAATACCAGTGGAATTACCTCGCTTTCTGAAAAAAAGAAAGTGGCATGTTACCAGCGTCAGCATCTAATTTCAGTCCCATCTTAAAAAAAGATGCCTCACAGCAGCACTCCTGCAAAAGTAGTGGTCTGTGGCACTAAACACACTGCATTTCAGGTTTACGATATCCCAGAATGGACTCACAGACTTCAACACATAGTGGCAGTAAGCAAGTGCTCTCCTTCACAGGATAACTAAAGTCTCTAGGCAAGAGATGTATAGCACTTCTGTACTGGTTCTGGCTGGGATAGAATTAGATTTTTTCAGCATCTTACACAGGGCTACTATAAGCAGATTCTTGTTACACAGATGCAGTTATCACGCTGGAAGCCAACACACACCAAATTTTCTATGAATCTACAAGCTACAGTTTGTGGAAGTGTTTACGCTCAAGTCTATGTATTTTCTACAAAAAATAGGTTTGCAAAGTTAAAGTGACCAATCTCCACTGTAATTTTAATGTAAATATTTTAACTATTGAACTATGCCATTTTCACCTTTGTATCCTTACTGACTGCTTTTACAGTAGAGAATTTGCCAGGAAACCCCCAAAGGTTCATCTGCCAGTGACATAAGCAAGTGGCAGAGACTTTGGAGTATGACTTCAACACCATGAATTAAATGAGTAAGTTCCGTGGAAGTAAAGAAAAACACACTGGCCTTACATTAGTACATTGACTTGCACTGAGCACTTTCTTTGGTTTATTTCTGCTCTTTTATCATCCCCCAACCAGCTGTCCTCTCAGAAAAGTAGGCAGGTATGTACAAGAATTCATACATCTGTCCTGTACTGCTGCTTCCTGCATGAACACCCCTAAAAATACAGCTATGACAGTCCTAGGTGTTCAGATAACCATAATTCTACAATGAACATTCGGCAGCTGCCCATATACTTTAGCCTTTGAAAGCACACATAATTGTATAGGCAATGTGATGCCTGGACTGCAAGTCAATCCATCCAACTCCTCCAAGGCGACTAAGCCTGCATTAAGATCCTCAATTAGAGATTTAAAAAAACCTTCCAGTTTGGCTCCCCTATCTTCTTCCTGAGTTCCCTCAAAATGCCTGAAGTAACTGTCTTATAAATACATATTATTTTCATCACTCTCAGTCCCTCAGCTTTGGGCTAGGAGTGTAAAGGGCATGGAATAACTTCATGCTGACTGTCTGTCCCAGAACAAAGGCAGTGACTAAAAACAGTGTTCTTTGGGAGCATATCATAAAAGTTTCCCTAATATCCCACTTCCTCCCCTGGAAACAATTTATTTTAGCAACTAAAAGAGACAGGAGTCACTTATTATGTATTTCTAAACAAACTTTTTGGATTTTTTTACTTTAATGTTTTAAACTAGGACAGCTCGTTCATTTCCTATTGTCTGCTTCCAGGAGGTACAAAGAAGGATCTTTTTCACCACACTTTTAAATGAGAATATGATTTTTAAAAAATGGTGGAGCTGGTTCTTGTTTGACACCCCTCAAACAATTGGGAAATAATTCAAACTAATGCTTATGTCGGGAACCAGTTACCAAATTAACCTTGAATATAATGCTTCTAATTATGCACTAGGAAGAAATGTGTGCATTTGGAGTTACCGGCAATTCTTTCTACCTCCCAACTCTCATTCTCTTTGACTGTGCTCATTCTTACCTTTTAAAGTTCACTTCCCTCTAAATGCTGTCAATATTGGCATATTCTGAGCATGTGATGTGTTCAAGCTGACATCCTCTATAAAAAGAGTTCATTTATCCTCTTACTCCTAGCAAACATTATCAGGCTTCATCAGAAAGCACAGATGAACAAACTGTGTATGAGCTTTTGTTTCCCATTCCTTCTCATCATCCCAAGAGCAGAAATTCAGAAGAATGTGATTCAACTTTTACTCTTCTGCCTCAGAGGGGGGTCAGTAAAATAACTAGAGGGCAAGTAGTCTTTTCATCCTTCCCTAGATCTGCTAGGGCCCATGCTGAGAAATATAACATTAGAAGAAAGCAGCGTGACTTTTCAGGAGTTACAGAAAAATGGAAAAGCTACTGCCTTAGTCATGAAGGTTTCACGCAGACCCATTATACTGATTCCTTCATCACCTTGTCAGATGGTGGCTACAAAATGGGAACAACAGAAAAAACGAAAGAACACATACCATTAAAGCTTAAATGCCCCACAAGAAGATGAAAAATTTGCCGAAGACTGAAAAGCAGTTCTCAGAACAGCCCTTACTTCATCAAGGTTTTGTATGGGGTGTGGCCTGTATGCCTTGGGCATCTCCACCTGTTCCCCAGGCTTCTCTCCAGGGTGTTTTTTAGTTTCTGGGGGAAGGATAAACCTCCCACATTTCTGAAGATATAGCAAGTGTTGATGAGTATCTAGGCTGATGGGTCAGGAAGAGGGATAGTGGAAAAGGCCAGTATCAAACTCTGTGTTGCCTGTCCTACACTGATGGCACTAATTTGTGTCTGTCCTCCTTTCCACAGGCAGTAATTTTCATAAAATATGGAAAAAGTTAACATCCTCAAGACTCTCATTGCCTTCAGACAGGTATGTAGAAGTGAGAAAAAAGCCTTAGTTTCTTAAGGAAAGCAGTACAGCTTACACATTGCTTATTGCCAGCCATGCTGCTTAAGATTCACTTATGCATTGTTTCTAGTGTAACCTAAGTTGTAACTCTTCTGTTCCCACTGAATTTGATTGCTGGCCTGTCAGCTCTTTGCTTACAGTAAAAATTCCTTCAACAAAGCTTTCGTATTCAGATCATCTTGTGAATTACACTGTTTTTTCTCCTCACATTCTATAAAATACAGTTTTCCCACAAGAGCCCCTAATATGTACCATCTGTATCAGGATGAAATTCCCAGAGGCTAGTAGCTTATTCAACTTGTGAGAGTCTTCTTGGCACCTATACATTTTTCCATGGTTACGTCAGCTGTTGGAGTAAATTAAGTATTAAGAATACATTTAACCCCCTGGAACTTGAACTTAGGCCACAGCAATTACTATACCTCTGATTTTTTAATAAGTTTACTCATTCAGTTTTGTCATCAGTAACATGACTAACATTTCAAGTCAGGCTAATAGAAGCCTGAAATACAAAGTTTTGCTCAAAAAAAAAATGTATAACCTTCTTTAGAGAAACTCCATGGAACTATTTCTTCCCCCAGTGAAAATATGCTGCTTTACTGATTTTTTCCTTATTTTCAGTGTATTTTATTTTCTTCAACACAGTATCTTAAGTCTACAGTACGGTCTACAGACACTTAAGATTTTTCAACCACTTCAAGACAAATAGAGCAGTACCTTAGTTTATATAAAAGTGTTTGACCAAGGAAACTAGTATTATTGGCATCAACTTTTAGATGGCTTGGGTGGGGGCAAAGGCATAGAGAGCACCTTTTTTAATGACATCTGCAAAATCAGTGACAGAATTATGAACAGACAGACACCAGGGACTGCTAAATAACAAGACATGATTTTACCCATAAAAATATTCCATTTTGCTAGACTTGATAAAGTTGAACCTGAACCAGTCCTCATATTCAACATTCACAAAAGGCACAAAATAAATCAACAAAACTAAACAGATCTTTCACACACATCTGCCCCTAAGCTGTTCTGAAAATAACATACCCTCTAGGCAACAATTATTTGTCATTTTGTACCACTCCTTTCAAAGTGACTTTAAAATTCTGAGCTAACACTTTGGGAAAAAAAATCACACAAACACATGTGTACATTTTGTCAATCTTAGTACTGTTAAGCATCAGTGACAAATTTTGGACTATGAGAATTTACTCAAGTAAAAGATAGCAAACCTTTTCTCCCACTAACATTAGGGTTGTTTAAAAAAAAATCAAAACATCTAAGGGGGAGCCCTTTAAAAATAATAACAAAATGTTTAAAGTACTGGTTCTTGGAACAGCAACAATTTGCCTTGCTTCTTAAACAACAAATGAAAGACAAGCATTTACTTCAAGAGGTGGACCATTGCAAATATAACACGTGCATGAATTGCAGCTCAAAACTTGGAGTTACCACCAGACAATCAGCATCAACAAAATGAAGTCACTCTCAACAGAGAGCTAGGTACATTTATACACACTGGTATGTTTATTACAGAGGTTATTTGCTAGGGACCACTTCTTTTTCTCCAAAGTGTGATAGCACTAAAGATTACTAACAGATTTCCTGGTTCATTTGAACAATGTATCAACTAGACACAATTTAGTTTCTAAGTAAGACTTCTTTACAAGTCTTACACTACTACACTGTTCTTCTAGAAAACTATTTGCTCAAATATTCTTATATGGTTAAATATGTTTTTCTAAAACTAAAGAAACTTTCCAGCTCTTTTGATAAAACTCTTGAAGGAGAAACCAGAATCCTAAAGCAATGGTGACTATATTTCAGTGACATATTTTTCCTGTTAAACCCTCCATTTAAAAACTGGAATTCAGCTCACTACAGAAGCAAAAGGCTACTGCCATAGTTTCAACTTGACTAAAACCAAAGCTGTAGTACTTCTTAGCTACCATTAATGGGAGATCAAGACTTTCAAGGGAGAAATTGGATTTTTCATAGTTGTTCTTGCTGAGGTGAATTGTATTTGCACAGGATAAAGTCATACTGACTCCACTTTACATTGGTTCTTACTAACAGGTGGTAAAGACATGTCAGTGAAAAAACATATTGGGAAGCAGACTTTAATCAGGATGTACAAGAAGAAAACTAATATGACTAAATGAAAGCTGAACTATCAGATAATAGTTTTCCATTGTCTTTATTTCATGAAGTCATATTCAAGAAGCCCTTTTCTTTTTCTTCAAAGCAGTTGTTCAGCACAATTTGCAGAAGTATTATTTTCAGTGTCTTATACCTGAAGGGGGTTAATGCATGTGAAGAAAAGAATGATCCAGATCAGACCAGTGAGAAGTTTTACATTTGACCATCAGTATCCATGTTTTGTAGCCAACATGGAAGACAGTAAGTGGGTCAGAATAATTGCTTGTAATAGCTCATATTACAAAGCGCTTAAAATAGGACTACTGAGCCGTGATACTACAAACAAAAAATATTCACAAACTGACAATCATCTCCTTTGGGAAGGGACCAGTCACTATCTTATCAGCTGGGATTACTGCAGCATTCAAGTAATTATAATAGGCTTTGAGAAATTATCTGGTTTTCAACTAAGACATCAGCATTGCTAGAAGGATCACACAAGCTACTGTACAAGAGTACAAGTACAGTAAGGCCAATGTCCCCACAGCTCCAGCCCACAGTAAAGCTTGGCAAAAGAAGGAAGCAGTTTTCTCTTCACTTTCCATCCTACCAATGCACTTACATAATTCCAGTCCTTTAGTTTTAGCATTGGAAATTGGCTAGTCTTCATGTGCCATGAATATTATTGCTGTGAATTCACTGCTGGCTCACTTGTGAAAATACGATCCTGTTAAAGTATGCCTGAGTCTTCTTTCCCTTATTTACTTTCATAAATACCCCAAATTTTTTCATTTCATTTCAAACTTCAATATAAAATCAATGTACAAATGTGGTTTTCAATGCTTTCTCATTTTTGGCAACCATACCTGCATGCGCAAATTAACGTCTGCACAGAGAAGGAAGATGTCTGCATCCTCGTGTCTGTGGAAGCGTAAGTTCTCCCTGCCATATATACCTTAAAGGCCAGAATAGCATACTGATAGAGAGGTAAGTGGATACCAAGTTTGATGTTGTTTCATGTGGGAGACAGGAAATCCTGCTCATTCTGGCTCAACAGAAAGCACTCTGGTAAAGGTTCAGCAAAGAGCGAGGTACAAACCAGGCGGTGTAACTAGAGAACAGGTTCTACGGCTGGCGTGTGCTTGCCTGGTGCATGAGACGGTGACTGGTGGGAGAGACAGATGGACACCACATGATCAGAGAACTGACTGGGAAAAGGAACCAGGAGCAGAGACACTGCAGCGGCAGGCAGCCAATGTCTGCTTGTTTGGGTTTAGAACATAAAAGAATTAGGTTTGTTACAATAAACAATCTTCAGAGAAAGCAAGGAGGTCCCTGTGTCTTTGTTCCCCATTGCTACAGTTTCATGACTATGCAAGTCTAACCTTTATATATAAAGGCAAGGGGAAGAAAAAAAATCACTGACCTGGCTTTGCCCACCCAAAAGCATGGAGCCACAGGTTTCAAATTCTTCTTCCACCTTTAAAAGGTATGCTTGCCATGCACTGTAGTCTTTGCCTCCTCTACAAAGATAATAACAACCTAATAACAACCATCTTTAGATGCATCCAAAGAAAAGAGAAGACTTTCTACAGAAGACTGCAGAAGGTAGCGTTCCAGGGCTATCATTTGCACCTTGCACATCCTCTCACAGCTTGTTTAATCAAAAATGCCAAACATTACTCAAGTCATATTTCCCACCTGATAACTAATGCTGATGGAGAACATTCCTTTTTCTCATCTCTCTACCACCTATCCACCTTGCCCCTATGAATATATTAAAATCACAGTCAGTATTCTCTGGGTGCAATAGAATGCACATATATGGGAGATGTTCACTCATTACATCTGCCCAAAATCTTAACCATTTTTCCCTAAGATCATCAGCTGTTTCTGTGAACCTTTACCCACAGATTTTGACACTGGACACTAATACAGCTTTGAAATAAATGCTTTCCAAGACAGAACAGTGCCACCAAAACAGTATGAAACTACCAGGTACACACCAATATTGATGGTAATCAGCTACCAAATTGAAGGTCACTCTGGAGAGGACACACTGATGAAAACAGTTAGGTCAGATTGATATAAAATCATATTATTTATGCAGTGGCAATCTGTGGAAGCCCTATAATGCCTCTGTGAAGTCCAAAGCACTCTACAAAACCAGGAAAGTATGAGTTTATATGAAAAAAAAAAAAAACAACAAAAAGCACCAACCAAACAAACAAAAAAACCAAACTTCCATGAAATTTTCACATTTAGTTTCTGGTGACATGAAGTCCAAGCTAACTCAGTTATGATTTTGCTCCAAGTCGTATTCTAACTGACTAGAACTATCAAAACCAGAAACTGGTGGAAAAAATTAAAATCACTTATTACCTAGCCTTCACAAGCCCAGAATTTTTTCCACTCATTCACCTTCATCAACAATGTAGATTACATCTTATTTTTCAAAAAAACACTGGTAGTCAATTTCAGCACTTTTATGTTTAGTCAAAACTAACTTGTCTGACACAACAATTTCTGTCCACAAGGTCAGTAAATAAAGGAGAGAATTTCATCTTCTAGAGATGCAAGAGAATCACACAATAAATTAAAAGAAACAACACAGGAAGTTATCCCCTGCAAGGTCTAGAACTAGCTCAGTTCAAACAAGTTTCTTTGTTTTTCTAATACAAGCACAAAATATCAGCAACAGAAATACAGATAGTAATGGCACTTTGATTTGCTCATGAATACAAATGACAGTGCACAAGTGGGAGGAAGAGATGTTAATCTGCCAGTATCTGTGTGACATTTTCTATTTTTCGTCTAGTTAGTACTTTACTATTTGTTGTATACACTATTTTATATTAAAAAAGACGCATTTGGCTGACTTAATGCTTCTTTTGTCTCGTTTACAACCACAAGAAGCTGCTAAATGTAATTGTGCAGTCTCAGCATTAGTAATTTCTCACAGTTACTGTAAAACAGATTCAAATGATGGCACTACAAGAGTTTAACAGTCTGCTGGTGGTTGTTTACACTAAGGACACGATAGCACATGCACATGCTCCATTCCTCCCACCCCTTCCACATCCCCTGTAATCAGTGGGTCAACTACACACCCTCAAGGGCAAGGCCAGATATCTGGTAGGCAGTCACAGCAGAAAACTGTGATTGTATGCACTCAGAGCACCATAGTAATTGATGACAATGATTTATTTAACTGGTCTCTCTGTCCTATACTTTTGCAATTGAACTCATTTAAAGCTCTATTGTTTCTACCTCTCTCTGGCACGATGCTTTATTCCCAAATTCTCCTCATTTACAAGATCTTTGAGGTGCCTTCACAATACACTCTACTTCACAGCATCCTGAGATGCATTCTACATAAATTTATTAAGCAGAAATCAGAAGTTAATTAAAAAACAAGGTGAAACTCATCTATTTTGGAACCAGCTATTTTTATCTGCTTTTACAATTGTAACTACTTACCTAAACTCTCACACATAGTAAACAAAATGTTCTAATGACAGATTTTCTGGCAAAATATGACAACATCTCTCAGCTCAAGACAAAAGGGCAAACGAAGAACACTGCCTTTTACAGTCTGCTTTAATCTTAAATATAAAACCAACAGAAACTGTTTTCATATCCTAATGCAAACATTGCTTAATCTATAGCATCTAGCAAAAGGTGATTATACATTTCCATCTGATCCTCAATTCTGACTAGCAGGAAAATTTCAATGGTTGTCTCCAAATCATCAACGTGATTATGTCAAGCGATAGTGTAAAACTTGAAGTAAGAAACACAAGAGACAGTTTACCCTACTAAAAAAGATTTAATATTTCATCTTAACTAGGCTGTTGCTTTTCTCTTCACTTCCTGTACCAGAACACAGATCCTCCTCACTCCTTTCAAGACAAGGTATTTTCTACTAATTACCCATGGCCAGCTGCTTCTAGCAATGAGGAACACGAGCTACCAACAGTTCTTGGAACAGTAAGCAAGCAGAGGATCCCTTAGCATCTTGAAACACCAGCTCTCTTCTGAGAAGTGTGAGACCTTACCCAAGCCTTCAAACACCAGCGAACTGAAAGGAAAAAGAGATTCGCAGCCAAGACACACCTCTGTCTGGAGAAAATCTCCATTCTCAGTTGTGACTGTTCAAAACTCCAAATGGAAAAGTAGGAAAAACTGGAAAGGGAGTGTTTTGTCTGTTACCACCTTTCCTTCCACTACATCACAGAACTTAGAGATATATGCATATATGGAAGGCAGAAAGAATTCAAAAACAAAGCAAAATACAGTCATGTGGTAAATAGGGAACAGGAATGAAACCTGAAGAACCATATTTCCAGTTTAGTTAAACAAGTATATTGCACACTGAAGGCTGAAATATCTAAGAATATTTGTGCTTCCAAAGCGCTGATTTCTTTCAGGTTTTAATACCACTGACATCTACATGAACTGGTAAACAAACCCAATAAAAAATACCCCTCCTTACTACTTACACACTCTTATTTGGCCTCCCTTATTTACAGGGTATACAACTCAATATGAAAAGCTTACTAGCACACTATAAATTGTTTTGGCTTAAAACAAACTAAGAGAAAAACCTCCGTAAGGACACCAAAGGAGAGTTAGAACATGATACATATCCTGCTGCTCTCTGATTTCGGTAGATATTTTAAGATACATAAAAGCTCATTCGTCACTGAACAACTTTAGCAAACAAATTACAATCACAAATTCTGTAGTAGAAAAAAGGGCAGAGAAACTTAAAATAGGAACTGAAGTTTTGTTTTTCATTTCAAACATCAAGTGTAACTGTATACTTACTACACATGCTCTTTATTTCTCTGATCTGCAAACCATTTTGGTCAAGTCTTCAAAGCTGGTGTTCGGACCCAAGGTCACTAGAAACATACTTCTCTGTCTGTAAATCAATTTTGGTACATTTGTGGAGGATTTTCAGTTTTCTTAAAACCACAGTAAGTCTTTTCACCATGTCAAATTGTTATTTCAAATCTCTTACTGGCCTTTTTTCCAGCCTTGTAGGCCTTTGTTATTGCATTCTAACTGCTATCTTCCAAAAAGACTATTTGAAAAAGCTTATTCACAGCACTTAGAAAAACTAAGCAGGAAAAAGTGCTAGCATTGTGTTTTGAATGGCACAAAGCATGAGAACATGCCTCTAACCAGACTCTGCAAGATATGGGCAGCTAATTATGCTCCGACAACTCTGATGTGACCTCTGACTCACAGGAGAAAAAACAAAGCATACAGACAAATCACTACAGAAATCTATGTCCTCACTCCTCCTTTCCCATGCACCAGATTTCACATAAGCCATTTGGCCTTGATTTAGCTGCTTACAAGCCCCTTGCACCATCTCTCCTCCTAATCCAAAATCTGCCCTGTCAAGATGCTTTACCGGGGGTAGTAGTCACTTTCTTTGATTTCATATTACCTCTACTTCTCCATGAATCTTGTATCTACTCCTGGTTTTATTACTTTCTTCTCCTATAATAAAGACTTTACTCTCTGATAACTCAAGGTGCTTCCTCAGTTTCTTTCCATAGAACTTTCATAGTACCTGCCATAAAAATCATGTTGCCCACACAAAGAGAAAGAAAACAGAAGCTAAATTTAACGTGTGAATTCAAAAAAATCACAAAAAAATACCTCCAACAAGGAGAAAAAGCCTCTATTCTCCTGCTGATAAAACCAGTCAGTAAACAGACTACTTACATAAATACACAGAAAATAAAAACTGCGGGAATATCTACCTGCTGTGTGAAGTCCCTTACACCTCCAAGTGAAATTGTGAATTCTCTTCTTTTTATCAATTATGCTATTGAATTTTCAACTCATACATTCTCAGCTCTTGTTTACTTTCCTGGAATGATCTCACAAAGATATGCTGGGATCAATTTCTTCCAAGAATCTGCTCTCTCTGGAATTCACCTTGCTTTCTAAGGATTTTAGTTCAACTTCACTTTATTGGAGTTTAACCAATTTGACTTAACGCTTGCACTACTTCATATTTCTTATCCATTTTTCTGTTTCTGGGAGATAAATATTTATCGCTCACAGCATTTCTGAATCAATAGAGAGACCTCTAGAGTTCATAAAGCTTAGCAGTTTAAGTACTAAAGCCACCTCTTCATAAACAGAGTCCAAAATGAGAATCAATTTCTTTAAGAGCTAAAAAGCCTGAGGAAGAGATGCTCTTACCACTTGATCCCCCTTTCCACCCCTACACTCAGGGGCAAAGCAGACTGGTGTGGGACAGGAAACAGGTCCTGCCAAGCAGCAGTGAGACACTGCATTCCCTCACAAACACTGCTTCTGGAAGGGAATCCTGAGGTTTGTTTGACATTGAAGACTGCTCCTTAAACACACCACACACTTCACAAATACCAAATTCCACCCTCTCTACCAAGAATGGTACAGTGGGGGCAACAAAAAAACCCTAAAAAACAAACAACTAAGCTAATTGAGAGAGCAGTATTTCATTACACTGTTGACAGCACTTCTGCCTAGTAACTCCACTGTCTGCAACACTCCTACTACATTCCAGTATGAGAAAGCTCCACACTATTAGCAGAGTAACTTTCAGAAATGTGAACCAGGTAAAAAACACCTAAGTTTTTGTTCAGAATGTTAACAGGTCTTACTTGCATGCCGTTATTTTAAGCCCAAATCCAATGAGAGAAGAGGGAGTTTAACTAGGAAGTTCAATTTGTTTGTAAACAGTTTAAGGTCACGTGAGGATTACTTCAAATTGTCTTTATTAATCTAACAATTTAATGCTTATAGATATTTATTTTGAGAACTAAGCATTGTAATGATTTAAAATGTTAAGTTCAAAACCTCAGGGATGAGAAGTGTTGAGGGGGAGTGAAAATCAGTACTATTTGCTTTCTGAAATTATGGTGCTTGAATTACATACACTGGAAAAAATTTATTTTCACTATCACAGTGATTTAGCAACCACTAGACTTTGTAGACACATGAGTAAGTACTAAAGGAAATATAGCAAAACAAATTCAGACGCACACCCCTGCAATCTGAAATTTGGTACGTATAACAGTTCCTATTTTGATCTCTCATTTTGGAATTAGATAAAGACACTCTTAATACACTATGGAAAAAAGTACTTACTAATTCCAAAGCAATAGCAAAGAGGAGTACAGTAATTGCAGGTGACAGCAAAACTGAGTTGTCCAACAATTATCTGGCCCAACAACTTCTGTCACTAGAACTCAGTTCTCCAGTCAAGTTTTTTAATAAACACTTTTGCCAGGTTTGTATGAAAGGCCATTGTATTCACCTTGTTTACCCAGGGAGTATTTTAGCCACTACACACTCTCTCAGATGATACAATTAATTGCTGCCCCATAAGAAAACGCTAATCCTCTCTGCCTAAGTCCAGCTACTAACTGGATGTGATGCTTGAAACATTACATTCACATTATTTAACTGACACAGCACTAGAGATACCAGAGCTGCTGAGTAACACTCCTGTCCTAGGGTGACTAGTGCCTGTATCTCCAATCATCTGTTCTGTGTGTGCTGTGTGTTCTGTAACTTTAAGACTGGTTCTGAGAGTGAGCAGGAGAGAGAAGCACGCAATTTGTTTTGAAAAAACAGTTTTCACTCCTACTCACTTCTTCGTCCTTGGTGATCATCAGATGCAGGGACAGCGGTGAGAGAGACGTTTTTTTATTGTTGTTGTTTTGGGTTTTTTTTTCCTTTTTAGTCAGTCTAGCTAGCTGAGGCAAAAAAGCTTCCTGGACTGTTTTTTTCTCTTCCTTTTTTTCTTGGGACTGTTTAAATCTGCTCTGGATTGAAAAAACCCAGAGGAGCACCAGGAGCTGCAGCTGTGGCCCACCGGGCCTGGACCTCGGCATTTTCCAGCACCAANTTTCATATTATTCATTCTTTATGCTTGTGGGCAGTTTGTTTGTTAAATAAATAGTTTTTTCCACTTTTCTCCGAAGAAGTTCTTTTCCCAGACTGACTGGAAGGAGGAGCCATTTAGGTTTTGCTCTCCAGAGGAACCCCCATTTGGAGGTTTCCTCCCAAATTTGCCCTAAACCAGGGCAACTCCTTACAGGCCCCTCATTAGAGGGGCATTAGGAACAGCAGTCAGCCCGACCCAGCTTCCCTGTTCATTCTTCTGTACAGTACAGTTTTCAGCTCACCTCAGAAAGCCTCTGCTCCCTGTAACAACAGAGAGCTTCTTGTGGCTGGTGCACAGCCAGCCTGCCAGTTCTGTCACTCACCATCTCCCTGAAGATCCTTGCTGAAACAGAGCTGCAGAAATGCTCAAATCAGTTATGTTTGTTCAACTTTGCATCCATCATCCCAGCAGTGAACTAAGAACTTTGAAGGGAAACACTCACAGAAGAAACTAAAATTAAAGTATCTCAAACAATATCCCTACATCAGAAAGACTGCCATCAATATCCCAAAACCCAAAATCTGATAGAAAAATGCTGCTGGTTCTGATCAGCTAGAAGACTGCCAGAGTTGGAACACAGGGAAAAAAGCCTAAACTGTAAACTCCAAATATAAACATACATAACCTACAGAATTTTTGGCACTACTTATGAACGAGATAGATAACCCTGGCACACATACAAAAGGAAATAAGTGAGAGAATCAAGGTTTTTCACCTTCAGTGTATTAACTAGAAGTGATTCTACCTTTAATCTTCCTTGGTATACCTCAAACTTTAGCTCAGTGCTGGTCTCTGAAAAGGTATTACAACTTAAGAAGATGCTACAGCTCCCAGAAATATCTTAGCTACAAATATTTAAGATAAAATTATTTCAATAAACAAAGGAGAAGTGTGAGAATAAATGTTTTTTGATGCCATTAGGCTTCATTTGGCTTTCTGAGTGGCCCTGTGACTTCTCGAACATGATTACAGAAGAATTCCTTCAACAGGCACCTTTTTAGTGATATAAATTGCTTGAGTAAGTCTCCCAACGTTCTCTACCGTAAGGAAAGCTTACCATCGCTGACTTCACTTTTGTGACGCTCTGCATTAACATCACAGCTGACAAAACCTCATGGATTGGGCAGTCAGTGAGCAGCCAACCATCTGTACAATAAAAGGGTTTATCTCATCTCACTTCTTTCAGTTTCTAAGACTGCCACAGAGATACTGTGCCCCATTCCTCTACATGGGACATCACTAGAGCCACCCAAGAAGCACTAGCTGCAAAGTCTACCTCCATCCCACAGCATGTACAGCTTGCTAACTAATACTAAGGTTGTTTTTCCACTTCAGTCACAAGTTGCAGTAGGATAATAAAACTAGTGGTTATGCTTTTAAAGTTTTCAACAAAGACTATTCACCACATAGGAAGTTAACAAGTGTCTCTTATCAGAAACATAGTGCAGGCTTCTAATGAGGCTTTAGGAAAGGAATACATAATGGAAAGAATGTATCTTTAGAACTTGCATTTCAGTGGTTCTAAAATATAAATGAAATTGTCTGATGATGAGTAACTATTACTTAAGTCCTACAGTTTTAATGCACTCTGAGTACCCACTGAAATCAAGAGACTCCTTTGATTAAAAGTCTACAATGAACTCCTAAACATTTAATAGTCACATCACAAGTACCTTCTGCATAGTCAAGATTTACTATGGGAGAGCTTTAGTCAGCTTCAGTTATTAGCAAGCTGCTATTCTTCTATAAAAATAGGAAAGGAATCAATGTTAGAAGAGTAACTTCCTGCAGCGGTTGAGAATTGAAAGACCAGTGCTAAGGAAAGCACCAGATCTGGTGTAACCAAGGTTGGTAAGCAGTCACTGTTCACAGAACAAGTAAGAGCACTTGAAAGATCTCCCTGACTGTGTCTCCTTACTCATCATGAAAAGTGATCCAAACAAGTCAGCACCAGGTGATCAGTGATCACCACTAAGATCATCAGAAAATGCAGCCAGCTCCTATTGCTCTTTACAGACTTGACTGCATGTAGAAAGCAGACTATTAGCATACCTTTAGTAACCTCACTAAGTGACCTCAGTAAGTCCTGTCTCTTTGGGTCTGAATAAAAGGTGCTGTAGGTCAAGCAGAGATTGGACTGTATGTCAATTCTCATAACAGTCAGTAGAAGAGGCTTTTACGTAACTGGTATCTCAAAGAAAAATACTGTAGTCACTGATACTGACCTACAGTGAGATACTGTAGTCTTCAATGTCCTGAGAAAACAGTAAATTTTGCTGAGGTCCAACTGTGATGAGCTCTGTTGGAAGGGAAAGCAACAAAAAGAAGAGGAATGAATGTCACCTGAGGGACTAGAAACATGAACGGGCTATCATATAAATCAGCTAAAGCCCAAATAAGGACTGTGTGCATGCTTTTAGGCTTTGGTATGTGAGGCAGAACATGCCAGTCTCACTGCACAAGCACACCACATGCTGACCTAAGCTAACAAAGCAGTCCACTCAGCCTGCTGGTGTTCCAAGAGAAATACATTTTACCTTAAATGTCTGCTACGCTGTGGAAAAGATAAGTTAAATAATTTTCTATTGAAAGAAGAGGAATCAAAACAGAGAGGGGACAATAACAGTGGGAGGAAAACTTCTGAGAGATGATGGGAGAGAAATTGGTCACATGCCAGTTCCATACTCCCTCTTTCATTTGGGTGTGAAAACACATATAAACACACTTATGCAGAAAAACCCTAAAGTGCTTAGGAGAACTGGTGATACACAGTAGGCAGAGCCTTTTCAAATATAAGTCATTAATTGTGCAAAGTGGCCAAGGTGAAAAGTGCAGAAAAGGAATCTAAGGCATTACCTGTGAACAGTCCTTGGAGGTGTCTGGGCTTAGTTTCATGCATAAAGGGAGCAACTCTCTCCAGTAAACACATGAGATTTGCAGCTGTGGTTAAAAATTTTTGTGTTTGCTCTTCAGACCTTGAACAGCTTCTTTCTCTCGAACAATTTCAAAGTATAACAACATATTACTGTTGCTGGAGTGTCACCCTCCAGGAAATTAGCTAGAGATCTTATATCCAGACTGATCTCATGGTGGGAACTCTGGACTGAGTGTCCAGCAGAGTTGGACTATGTTCGTGGTTCTGACACCAGCCCTTCAAGACAATTTACCACCTCTCCATATTCGTAAACGGAGATTCATATCTCTCTTCTGTGAAACATTTTGATTTTCACAGTCGAAATTAATGAGCCAAATACTATCATGGCTGAACCCCACCAAATCTTAGGTGAAAACTGAAATAGCTATCAGTGTTTTTACCCAATACTGTGTTCAGATAAAAAAATGATTCAGAAAAATCCACCTTGTTCCTAAAACTTACAAGCAAGCCTCACTGAGACCTTCTCTCCAAAACACCACAATCAGAAACATTCACAACCATGAAGAAGAGGAGTGAGAAAGGAAAAGTATATGTCAAGACTCCACTACTCCCCTCCCCTTCTTTCCTCCCAAGGACCAGCAAAAGCCAGCAGTAATCATCTGCCAGCACAGGAGCTGGATTCCCCATGCTAACCATACTGAATACAAAAGGCTAGATGAGAGCTGCCTGGTAAAGCTTTAAGTGTGCCAGAGGAGCCCTCCTTGTTTTGGTTTAGAAAAGAGCTGTGCAAGCATGCCACATAAATCTGGGGAGCACCATTCTGGTGTTTGGTTAACCACACAGCACAAGCAAATGCGCCCTCCCTGCTAGGAGTGAGAGGCTGTAAAGACAGAGTAAACTTGAACCCACAGCAGCCCATATGCAGCTGACTCCGGACACCGGACTGGAAAGAAGGAACACAACAAACAGAAACTACTTTGTTAGGTATGTGGAAGCAGTTGACATAAATAGTCTTGTGAATTATTTCATGGACATAGACACTTTTCTCAAATGCCACGTATTTGTCTGATAAGCAAACAAACTTCCATATTTATAATGACATACAGTGGTAATACTTGGCAGAGCTTATTTATGCATTAGATTTAGTGCTACTGCCTATGGATTCTCCTCCATGTGTGCATTCATGGACAGATCAAACCTAAAATAAATTTACAGTACCACAACATGTGATTATTACATGACAGGTAAAGCTGTTGGATGAAATCAGTCAGGAAGTTCCAGTCATTGATTTGTAATCTGTATGAATAGCCCAATAGCCCACATAGAAAATATCAGAGAAAATTAATTCAAAACTCAAAGTGTTACCTCCTCTGTAGTGCTAGAAAGCAATGTGTCAATAGATTGAGACACAAGTGACAGAACTGGCACTCAGTGTGTATGAAAAAGCCCACACCTTTGTTTAAAACAGTAAGAAGGATCCAGTTAAGTTTTCATTTCCAGCCCTCCCTCTAAGCTGTTGCTGGCTCAGGGGAAACACTTCTAGTGGCTTTTTTTGGTGGGTTGGGGGGCAGAGGGGAGAGAGCCTGCTCTACACCCACTGCCTATACTGAGACCAATAATTTACTGCCAAAAACAACACGAAAGACACTTGAGGGTTTCACCTTTAAATTTATCTGTGTAAAAGTTATTTGTAACTGTGGTGGTCACTGACTTTCATATTCAGCCTATAGAGAGTATAAACACTCTTCTTTTATCTTCTGAAGTTATTCAACACCTCTTTTTCCTCCAAAACTTGAAGTGTTTCAGATGACCAAAGAAAAATGTTACAAACCAAAGTTTTTAGATAGACAGAAAGATCATAGACTACTTTAGGCTGGAAGAGATCTTTAAAAGGTCACCTAGTTAAATTCCCTGCAATGAACAGGGACATCTTCAACTAGAGCAGGTTGCTCAGAGCCCTGTCCAATCTGATCTTGAATTTTCCCAAATATGGGTCATTCACCAGGTTGCTCTCTGAGCAACCTGTTTGCTCACTCTATTTTTACAAAGTACTCCTCATACCTAACTTAAATCTACCCTCTGTCAGCTTAAAACCATTACCCCTTGTTCTATCACAACAGGTCTTGTTAAAAAGTCTGTCCCCATCTTTCTTACATCTCTTTGTTTCAGAAAATTCCATATTGTTTTGCTATTTCATTAATGCAGTCTAGGAAAGCAACATTAAAATACTACTACATTTTCGACACTTCTCAAAGAAGCTCAAAGAAGGATCTGTACAGCATGCTTGCACGCAGCAGTTCTGTCAACATCTGAACTCAGGTTTCCTCTGGATTGATTCCCTAAGCCTGCATTTCCCTGTCTTGAACACTTCCTGCTGTCTCCAAGCTTCTGCCAGGGCAAAAAGCCTGCTGGTGGTTTTACCTCCCTTCCATACAGAGCCTTGTTTACACCTACAATCTGCAGAGGTAAGGAATTGCTACCAGCCAGGATCAGAGATTTTTTTTGTACTTATCTGTCATTAGATACTGAAGATGGCATCTCTAGTGTCAGTACCAAGCAGTACACACTCTTCCCAGAAGATTTTGTACCCCACTGTAGACAATCTGTCCCCAGCTTCTGATGGTTTACTCTGCTAGCCTTCCAGACAAAACTTTCTGCATTCCAAATTCCTCCCATTTGGATTAAATTCAGCAATAGTATCCAAAAGTTAACTCAAAAATCTGGTACTCACAAACCCTATAATTTCTCTAAATGCCTCAAATATATTTTCTTTATCAAATGTAAAAAGACTAGGTTTGTTTTACAATTAAATGAATTCCAGGATATAAACCAAACCAGAAAAGGGAAGATCACGAGAACTTTTTTCAACTCTTGAGCTATGTTTCTGCTAGTAAATGTACTATTTATCACTAAGAGCAAAATAGACTACTGCCTTTTTTCCCCTTTATACATATAATGCTAAAGTGTATGTGTGTACATGTATTCTGAACATTAAGACAATTCTGAAAAATACTAATCAGCAGGTTTGCAGCAGACCCAAGCCTACCTCTGTAGAGCACAGAATCAGTCACAAAGAGAAAAGACAATGCTGCTTGGCAGGATCCTCACATGTTATCTTCTGTCTAGATGTAAATTTTACTTGCTCTTCTCACCTCAGCTACCAAATCAAGACAACTCAGAGACCAAGGTTGTCCATACTTTCTTCCATTTGTCAGTCCTGGCTAACAGCATTACCTGGAGACAAGCCATATCCATAACAGCTCCCTGACTACCAGGAAAGGTTTCAACATTTTTCCTAACACATAGGCTAAAGTTGGAACACAGAAGTTGGAAAGAACCATTGCTTTTTTGACTAAGAAGTTTGAACACACCAATGTAAACACTGCACACATTCCCATTTTTCTTGTGGCAATTTCCAAAGTGAATGGTTACAACTAGAAAAAATGGACATCTTTAAGCCTCTACAAATTCTCATATACTTATGCTATCAATTCACAGCATGCCTTTAGGAAGGCAATCTTCATACCTTCTCAAACCAGCTCTACCACAATACATTTGGGTGAGGGAAAGTCTTTTCGCAAATTCTCTTACTCTTGTGTTAACTTTTAGTTAAAGTATCCTGTTAATATGGGAAGCAAAGGAACAGCCTGTATTTCAGAAGCAGCTAAAAAGAATATCCAGCAAAAATACCAGTCCCTTAGTAAGTACGCCTGCCTGAAACAAAGCCAAGTTTCAGCACACGCCTATACGTTTTAAGCACATGTATTCACCAGACTTTTTTCACATTATACAGACACCGCTGTGAATCACAGCCATACCAAAAAGAAGAAAGGAGACTTAATAAACACTGAAAACAATCAGTTTTTTCATCAATAAGCTGATAAAAAAACTGATGGGTTTGTAAATCTTTCACAAAAAGATAAGTTTAAACAACCTAACATCAAACCTAAAAATCCTACCTGTCTGAAAGATGCCAACATCAGCTCTGTGCTTCACTGTACACCATTACCATTAAAAACACCTGGAAGACTTGCAACTAAAACTGCTGTAGCTCCCAACTGTCTAGGGAAAAAAAAAAACAATTATCCAATACAGACAAAGATTTTTCAGATTATAGTCCTCTATAGAGGTTGCTACACGTGATTTTACTGACAAACTCAGCAAATAAACATTCCATTTCCTCTGCACATAAAATCATTCAACAATTTTTGCCTTGTACTTCAAATCATGCTGCAATGCTATATTCATCCAAATTTTCACCATTCATTTTGCTTTTATTAGCCTGTCCTGCATAAATTCCATCTCATTCCTGAAAGATACATATGTTAAAAATTATTTCTCCCTTTCTCCAAGCAAGAGGCTAAGGCATGATTTAGCCTTCTAACAATAAAAACACCTACTTGAATTTTCTATATTCACATGCAGAGCATTGAAGCACTCCTTTAAAATTCACTTGCTCTTTCCTCCTCATTCTCCCTAAATTCAGCCAAAAGTTCATTTTAACAGTAAACTGTAGCAGGTGAGCATCAACAAGACACAAAACACTCTCAAACAGACAACTCACAACTTATTGCAGGTATTCTGGTGTTACCTAACACAGGAAAACCAAAATCAAAAACTGGGGGCAGATTTATCTTCACTCCCAATACAAGAAACTGTGCCTTATAAACACAGAGTTGTAATCCTATACAACAGTATGTTTTTCCTTCCAATCCTTAGATCTTTCTTTAATGTAAAGGGACTGAAAATCATTTGCCTTTTTCAAGGATCAATCTTTCAACTCTGCAAATCTCAAGGGTAGCTTCTCATATATGGTTAATCACTTAAACATGACAGGAAGAAAAAAACATGAAATAGAATTACTAATAAAAGAAAAGAGGATGAGAAGGGTTTGGATTTGTAATAGTTGGAAAACTCCTTTTCAGACAGGAAATACTTTCATTCCTTAGAAAGTGAATTTCAGCATCAAGTACAACGAAGAAACAATCCAGGGATAAAGTCAACTGACTTATAAGGAAGGATAAAGAGGAAGAGAGAAAAATAGGAATTTGTCTCAAGTATCATTAAGATACTGTCATATTTTAATCTACTTCCCAAGCATTTCCTGAGCCAGTAGTGCCTCTTAATTCATCTTAGAGACATGAAATCTAAGCTACTTCAAGTTCGTCCATGTTTGTATTTAAATTTTCTTACCTTTTCTTTAAAAAACTTCCAAAAGGCCTTTTGTTCTCTAGCAACAGATTTATCTTCTGTTCCTCTTGCAGACCCTAAATTTTCCTACACAAAGTGGGAGGGTCAGTTTTGTTAGCTATTGCAAGAAATGCCAACACTTAAGATTCAGAGCCATAAGCACTGTGAGTCAAAACATTCTAAGCAAATCTTCAAGATCACAAAGGACTAAAAATCATGTCTCTCCAGCACTCTCTGTTCATGCAATGGAACACCCCATACAAAAATCCAAAAGCTGATGAAACCAAATGACCTCTCGGCTCATTATTTCTTCTTCAGCTATAGCCAAAAATGGATGTTGAGAGAAAACAATACTAACAAGGAAGAATACAGTCAGGCTTCCCATACACATTTTCTCTATTTAAAATCATCCATCACTGAAAACTACAAACAAATTTAAACAAAACAAAACAAAAGCATTTGCCCAGAGTTGTGGAGGCCTCATCCCTGGCAGTGCTTCAAGATCAGGCTGGATGCGACTTTGAGAAGGCTGGTCCACTGGAAGGTGTTCCTGCTCACGGCAGAGCTTTTGAAATTACATGATTTTTAAGGTCCCTTCTAGCCCAAACCATTCTGTGATAAGCAGTAACTGCTATATTCTAACTCCTTGGTCACCTTTCCTGGTATAAACTTCTCTCATCACTTTCTGAAAACCAGCAAGCTTGTGACATCCACAGCATACTGCACCTGTCAGTTTTACAGTACAGTTTCTGACAGAGTGCAAATCAGGAAGACAGTTTTGGGCTGCATGCGTTAACTTCTTTGGTAATATCAGGCCTCTGGCTACATCTTCTGCTACATCACAGAGCAGTTGAGGTTGGAGGACACACACGAAATTGTCCTTTTGGATCTGATTTCTAGTCAGCTTCAGTGTCCCTTCCTCTCACCACTTCCAAGCAAGAAAGGTTTCTCAAGGACCCAGGCAGCTGAAGTTTGAGCACCTTAAAGGATGGAGACTGAGTAATGTCATCCAGCATTTGACCTTCTGCAATTTTGAAGGAAAAAAAAAAAAAAGAGGTTTGGTCAGTTTACATGGCATTTCCTATATTTCAGTCTGTGCCCACTGCCTCTTGTCCTATCAGTGGATACTCCCCCCCAAAAAAGCCTGGTTTCCTCTTCCTTACATCTGCTTGTTACATATGGTAACTCAGTGCGGAACTTACCACCAAAATAAGAAACTACTCCTAAGTATTTCTGTGTTGACCATTTCCTCGGCCTCATTACATTTTCTACAGTTACATTTAAAATGCATTTATTGCTGGATGTTAGGTTACAATATATACATTGGTATGTCAACTACGATGTTTAAGGACATTAATCTAATTCAAACAGCTTCCAACATCAAGCCCCAACATCATGAACTGAGGTTTAACACACACCTATTTCAGCTTTCCAGACAGAGTAACCTCACAAGAAGTCAGCTATTTTTAAGGCCTATAAAAACATACCCATAACAAAATACACCTGGATATTTCTCTATTACAGGGTTATAATGGCAAAGCCTAAATTCATATCATAAGCATTTGATAGCAACTACCTGGCTAGCTGTTTTGGGGAAAGCCTTCTGGAATAAATTAACCATACCAGGAACTAAATCAACAACATGAACTCTAAATATTTAACAATAAAAAGTTTATTTACATCACAGTCATCCCCAAGCAACTTCCAGGAAGTCAGAAAATCCAAAGTTGCCTATTAAGTATAAAATGAGTCACCTCTTAAATACAATTTCTCTCTATGAAATGTTAGCAATAATCCATTACTTTTCTCCTGCTAACACTGGAATATTGGCAGAGGAGGAAAAAGAATTTTTCCCAAAAACAAGATTTCAGAAAGATGTTAAAGGAAAGTTTTTTGGGTACTGGAAAAGGGTTCAGGAAAAAAAAGTTAAACTATTCTAAGCATGACATTAAGAACAAACTGCTTCAAGTTACAGTAACCAGCACATTTTTACATATTTTACAGAAAACAAACCGTATAGTCAATTCCCGAATAGTGTATTGTGAGGAAAAGAAGTGCCATAACTGGTAGAATCTCTTTTTTTCCAAGGCAATGGGAAAAGAGAATGACAATTTTTTTGTTTTAAAAAAAGGCTTTAGGTCTGCAAACATTTAAGCAAGTATGCAGCTTCATTCACATGCCTCAGAGTGTTTTACCACTGTGTTCAAGAATTTGCATTTTCAGGCCTGAAATGCTGGAATTTTTGCTGGTTTTTTTTTTTTTTTTAAAACCCTCATGTTTCAAAAAAAAAGAATGTTAATAAGGGCACAAAAGGTTTCATTAAGCTAATAATCTTGAAAAAGAAAACCCAAACTTTGACAAATTTTTCAAAACATATGAAAAATACAAGCCCATGTATTTGACTTTTAAGCTATCTGAGGGTGCCACTGGGTAGGAGGGGGCTGCTAGTTTTTCAAAACAACATTCAGGTGTTAAAATACAGTTCTCATTGAACTCAACTGCTGTCCACAACTGCTCATAACCACAGTAAAGGCAATTCAGACCCTCCTTTTATAAAAGCTTAAGTATTCGAAGGCAGCATTAGCTACACACACAGCATGATCAACTTGCTTGCCAATTTCATCTAGGAGACAGTGTTGTCACTGACATCATACAAAGATGTTAACAGTTTTGACCTTTTCTTAAGCAGATAAAACCCCCCGAAACAGCATAACAATCACACAGCTTTTCAGGGTGAGGAAAAAAAAAAGGAAAAAAGACACCCAAAAAAACCCGAGCAATAAAACTGAAATTATAACGCCTATCTAGAACAAAGCATACAAAAGAAAAATGAGCTTGAATTACAATGTACTAAATGACTAAGAAAATCTTTTTTCAATCTTTTTTGTAGGAGGACTTCCTCATGATACTTATCTCAGACCTGATTAAGAAGAGTGAATTTGCACCTTCTAACTTTTTTGTGGAATATTTTTCTCCCCTTGGTTCTAGGAACAGCTTATCTCATTGTCACACCAAGTATTTTACACCCAGTAAAAGTATGGAGTAAGTAACAACCTGTTGGATCTAATCAAAGGAATCTCCGGTCTAGTTTTCCATTCTTTGTTCTTCACTAATCTCATACTCTTTGAGGTTTCAAATTTCTAACAACATGCAGGAATTTCCCTCTCTCCACCAAGTTGCAATGCTACAGGAGAACCAAGTTCACCAATGTTTGTAGACAACCACGGCAATTTCTGTATCTCACAAGAATGTTAATGTCAACTGCATCTGTAGTCATGTAAGTCACAAGATATTTAATTAATTGTTTAATGACTTGTGGGTCAGACTGCTTTCTTAACACTGAACTAGGGAAAATACTCACTCTAAAGCTCCTGGTCAGTCTGTGCTCACCACTTGTCCCACATACTTCCCCTGAAATCTGATTCTTGACAAATGCTGACAATACAGCTTTTCCCTCGACAGAATGAAGAAGATACAGAAAGCCCAAGCACCTATTAGATATGCCTTCATAAAAACCACCCACCACTTCCCTCACCTTACCTAAGGCAATTCTACAAGTCAGGAAACGCCTGCAAAAAGCACTTAAAATTTGAGAAGTGGCAGACAAACTTGAGCTAACCACTGTGGACTATTCATGTTTTGGGTGAACAAGACCTTCTTTACTTTATTTTTGTTTGCACTTTCATTGATTTCAAGGCCATGGCTTCTCAAGTTAAACCATTCAAAAGCTTGGTAGGGTGGCTCAGTTGCACTGACACTCCATGTATTTAACTTCTAAAAAATCCAAGCCATTTCTTTCCAACTACATGCTATGCTGAAAAGGAAAAATTACAATTCCATTAGGGAAAGATAGAAACAGTTTTAAGATTTTTGATAAAATGCCTTATGAAGAGATAGATTTTAAGGGCTTGTATGATAAAAGCTTGAAACTGCAAATTACTTTGCTGCAACCTGAGAGGCATAGCATGCAGAACAACACCACTGACTTCAATTGGTCTCTTAATTAAACCACTTGAAACAGGCCTTTTGAAAAAATTGTCAAAAAAGTTTTTTCATCTGGCCTCATTCATATGACTATAGTTGCAAGATAAAAAAATTGACCATTATGAGAGAGAAATTTTTGGACATGTGATTTAAAAGCTTCTTCTTCCCTCACCTTGCTTAAATGAAACATATTTGTTAACCTATCTTGATGACACCAGAAATCTTCATTGCTAAAATCTGTGCTGATGTTACAGCCTGTCTTTTCAACACTGCTGGCCTGGGAGCAAGCAAAAGAAGGCAGCAGACTATTCTATCTTTCCAGATACTCAGTGAAGACAACAGTTGTCCTTATTGGACAGGAAACAGTCCTGAGCATGTGCCTACTCTCAGCAACACAAGTCAAGGACTTTCTTTTGTTGTTAATGAGGCAACAAAATCTGTATAAAAGATCACAACAACTAACTAAGGACACAACTTTTTTTTTCAATGATTTTACATGAGCACAAAATCATGCATGGTGAAGCCAGCAGAAACATAGAAAAGCACTCTAGACAGATATACTAACCAGTTTGCTGCTCTACAATTTGGCAAGAGTATTTCATTTTTGCCAAGCAATTGGCATGAGTCTTTAGCCTTGCATTAAGAAACAGTGTTTGGAGTATTATAGTCCAACCATGTTCTGCCATTGTCAGGAATGCAAAAAACACTCCATGATCCTAACAATGCCATTCCTTGGCTAGATGCTGTGGAATGGTGCTTTAGAAGTCTAACATGGTGCACCGAGTGCCAGAAGTACCACTGGAAGTGCCACACCTTTAAGCCCTGTCCCTTCAGAATAAAAAATTCATTTGACTTGCTTGGACCGGGAAGATACTCTTCTGCTGCAGAAGAAAGACTTCACATCCACAGAGAACCTCTCAAAGTTCTACCAAACTCAGGCTGATGGCATGAATCAGGAAGTGATGAGTTACAAATAAAAATATTCACTATGAGAAATGAAAGTTTGCACTGTTTTTATGAAGTCAGGACTGTTGCCAAGTTACAAATTTCTTTGGAAAAATGAACAGGTGGTTCAGCTTCAGTATAGACTGTAGAGTGTTAAAGTCGCGGGTTTGGTATATGACTGTCAAAACCATAAGAAGTAGCCTGAGTCAGTGCTGACCTCTTTTGTTTATCCTTAGAGAAATGTAACATCCAGTTAAATCTATTACAGACATACCAAATCGATAATGCTGTCGCATTTTAGTTACACGTCCACCTTCAACCATAACGCTACAAAAGCCTACTGAGTTTTGAGCCTGTAGTAGAGATACTGCCTGAGCAATGGGCAGGCAGAGCTCAGCTCCCACATCACTGACGGACTGCAGCTCACTCTCCATCACTAGTACACTACTCAGCTGATGAACACTGCTATCACTGTGCCAGCGTGCCAAGTGGAGGCCCTAAAACAAGCACACTGAACTAAGTGGCATATCTTTAAGTGTCACTGAAATAACCATCTTTAGCTTCAGATTTGGAGAAAAAAGAAAAAAATACCTGCTCATTTCAGCCAAATACTGTAGAAGAAAAGACATTATGAGATCATTTCCCTTTTCCCTTGCAAATAACAAACCCAAGAAGTAGCCTAATTTATCTGGGGATTTAAGATTACCAGTTGAGAAACCAATTAGACAGTATAAATGCTCTCACATGAAAGCATATCAACATAAATGAGAGTAAGAAATTCAAGGACATATGCAGAACATAAAAAGCATAAACACAAGTTGCATGGATACCACAGATGCCCAAAGGTGTAAGACCAGCTTTAGCATGACCACAGCAGAAGTTTTTAAATCCTTTGCTTAGTTGGGCAGTGAGATTTCCTGGACTTCCATACTGGTAACCTTGCAAGCATTCAAATAAAGAAGGAATTCACCACTCTTCAGAAAGGTAGAAACTCTAAAAAGACCAGGACAGCTCCCTTTTCCGGCCTTCCTTATCCACTGAGTAAACATAGTATCACAGGCCACTTCAAGAAAAACAAAATGTATCACTGGAAAAACTGAAGAAAAAAGCTTTTTAAAATATTACATTATTTTCTTTTTAAGTGAAAAGAAAAGCTTTCTATTACCCTTCTCTTATTACAGATCTGAATGGTTCCTAGTTGGAAGATAAACATTTGTCAGCTAGAGTGGAAACTTTTGCCTAAGCTTTGCAATTTCCTTTGGATTTTAAAAATTAATACTGCAGTCTCCTGTAGCTCCCAAACATGCAGGTCTTAGAAGTAAGTGAAATTCACTAAAAGTACAGTTCTACAGTAAGTTAAAGCTTCTTGTACAAAAGTGTCAGAGCCAAGATGACAATACATCATCAGCAACAACAAAGCAATACTTACACATTCGAGGAATTGAAGGACATCTTTTAATACAGAAAATCATCTTATGTGACAAGCCTCCACTGAACAAGATGAACCATCCATTTTGACATCAGGCTGCACCCACACCTATCAATCCACACATGCACTCTACTAAGTTGTTCGCTGTATGCCTGAATCCAATGGTATTCACAAGAGCTTTGGGAATAAAATCAGTTTTCTAAAAACCAGGACAGCAATCCTTGAGAAAGGGGAAGATGAGAACAAAGTATTTAAGTGGCATGTTGAGCAACTCCAGAACAGCTTATTTTCATCCTAAACTAAGGCACAGTAGGTTAGTCATAATGCACTTCAGCTTGGTAGATGAGCTCACAAACTGCAAATCATTTTCTGCAGCTAGAGATCTTATTTTATAGATGCTTAAAAGGGATCATGTTCAGTGTTCTTTCTGCTATAAACTTTACACAGGAAATGATGACATAGTAGCAGCAAGTACAAAGAAGTGGTATAAACAAGACCTCTCGTAAATACCCATTACCTTTTAAAGTCTCTCAGGCATTCTTAGCGGTCACAGAAAGAATGGATGCTCTTCAGAGTCTCACCCAAGAACTACAATGCATGTACAAGTGCAGGATACATATATCAGCAAATGAAAAATAAACTCCTCTGGGTGCCTCAAGTAGTGCACAGAGACCAAGATAATCAGAAATGCCACATGATTGTCAGTTTAGAAGCTGAGACTGGGGACAGTATAGAATGAAAAACTCACAAAGACACTTCACCTACCACAGACTGCATATTGTTCCTTTGCACAACGATAATCAAGGGGAAAACTGCAACCAAATGAGACCACACAAGCACATAAAGTAGAAGATACACAGCAAATGCACCTCTCCTCTTCTCCTGTGGACTAGCTCACACATCAGAGACATCCACAAATCACAACAAACCACATTAACTTTTAATTCTGTTTCACAACAACCCAAGTTAGATCTCAAACTTATATAATACTACAAACTTGTTGAAAATTAAATCATCACAGACATGATGTTATAGCAGATGGCTGGAGAGTCCCCCTTCATATGCCAGTTGAGTTAAGCATGCCAGAAGTTTGAAAGCTACCTGAGACACATCCGATGTCTCCACCCTGTTACTGCTCCACAACTGAACAACTTTCTAACAATTTAGAATGCAAATTACATGAGAAACAACTTATGCTACACAATGCTTAAACTATCAATTGCACTGTCAAATTGCACCCAAGTTACCTGAAGTGATAAATCCTCTAACGACATAGTTTGAATGGCAATTCAACTCAGGCTAAATATTAAGTTGTGCAATTTCTCACACCTCATTGCATAGAAGTACTTGCACCAGGTATTTGTCCTTCTTCTATCAACTGTTTCCACTTCTGGCAAAGCTTTTCAAAAATGCAAATGGAATACATACTGAATGCAATACAAAGTTCACAGAATCCAAATCCTTACCAGCTACTTTTAAACAATCTCATCCCAGCAAGGATATTGTTACCCCACTGAGAAACTCAAGAATTGAACCTTAAGGGCTGCTTTATAAGAAGGACAGTATTTGACAGGCCAAATCACAGATACTAGCAAGACAAATCAGGAGACAATATTCAAATATCATAAACTAAGAAATAGCTATGTCTTCTTAAAAGCAAGATTTAGTTACTGAAAAAGACCCACAGTCTACATGACAAGCATACCTACAATCTTCATGTGTTTCTTCCAGCTCTAACAGATGAACATCAAAGCAGGAAAACAGCTAAGAGTATAAACCTGAGAGGCTAAAAGCTATTCAGAACAAACAGCTTTAAATCAAGAGATCTAGAAGGAATAATTTTAAGACAAATCCCTCAGCTTATTAAAATGTCCAGTCACCTCCAGATACCACAAGACAAAGGTAAAATAAAGAAATCAGGTTTTTTAGTGACAGGAGTGCCACTAGGAGCAAGATGAATGGCATTAATTCTTGAGATAAAAACCTTTCAAAGATTTTCAGAGTAAGAGCTAATAGGAATACTGAGATTTGATAGGGCAGGCCAGTACTAGAAGTGCCAAACCTCGCTCATGTATCACGTTACGTCCAAAAGCAAACAGAAGTTTCATTGCTCCTTGAATAATATTAACGTTCCAAAAGAAATCAGCAGCTTTCAAGAACCAGAAAGAGATCAGAGACAAAGAAACCAGGTGTGCCTAACCTACTAAAAACAGCTTGGATATCTGCAGGCTTACACAGACCAGCAAAAGGATGAGTACTGGTACTGAATTGTTAGCCTCTGCTATGCTCAGCATGCTGTACTGGGTCACTGGTTTTTCTGGGTCTCATATTTTGATTTTTAAGTTGGATCATTTTTTCCTTTCATAGTCTGCTGTATTTATAGACTGTTGCCAACTGAATGCTCAACAGTGGTTGCAATACTATTGCCATAATGCCCCTGTAATTGTTAAGTACTGGAATTTTCATCTGCTACCAACTGGTTTTGTTACTTTACCAAGGGACCTGCAGCTCCACATCTCTTCAGACATGCATAGAGACACACCAACAGGTCTCCACATCATGGCAATTTGGTTCTCCTAATGCCAAGTCACATCTCTTTAAATGCTTCCTTTTTCTAAGAAATTACCTTCCAGCACCTGCTGTTAGCACAAGCCACTGAATGGTAACCTAGGGAACACTTCTTCCTTACAACACTCCGTTACACTGGGCTCTGGGATAACCTTACATATACATCCACATGTTTAGTGTACCCAGTACAGCCAAGTGGGCATCCAGTGCTTCCTAACCCCTGGTTTCCAAATCAGAGTACCAACAATTCCAAGAGGGATTCCCCAAGCAACCAAGAAGGTACTGAACTACAGTTTCTGGTTGGCACACTTACCTGTTCAGTCACAAATGGAAAGTAATTTGGAGCAAGACTTTCAGAAGACAGCAAGGGCATCAAGCTTACACTCACAAGAAAAATAACTAATCCAAATTTTCCAGAAGTGATATCACTTGGACTACTTACTCATACTGCTGCATAAGTCTGCATGAATTCTCCTTCTGACTTACTAGTAATTAAGTTCATACTAATATGTACATTTTGGATAGCATGATCTAAATGTACGAAATGAAAAAAAAAAGTGCAATTTCACAGTGCAAGTATTAAATATCCTCAAAGTAGACAAAGTCCTTTTTAACTTTTCTTCAATAGAAAGCTTTCTAAACCCAGTTTCCTTTTTGTTCCTTTGAGAAAATGGAGAAGCAATTAGCATTTACAGCTTAGTTCCTGCTACCAAAATAACCCTTTAACTTTTTTTATTATTTTTATGGTGGATATAAATCGCACCAAATTGTCAAATCACAGCTATTTTCTATGCTACCTATACAAATAGGGCTGATTTCTGGCAAGCCATAAAACAATTATGGCTGAATTCCTGTAGCCCTTTGATATTCCGGCTTGCCTGTAGGGCTTCAAAGCCATCCTAGGAAAGCGCTAAAAATCTAATTTCCAGAAGGCACAGAAGGAAAATAAGGCATATCAATTCCCACATGCTCCAACATGAACACACCAAAACCTTAGCACTGGGATGACTATGTTTGAAAGCAACTTAGAACAAACACAGATGAGATACAGCAATGGTTTAAATCAACACTGCTTCATAGAAGGCAAAGATACAGACACCTCGAGAAAGAAGGCATAAGGCACATGACACCTGATTCCCCAGCACTCTCTGGAAGCTGGGAAGCACATTTTCCTGCTTAAGCATTCAGCTCTCACACCTTCTTGTGTGGAAGCAAAGAAACAGGTGACAAACAATCATAAATGTGTAAAAGAAAATGCAGAAATTGCCTAAGTCTGCATAGCAAGCAAAGCTATGATCCTTCCCTTTAAGGTACTGATATTGCCAGTAACAATTTACAAATACACAGAGATTCAACAATGCCAGGAACTTGAGACTTTTTATAGGTGTATTTTACATTTGTGTTGTTATTATTATTAATATGGAAGGGTCTCCCCATCATTTAAGCTGGGGAAGCTGGTTCTTTCTGTACCAACATGGTTTCTGATAACCATGAAAAAACTCTGAGAAAGGCTAGAGGACAAGACTATAACCCCTTTAAATAACTCCAGCAACATTTTTGCCTCTTAACATGGAATTATGAAGAGATTCAACTGAACAAATTGCAGACTGATTACTGTATTTCTTTACAAGAGAGAAACTCTCATATTGGCCAAAAAAAACCCCTGTTTGAGTAACATAACTCACATTGGTGTAGACACACAAAAAATGCAAAACAGCTTTAAAGTCCCTGCTATTTAAGCATCTGCTGTTTTTGGTTGAAGGCTAAAAGTTTTTTACCAGTAATTCCTACTGTGCACACGCATGCAGTATGAATGTAAATGCACAGAGTCAATATTAAATCAGAATTATGGACTCCCTGTTCTAAAGCTGTATAAATCAGTGGATGCAAAATTTGTATAAATGAGGCACATGCACCCATGTCACATTTTTTCTCCTCACAGAATGAACTCACATGTTCTAGAGGTGCTGCAGAAAATTAGCAACATCCAAAACAACCAAAATCCCCGAAAAACAAAACCAAAACCCAAAAGACAAGGACGATTTTGTTCTAAATCCATCCTCTTAAGAATAAATATCAGTCTGGTGATCTCTAACAAATGGTTTGGTCAATAAAGTGAAGACCAAAAAAAAGGAGAGCAACCTTTAATATTTGGCCTTTCCTGATTAGTGCCCACCTCCCATTCTTTTGTGGCACTCTTGAAAAAACATGCTTCTCATGATCATTTAGCATTTCCCCTAATTTTTATGAAGTCCACTCTTCTTAACTTTGGGAACAAAAACATAACCCTTAAAAGGCATAAACCCTTTCAATCCATACATAGCCATTGCTAGAGGTATTTTGCACTTAGTGTATCCCTAATCTGCAGTTAAATCATTGGGCCCCACATTGGTTTTGTGAAAACAATTATAGAAGTGGTTTAGACACCAGCTATGTAATATTAATGTACATACAGTACAACAGGCTGCATAAAAGTGAAAGAAAGAAAACTGTCTTCAGAGAGCACAAAGAAGAAGCTTTAGCTTCAGTGCCTTATCTTGCATGCCAGTCTTAATCAACATTAATTTCCTTTGGTGTTTTTCATGCAAGGATACAAATGACAGTCTTCTTTATTTAAGAATAAAACTGTTCAGTAAAAGGATGCTCCAGAGTTCTTCTGTGTTTAGATTATGTGATTGAAGTTTCATGGCAAGCAAACTGATCTAATCACTGCATTAGGTTTCCAAATCACTTATTGGTAAAGTTAAAACAAAGTCTGTAAAAATACAATATATGGAAACACATTTACAGATTATGTGCAAGCTCTAGACCTTAAAATAACATGCTCTATATCCAACATTTATTAAACTGATTTTAAAAACAGAGGTTAATTTAGATTCAATCAAGGAAATATTGTTGTCTAGATCTAAGGACAGACTACAAAGGAAAGAACTTAAAGAAAAATGTAAAATTTTTCATCGTCTAGAATACACATATTGACAACTTCCCAGATCTAAACTACTCCTAAACACAAACTGAAAAAAACCCCAGAAAAACAAACACAAAACCCCAAGCCACAATTTAAATATTCCATACTGAAACACAATAGCTACTTTTGACTATATGCTTAAAATGTCAATCTTCAAGTAGTTTATTAGTATTTCAACTAATGTAAATTTCATTTCAGGCATTAAGACAAACATGTAAGGAAATATCCCTGCAGTTCAAGATCTGTAATCTAATACTACTAAACTTCTGTTTCAACACCTGCAAGGTCTGCCGCGATTGTTTAGCTTTGCCTCTATTATATTACGAATTCAAGGAAGTAACCTAAAGTAGAATCTGCTTCATAGAAACAAACTTGTTTCTATTTTGTTTCCAGGCAATACTCAGTAGAAGGGCAGTGCTAAGATCGGACTGCAATGCCTGCAGAAGCAAAGAAGTATTTTACTGATGCTGGCTGTTTTATTTGATTTAAGTTCAAAGGCTGGTCTTGGTATTTGCACACAACTGCTAAAGGCACTTAAAGAGCTTGGATGGAGTTGCTTCACAGTAATTTATACACAAATACCTTACAGCATTTTTAAATCACCTGTAATATCTTCTATTAAAAGAATCACCTAGGGAAGAATTATACAAAGAATAATAAAAGCCAGTATCCTCATAAAAAAGGATGCTAGGTAATTACAGAGACTGGTTGGAAGGTTATTACCTCTCCCTGCTTGCACGGAGTGGAGTTTAAGACCACAATATATGTGTTCCGGTTTTCTTTCTCCTAAGCAAAAGAGTCTTACATTCAGACCAATCTCAAAAAAAAAAAAA
>VWYP01009726.1:16052-31249 GCA_013400435.1 Pycnonotus jocosus | reverse complement strand
AAAAAAAAAAAAAATAGCCTTAGAAGTCTTCCTGAAATCTCCACTCTTCAAATAGTAACAATAATGCAACTGCACTGCTATATTGCCACTTCTATTAACCTAACTGTAATGAATAATGAGTAGACTATAAGTTATGGTTAGAATACTTTTTGCTGAAAAGACATCACAGCAATATTCTGCAGAAATAGGCTAAGACATGGCACAACTGAAAGGGGCCAAAAAAAGCCTCACCAAATTTAAGTTGGGACCTTCTGTTTTAGAATATTTACTAGGTACAAATGGAATAATTTACAATACTCACAGAAGCCACACACTTAAAAACACTTCGGACACATACGGGCAGCCAGGCAAGGAAATAACTTGAGTGCCAAAAAGATACAGTCTTCACTGCAGGAATTTTATCACAGACAAGAGCAGAGCTTTGCAGCTCTAAGAGACATAACCCTAATAGTAGCAACAACAAAATAGATTAGCAACCTTCATATATTACAGAGGAATTTACAAGAACAGTATCTTCTAATTTCTGTACAGCAAAGATTTCTTTGGCAACCTCTAAAGGAAAGACTGAACAAAGCAATACGTTTACAAAACACATCTTTTGGGTTTTTAACTCCCAAAAAATACATATGCTTTCTAAGTATGTTTCTTATCATCTCTTTACTCCTTGTTGTTCCTCATGCCAATACCTAGATCATTATTTTTTAGAGATCTGAAATTTACCTGTTGAGAACTTTTTTGTGTAGTTAACTGACCTTGCCCAAAACTAGTTCAACTGCACTTCCATCTTCTTGTCAGCCACTAAATTCAGGAAACAATCTACATAAATACTTTCCACATTCAGTCTTCAAACACAACAAAACCATTCCACAGCCTTCCTCCCCATTTCTTAAAAACTCCAGAGTGGATCCTATGCAGAGTTATCCACTGGCAGTAGACACCCACCTCTGTCTCCCTGTAAGCATGTCCCCTGAGTCACTCCCCCGCATGCTGCCGGTGCCGCACAGGAGCCAGGCTCAGGAATGCAGCGCCTGCTGGGCCTGTGCTCAGCAAAACAAAACCCCCAAGCCCTGCGGGACACAGATGGGGTGAGCACACACTCTGCAGATTCTGCGGGACACAGATTCTCCACAGCACCTCCACTTACTAAGCATTCCTCTAGTGAAAGGTGGCAACTGGATACTGGGTGCAAAGGATCTGCCTAAAAAGAACTAATCTTACTATTCTGCTTATTAATGTCCATTTCTTTTCCCTCGTAAAAGCTTACGCCACAGAGACAAAACAACACCATCTCAAAAAAATATTGCAATGGTGCACGACTATTTTAAACATAAAAGTTTTTCAGCATTTTATGTTTAGTGATATTTAAAGAAACATTTTGTTACAACTATTTCAAAGCAATAGTCATTAAGACCTTTTCACAGAAACAGGTTGGAGACTACACAGTTTCAATATACTCTGCTCTTTCACGTGGTTTTGTTTTCCTTGTAGCCATACTAAGGCATTTTAAGACACCAAGAGTATCCAGAATTATAGTGTGCTGTAAGAAGGCTCGGCAAGAAGAAGAAAACAAAACCAAAACAAAAGAAAAAAATTACCCAACAAGTTAAAAAAAAAAATCACACAACACCAAACAAACAAAAACAAACAAAGCCCCATAAAAATCCAAAGCCACAAAAATAAAAATCATCTGGCATCATCCTAACTGAAAATACCTGTCCTGGAATATTACATCAGATCTGTGCATCTCCATGTTCAGAGAGCACACAAGACTTCAAGTTCAATCCACCCTTTCCTTTTCAGTAAAACATTGTGCCAGTGCTGCGATGACAAACTTCCACTGTGTAAATTATTTTTACCAAGTTCTTCAACAAAATATTCACTGGGAATTTACATTATGTAAAATGAAATGTGCATATTTTTTGTTATTATAGAGCCCGGTACAGGATAACAAGAGGAATTAAAACTCCACTTACCCATTTAATATCAATCAATCAAAATTCCCCAAGAAAAATTCATTACAAGAAACGCTGCTTTGAGTAACAGCAAACATTTTTGGACCTGTCATTTCTCTACACAGATGATGGAAAACAACATGATTGCTGGCCACGAGCCTACAATGTCAAGTAGTTCTGTTTCCACTGAATCTCCACATTTTTCCTTCCTGGATAACTTGCCCTTGCCCACAAAAGGTAGAATATTGTCTCCCTCTAAGTACACATAGTCCTCAACTTCCCCTACAAGTCTATACCTTGCCTGTCAACCCCTAATGCAAGATGTATGCTATGTTCACATTACTTCTATTTAGAAAGAGCAGAACAGCAATTGTCTCCCTGAATTGGAAGGAATTCTTCTGCACAAGCTTTAGAACAGCAGTTGCAAATAGTAAATCCGGACGTATTGAAAACCACAATATATCATAGGAGTCATCAGCAAAATCAATCCACGTCACACTGCTCGTTCAGTTCTGCCGTTTTGCTTTGTTATGTGTAATAATTCACTTTATCATCGTAACCGAAAATAGAAACACTTATGCCAGTATTTACCTTTACGACCAAGATACCCTATGAAAAATACATATATCCTACCATGTACAGCCCTATGTTTTTTATTACATAGAGCTATGGACAAGCAACTGCAGTCATACAATTGCAATCTGTATGCATCAGCTGCTCAGAGTATGTCTGAATTGCATTTAAAAGAAATTACATTTGATCTGTCTTTTAGACGACATTATAACTGTCAAGACCTGTGTTACCATAGCGTTGCACAAATTTTAAAATCAAATTCATCCAGACCCACTGGGCTCATCCAGGGAGCTCAAAGAAACAAACCTGTACTCCTCCAGAAAACCAGAGTCAGTGCAGGAGTTTGGCACAGGATTAACAGTGTGATACAGCCCATACCTGGCAAGCAAGGGAGAGAACTAAGCCAAAGATACTGATAAGATCTCTGATGACAGACATAAATAGATTTAATTATAAAATCAATTCTCACACAGATATTTAAGTAAGTATACAGATGTTTTATATTGCAGTCTGTTCTTCCAGCCCTTTATATACTGAAAGGCATATCAAAAAGGCAAAAATCACACAAAAAGCAAACAAGATCTTGAATTGCAAGCTAAGTGTTTTATGACAAGATGAGAAATCATAATTTCCATGCACACACATATATGTTAGAATTTGACTGTTCCTTTGTCTTCATATATGTCTATCAATCACTGCCAGGAAATGAAGAAAGAGGATGGCCACCTATGAAATTCCACTGGTTTAAAATTGCAGGTAATTGTGACAAGAATCCCACAAAAATTCTTGTAGTCAAACTTTAGCAGCCTATAGACTTCATTCTGAATTAAACATTTCTAAATCAGCTGTGTTTCTCCAGCTATTGCAAGCATCATCAACAAGTTGTACATTCAGGTTACCACCTGAATGCATAAAATTGTCTTTTTTACAGATTCTACCAGAACAAAGGACAGATTAATCCTCTTCAACATTTCTCCCTAAAATCTGAATGAAAAACTCTAAAAGCCCCAAAACCAAACCCAACACACAAAAACCCAATCCTAATCACACTGCACAACATTGTCACAAGAATTGCCTTCATACTTAACAAAGCTATGTCCAACATTTTACAATTTACTAAATCTTAACAGACATAATTATGCCTGCAGTTCATATTGCCTAACCTGTAATTGTAAATGGTTTAAACATTTCTGACACATTTACTTTTCTAAGGATAAAATCTGTACAGATGTAAATAGAGTCACAATAATTACTGAACACCACAGTTGTTTTCATTTTCTTAAATAAATTTAACTAACTCCATTTTTAAAACTGAGGTATCTTCTCCCTCATTTTACTAAAAAAAGTGATGATTTGATCTTACACAAAATAATCTGGTTTTCTCTAGTTTAAGTAAGTGTTATTCTATAGCCATCCAAAAATCTTTTGTATGACAGCCCTGAAACTACACTTCCTACCATCTAAAATCTAGAAGAGCTACAAACAGCAAATATTAATATTGTAGCTTTAGTGAGAAGTAACTAGAATTCCTTAAAACTAAAAAAACTGTTTCAGCAACTAAACCTTATACAAATTTAACTTAATGTGAAATAACCAAGGTTCTTCTACAACTTAAGAGAGTCAGAATTGATTGGCAGTTTCTGACAGAAATCAGCATTTGCCCTTGCAGAAGCATGCTTACAGGGAAAAGAAATGTAAGCAGAAGTAGCACCTCTCCCATCCAGGAAAATTTAAATAAGCACACATTGAACACACAAATCACACAATTAAACCACAAAAAAAATGTGCAAATAGACTAGAAAAGTTTTTGACACTGGAAGATGCAGCAGCCCTATTATTTCTCAGTCTTTTCACACTGTTTACTTCTAAGTAAAGCCTAAATATAAGCTTTGAATGCGATTATTTTTTGAGTCATATCAACAAGGGGAAATTATTTATTAGAAACCAGGCTTCCTGTACACATAGTATCTTAAAATCAAAGGCACCAATTATTTACTGATGTCACTCATGTAAATATAAAATGATAATGATAGCTTCTCAATATTGAAAATCTTTATGCTTTCTTCTAAGTCTGTGAAATGCCCTTTTGATTTGCATCTGGCTGAATTAGAAAGTGCACCTAAAACCACATGTGTACTCTCAAAGCCATTCACCTTCTTATTCAGTAGAAGCAAAATTAAGTCTCAAGAGCTTCCTGTTAAACAAATGAAGTTCTTCACTAGAATCAGTCATTTCATATGACCATTTCATAACTAAGAGCAACAACTGCACTAAAAGATCCCACATCAAACCTGTATCTGTTAGACTGATGGAAAAGAAATTCCTGGGTGCATATCATACTTAGATGGTTAGGCTCAGACAAATTTAAGAGGGGAAGAAAAGCAAAGAAAACAGAGCTAAAACTGATCTAAGTTCTTACAAGCATAGCTAAATATTCTAATAAAATACAGAGCATAAAACTGGTTGCCTGTTTAGTAATCTTGATAGTCTGCCTATACTAGCTGGTATGAAAGGAAACTTGCAATCATGTGGGAAGAATCTGTTTATGGGCCCCTATCCTCATACCACTCAGTTCACTAAAATTAATAGAGTTAAGACTCTCAATGACTTTTAAATGTAAAAAAAGGATTTTTTTTTTACAGTTAAAAATCATGAAAAGGTAAAAAAAATAAGCAAGAATAGCAAAAAGCATCTTTTGCAGTAACTAAATATATTTCAAACTGTCATGATTCACTAAAATCTCATTCTGCACTAACAGACCTGAATGAAAACAACCAATGCTGGAAATGTGAACTTGCTAGAAGACAATGACAGTTGGTCCTTCCTATGCTAGAATACCAAGCAGCTTTACTTCCACCACTTTGCCATAGCAATGTAAAACTTACTGAGCTAGAGAGATGCACTAAGCAGCTTTGCTCTCGGCTCCACAGAGAAAAGCGACATCTCCCACTTTTAAAGTTACGATATTCCAGTTGACCAAACCAACATTTTCACATTCACTAAGCGATTAGCACAGAAATACTGCCCACTTTTTTTTTTAATAGGAAAAATTTAGTTTGTCAAAATGTGTCACTTATTAACAGAAATTTAACCACTCGGAACATACCAGTCCCAATGCCATTTCTGAGGTGCTTATGAGTCATCAAAACACAAAAGATACATTTCCTTATCCAACTGAAATACTGTAAGAGAAAGAGTAAGTCAGACAACTGTTGAAGAACATCACCAGCATTTGTTGGACAAGAAGAAGAAAGTATTTCTACATTGCCTAGCATCCATACAATTAACAAGACATATTATGATGCAATAACCACAGCTCCTCTTTTGGAGGCATTATAGCAGTGGATCAAAACTAACCACAGTCAGGTGACACACCTCGTTTCACAGACATTCTTTATAATACTTCACCTCTACACACAGGACTATTTTCATCACATGGATGATGAAAGATAAGCAGCATGCGCTTTGAAAAAAACTTCTAAACTTTTAAAACTTCTCCATATCTTTTCCAACCAATTTACATCAGCAGACAAGATTTGCAAACAGCAGCATTTGTTGATTGCATGACCACTCTAGCGAGTTTTTGTCTTGCAAATATTACTCAAAATTGAGTCTGGGCATAAATCTACTCTGTTTAATGTGACTGGCAGTCCTGTTGCCACACCTCCATGAAACTACTCCTGGAAATCAGACAGCAGGAGCATCAAATGGGATGAAGTAAAAAGGACAAATCACTGCACACTCCTGTAAGCCCCTCCATGCAAGGATAAACTTAGGCACACAGTCATCATAAGGCAAACAAAGCCATAAAACCACAGCCAAGCTCAGGATTTTAAGGTGAGATAGACTGAACGACGAAGAATACTATTTTATTAGGCCACTCAAGCTTACCTATACTTGGTCCTCTGTTAAGTCACTATCACCCTTCCACCCTGCCAACACACACAAACCAACCCGCTCTGCACTCCAGTGACTGAACACCACTCCAGTAGTGTTGCCACCTTAAAACTAATGCAACTTTGGGATACAGGACCCTGCTTGCTCTGTAGCAACTATTAGCAGAACAAACACTTGGACACGCCTTTGCAAACTCACTGCCAACATCTAGTATTTCCAAAATTTCTAGCATAAACAGATAAGCAAAGCCATAGCTGTAGCTGGCAAACCAACAGTTTATCCAGATATTCTCGTAAATTTGCAAAGCAAATGACCTGGCAATAATTTATCTCCCTTGCCTCCCCTGGTAGCTGGAATTACCGTGTCCCTAATAAAAAGTGATCTAGCAACAGAAATACTTTATGAGTTAATAACACCAATCTTAGCTTGTTGATTTATTAAATTCAAACTGATCCACAAGCTTTACAGATAGACCTAATGAACTAAAACTTTTCCTACCAGGCATACATCTTAGAGCAACCAGTCTTATCATGAATGCAGAGATAAAAACAACACTTATCAGACAACTAGGTGATTATGCCTAGCCCATATACTAGTACTTGCTTTTGATTAATACTATGCACCTAATTTCAGCATGCTAAACCCATGGCTCGGGAAAAGTCTGTGAAATTACCAAGTATCTCCAAGTGGTAAGTTATCCTATGCTAAAATAATAAAGTATATAACTGCAGACAAAGTGATGGAAAACAGGGAGCTTGACTAGCACTTCAAACACGCAAATCATTCCTATAAACATGCAACACTTGAGGTATCAAACCAAACTGTTAGCATTGATTTACAGAGACCAAAAAACACCTTAGAATACTTCTGTCAAAAATTTTAACAGCACTTCTAAACTAGAAAGATAAACTGCTCCCATTTACAGGGCACGCATTCACCACTCTTTTAAACACTTTACAACAGCAGAGAACATTCTAGGTAATTAATACATGGATCATTCCCCCAAAGTGATTTCAAGGACCTGAAATTTCTTCAGCATCAGTAGTTTCAGGAGGCTAAGCAAAGCTCAAAACTGAATGGAGTGCCTGTCATCCAGGTTGTAATTTCCTGAATGAGAACGGCAGCAGAGCTCTCCTACAATCCAAGGCAGGTACAAGCACTGTACAAGTCCCCTCCAAGCTATATAAGAGGGCATCCTTCCCAGCAGTTGCTACATCATGAAGATGATGCATACAAACAAAACCCCAAAATAAACACTTTAAAACAATTACTTAAATGACTGTATAACTGAACTCAGCAGGTGGAGTCACCAATCAAGTAGCAAGTGATGTATCCCTCACTTGCAAAAGTCCTAAGCTATATTTTTATTAGCAAGCTCCACATCACACCTAGCAACCAAATTTGGGCAGCAGAATCATGTTCCCAGAGGCCAGAGAGCAAGTATATAAATATAGCAGAAATAATAAAAGCAGAGTGGACCACAAACAACCCCTGTGCAGACTGGGCTTCAACTATTAAGCACACTTTCTACCACTGATTTCATAAAATACATCATCTAATTCACTGAATATGAATAATACTATCTCAGCTATTTAGGCTATTTAGATCTGTTCTCAGGAGTTTTTCTGACGAACTATTTAGATTGACTTAAAGTCATGTTTTTTACACAAGAAATAGAAAAAAGCAAAAGGAAGACTCATCAGGACAAGCTGGGCAATTTAATTCAACAGTAATACTGCAGTATTTCATACAATTCACTGAAAACTGTTTGTGTAGTACTGCACAGATTTAAATAGCTCCAAAAAATATACTGATAGTATGAAAGTAAAAGGGAATTAATTGCCTGTACTTCAGAGAATAAACTCTGGAGCTGGAATACTGTAATTCTTACACTCCGATGCTTAAGGGAAGGAAAGCATTCTAGAGAACACACAATCACTGACATGAAAAGTCACAGCTTGGTATCTTCCAACCGAGAAATATTAAATCAAACTATATGTTTTTACCCTACCACAAAGCAAAGCTTTTTTATCTCCACACTCAAAATTTTCCTGTCTTTTGCTCCATGCACACTCAATTCACCCCACACTAGCTCCAAGTAGACAGGATTTATGATGATGTTGCTCTAAGGAACTGGAGAAGCACTAGATGCCAATAAAGATCGCAGACCAAATGAAAGATAACTCCTAAGCATTGTGTCTGTACAGATAAATAAACCTGCTCACTTCTTTTATTTGTACTGTTCCCTCAACCAATCCCACTACAATAATCAAGACAAGCAAAGGCTCAGGAAATAGACCCGAAAACAAAAGGCTTCTTACACGTCTCCCAGCCAAACTTCTACAGGTACAAATGCACTACATATACACACCTTTTGAGACTTTTTTTTAATGTACTCACAAAAATATGAAGCCCAGGAGATGAACAAGCAGGAAGAAGTTGAAGGAGTCCAAACACAACTACCAAAATCGGAACAGCAACACATGTACAGGCATCCCCATTCCAGTCATACAAGACATCGGGAGAAAACAACACCAGAAGGAAGTAACACATGGGCAAAAATCGCCAGTGAGGACCTACGCAGGGACAGAAGCTAACTCCGGGCCACTCACCACCGGGAGACCAGAAGGAGTCGGGACTCAGACCCATGGCTGGGCCAAGCTCTGCGACCACAGGCAACAGCCAGTGGACATCCCCGCGGCAGCAAGCGCACGAAGGGGCAGAGATGAGCCCCTCCCGACCCCGGACAGCCCTGCAAGCGGCGGGAGAGAGCCCCGGCAGCCCACACCGCACTGGCGGCCGCTTTTGTTCTCCACCGAGACCGGCAGAGACCCACCGCCTGCGCCCGCTCCGGGCCGCCTCCAAGCGCTCATCCCAGGGGAGACCCCACTACCTCTTTTCGGCCTGGGGAAGCTCTCGTGCAGGTGAAAGATGACCTTCTCCACAAAGTGCTGAATGTTGCTATGCTCAGGCCCTCTGACAAACACCATCCAGTCGTGGGTGAAGCCTTCCACGGTGGGTTTCTTCCTGACCTGGGCTCGGTGTCCCAGCTCCAGCTTCACCTGGACGGCACACTGCGGGAGAAGAGGCGGGGAGCGGCCGGTGAGCGCCCCAACAAGCGGAGATGGGACTGGCGGCCGGGGGAAACCGGACCCATCGCGGGCAGTACGGGGGCACACGGACACAGCCGTTCCATAAACACGCAGGAAGAATTTGGTGGGGACAGAGTCGGCAAAACCGGCAAGGCACCGTGGCAGCAGCAACAAAAATACGGCCCCACAGGCGAGGGCGTAGGACAGCTCTCGGTGTCACCGGCAGAGCGCGGGGAGGCGACCCGGGGCCCGCTGTCAGGGACGCTCAGTCTTGCCCTCAGCGCCTCCTCACTCGCTGCCCGCGCTGCGGCGGCAGGACCACTGCTCCAAGTGCGTGCGCGCGCCGCGCCGCCGCCGGGAGCAGCGGGAGGCAGGGAAAGCCGCATGCGAATAGAAATTCCCGGTCACGCCAGCCCCTTCCCAGCGGCGCCGGGCAGCGCGGGGCGGAGGGCCGGAGGAGACCCGCGCTACTCACCGAGCCGGCCATGCCTGGGGCGCCGGTTCCGCCGGGGCGCTCGCTGCCGTCCCCCACCCCCACCGCGCAGCCCTAATTCATGAGGACGTGGAGGAGATGGCGGGCGCGCAGAGAAGCGGCGAGCGGGCGGCAGGCATCCTCTGTTTTGCTGCTCCGGCCGGCTGCGGCGACTGTTGCCGGCTCTGGCTCGCAGCTCCCCGCGCTCCCGTTCCCCGCGCTCCCGCTCCCCGCCCGCGGCAGCCCCAGCGCTCGCCCCAACCNCCGAGGCGACAGCTCTGCCACCGTCACCGCCACTGCCCGCACCCCGCACCAACAAACGTCTCCGAAAAGCCCCCGATGAGCCCCCTTGCAAAAACAAAGAGAGGAGGACAGCAAGGGAATCCTCGGCTTGCACGGGGATGGCAGGCGACGACGGGCACACAGCAGGCAGGAAATAAAAAACGGGATTCTTCAACACATTTGTAGCGTCAGCTGCTTTTCTACCTGTAAGGGGCTTAGAGTCTCCTAAAACACGGTTACTGCCTCAAGCATTTCCGCATCTCGTCCGTACTATGGGAGATAACGTGGGGATTCCTGTCACGGGAATACGCCACTCAGGAGATGAAGTGATTTACTGTGAATGTCTAAATCACGGTGCTGACGTTCGTGAGATTACTATTTTCCAACAGACATCAAATTGTCAAAAATTGCCGGTAGTAACTTTTGGCACTTTCATAACTCATTTAGTCCGTTCGGTAATTATATTTTTGACAATGTTGCAATGGCAGTGACTGGTCACAGCACAGCAGTCCTTTCCGAGAGCAGCATCCCACACGCAGATGGAACCCCCTTCCCGGGCCTTCCAGGTGTCACCAAGAGATGGCGCGCCGAGTTCTCGAGCTAATGTCCTCATTTGACCTCTCTAGATTTATATCTTCTCTTTTTTTCATTTCGGGAATCAGCGCACATTGTCCAAAATTTAGCGTGATTTAATAATTCCTTCGAAACTACTGAGCTGCATCTTTCTTTTCTTAAAGATTTTGTAAGCCCTAATTGATAAAAAACAGTACTAAGAATTGAAAAGGATGAATAGAATTTGTAACAATTCCAACAAATTTGTAACAAGGTACAACATGACTCGAAATGTATACGAATATCCACGTATATGAATATCCATGTTTTAAAATTCTGATATGATATCTGAAACATCACTTATCTTCTAATAACCTTGCATTAGGCAAGCCAGCAAATATAAGAACTCCTGCCGAGTCCATAAATGCACCAAAGCTGATTCTGACAAGTTTAAAACTTTGTTCTTGAGTAAGGACTATGCATGTGAGCAAGGGCAGAGAGGCTGTACCACCACCAAGCTTAATGCAGTGTGCTTCCAGCTGTCAGGACCCATCTGAACAGAGCATCATCTTCCTAGCTTGGGATTCTACTGCATGGAATGGAGCTGGATCATCTGCTGGAGTCCTTCTATGCTGACTTATTTCTTATGTATTTGGACAATATTTGTCCTTTTGACTTAAAATTGGACAGAATCACTACAAACAGTTTTCCTTAATCAAATACCAGTGCCACAATGGAAATGCTTCTATTCCCTAACTTCATCCATCCTAAGTCTTTTTGGCTACTTAACTGAGACCACTCAGTTGAGTAATCATTACTCAGAAACATCTGATGATTCAGGCTCAAATTTGGAAAAGAAAAGGAAGTTGTTTACTGTTTGTCAGTTGTGAAGCAATGTTGATTTTTAAACAACAACAAAAAAACCCCAAACGCAGCATTTGTATTCAAGCTCAGGGGTTGAGTTGCAATCAGAGCTATGATTTAAAAATCTAAAAATGTCATGAATTCCAAATATAATCTTTGGCTGACAGGAGCAGAATCAAAGAATGATCTCGAGCTTTTAAGTGACAAACTGGTGCAACTAATAACTTCATTTTGGATTAGCAGTTAAAATTAACATTCTTTGATCTCATTATAGCAGATGGATATAACCATGTGCATATGACTGTGCAAAGATACTGGCTTAAAGAACTACAGAGTTGTAAAGGTGAAGGCAATTTCCTACAAGTCTATCCAGTACTGCTTAAACAAGGCTTATCAGGGAATAACTGCTCAGCTGCTGGAAAATCAGAGACATTTAAGTTATGTTCTTAGAGGTGTTTAGGTTAACAACCTAAATATTCACATAATCAACTCCTGCAAAATGCTTGCACTTTTTATGTGTGCTGAAATAACTGATACTGGTGCTTCCTGGAAGGCACCAGTCCGTATGTTCAGATATCTTCAGTCATACCTGCATCAAGCTGTGACACATCATGCATAGATCTCAGATCCCTGACTTACATGGAACATGAGTCAACATTTCTGCTGAGTATACAGCTAACTGTGTAGAGTGTAGATGAAATAGTGCAGAATTACATCTGACCTAACAGGAGCTGTATTTCATAGCCGTACTGTTGGTGATTCCATACATGACTGAAAGGAACTGCTGCCTTTCTGTATTGTTTTCTCACACAAGGCAGATATGTCTTATGCCACAGAAGACTGTTTTCCAGCTTATTTGGATACATTGAATTGTCTTCAATATTTCAAACACAGCTGTTTTAAATTTCTACTTGAAGTTCAAATAGAACTTTTGTGACCCAAGTCTGACTGACTCTTAAATAGGCCTTGTTTTCAAATATTTCAAGAAAAGCAATGAACTGAGAAAGCCAATATTATTGGCTATAAATGAAACCACAGTGTCTTTTAAATGTATCATCAGTCTGAATTTCTCTATATTTAAGATCTTATGCAGACAATATAAAAAAATCATAGTCAATCTTGATCCAAGCCAGATATTGATTACAATGGCCTTGAACCAGAGCCAAAAGTTAAAATAAGCCTGCAGCTGATCTTACACATACAACAAGGAATATGTCTAAGTTTCTTTGTAATGCCACTCTGGCTGCTTGGACCTAATGGCAGAATACTGTGTCTGGATTATCTTTCTTTAGTCAGCTTCATAGGATGAACAAATGCCTAGCAGCCTGAGCCAAATGTATGCCTGTTTTGAGGTTTTATTGGCTTGTCAATTTCTAATCGCAAATCAAACAGAAAATAAGCACTTTAGATGGAAACGTATAAAGCCCCTCACCAATAGAAAAGATCTGTAAGGCATGCATGATTTAGAAAACAATATAAACAGTTTATAACAAACCACTGGTCACATCAGAGGGATGTAGTAGTAACAACAGAAGATAAATTCAAAAAGGGGTCTTGGCTATGCACAATATTACAGTATAAAAGGTTAAAAAAAATTTTAGTGGCCTCTAGGGACACATAAGGAAACTCATCAAGAGTGGAAAAGTCTTGTTGAAAGACCTACAAGGAAGTATTTAGGGATTTATTTCCTCAAAATGGTGGTGCTCCTAGAGTAAATGCTCCTGTTAGTCAAAGAAATAAGGTCAGATTCTGTACTCTGTTTACAGCTGTGTAATGACTAAGTTCAGAGAACTTGTTTTGGATTTCCCCAGGACAGTCTGATCACATGTGCAAGGGAGATATTAGGTAGTAACTTTAGTGAAATCAATGTCCTCAGTTTCTGGCCTGATAGGAAATCACTCCATTATTAATCAATCAAGTATAAAGCAGTTATGTGACCATCTTCACTCTGCACCAGGTTCTTGTGGTGGCAGCAACCTCAATTTGAATCCAAGTCATGGCACCAAAAACACTGTTGTGAACTGACCCTGTCTGCATGCCAGGCATCCACCAAAGTGTCTCTCTCACTCTCGTATTCAGCTGGACAGAGGAGAAAAAATACAACAAAGGGTTAATGGGTTAAGATAGGGATAGAGAGAGACTACTCATGAAATACCATCATGGATGAAAACTGGAAATGGCTTAACATCACTTTGGTGAAAAACTCCTGGTGGAAAACATATTTTTAAATCAGTGATAAGTACTCATACAGTTACAGGGTCTTGGCTGTCCTCATCTTTAAAGAATTCATGATTATGCCCTCACTGATTCAGTTTTATCCCAAATTTATGGATGGCAAATTGAAATAAAGAGACTAACTAAATTATTTAACCAGGAAAAACCAGGTAAGGCATGAAGGTTGAAAGCAGTTAAACAGAATGAGAAGAAAGTTTGGCCCTGAAAAAAAAAATAGAAAAAATTAAGAAATAGAAAAAAGCATGTAAGCAAAAGTGGTATTGGAGAACAGAGACACCGAAATACACAGCTAGTTCAACAATCAATAGGAAATTATTTGACAGATGTGGCATTTGAGAGAACATTGCAAAGTTTAAGGAATAAATTACATACATATTTTCAGAAGTCTGGCCTTAGGAGCTTGATAGGCACATTTCAGAAACCTAAACAGCAATCATGAATCAGAAATAGCAACTTTCACATATGAGAAAGTTGTAAAGCATGATTAGCCTACATATGGGAGTCAGCCAGTAATAACAGCATAGTGAGGAAGCTAGAAGTAATTTTTATGAAGACATAGAGGGAAACAAAACATAATTAAGATCGGTGGACATGTTTTGCCAGCTGTTGGAAGTGGATCAGTGAATCTGCAGCCTGTATATTCTGACTTGCCATACAAGATTCAGATGTCCTTCCATATAGGCTCTGTGTGGTCCTCTGAATTCAACAGACGTCAGTAGTAAGCGGGTATATTTCATTTACACTCCTCCTAAGGGTAGGCACCCCTCAATTAGCAATAAATTTCCTATCAGATTACTTTTCATCACCATGTGACATCAATTCCAGACACTTTTACATATATTTAAAATTTCCAATAAAAGCTTCCCAGGTCTCCAAGACACAAATGCAAAAAGCATGCTATCCTGATTTACTGCAATTTCCACCTATCAATGCTCTGCTGCCTCACTCATTCTCCATTTATCTGTTCCTCACATAGCATATTTTAAAGTGACCAAAGCTATACATTTTATCTGCTTCAGACTGCAAATACATACAAATGTGTGTGTGTGTCAAAATAAATACTCTCTCTCTCTCTTTCTATATATATATGCATAAACAAACATAGAGCAAGAGCAATGATTTGCCATCACATTATTCATTCAATCTTCTGCCCTTGCATCCCCACCTCAAGTAAATTCTTGAAAGACTAGGGTAAAAAGGTGCAATGATTCTTATGAAAATGGATGCCAGGAGACTTGTATGTCTTTGAGGGGAGTTTTAGAAAGTGATACATTGTCC
>VWYP01009726.1:0-15998 GCA_013400435.1 Pycnonotus jocosus | reverse complement strand
ACATTGTCCCCTCAGGCTCCTTGTCTCTAGGCTAAACAACGCCAGCTCCCTCAAGTGCTCCTTGTATATTTTGTCCTCCACACTCTCCAGCAGCTTTGTTCCCTTTCTCTGGATACATCTCCAGCACAGTGTCTGTTCTGCAGTGAAGGAGGAGCCCAAAACAGAACACAGAATTCAAGGTGCAGCCTCACCAGTAATGGGATGACCCCTTCCCTGGTCTTGCTAAAGTCACATCAGGACTTGCAAACACACACTGAGTAAATCTAAACAAATGAATGGTCTTGTTAATCTCAATGACAACAATTGGAATACTCATCTATTTTTAATCACTCCTGAGCAGTCTTCTTGTAGTTTTGTGAGGTTAGCTAATGTCCATTTAAAGAAAAGAAGTGGAAGCATAAAACAATCTAAATCACATCCTTAACTCCATTCCTTGAATTCTTCTTAGGTTTTGTCATGCTGGATCACGTAAAAGTAGAATACAGTTTGTTATTTTGGAGTCTAGTGAGGTTCAGCTTCTATTACTCACTCTTGGCTGTTCAAAGTCTACCTCATTCATTGTTGCCCATGCAAGTATGAAGATGAACCACCAACAAAGTTAGATCTGGATTGTGCAAAGGAACATCAGCTAGATCTGCCTGCAGTTTACTTGAAGAGTTCATCACTCGCTTACACTAGTGATGTTTGGCCCCGTTGCATCTTTTCAAAGTTATATTATCCAGCACTAGAAGGACCCATTTGTACTCCTGTGCCATTGTGGCAGTAAGGCTGGAGCTGTGTAGTGTTTCAGAAGTATTTCTGCCTTGTATGGGACATAAATTTCTTAAAGTGTATTCCAGAACAAGGCGGTGATTTCTTCCTAATAATGTAGCTGCTGCTGCCACTGATTCAATAAAATCATATCTAGTTGTACATAGTATGAAACCTGTCTCTGGTGAGGTCCTAATTTCAGTGTTATCACTCCAGTAGCTATTCATTTTCATTCATGCACTTATAAATTGAAGGGCTTTGTAGGATCCATGAGCCAGAGAGTGAGAACTGATGCCAAAAATTCTTCTATCTCTTTAAAAACTCTGTGCCACTCGATACAGTCAATGGGAAACTAAAATGGTCCAACAGTGCTAGCAATTAGTCTTTGCCACAAATATGTCTCAAACTTTCTACACTACCCTTCAGTAGAGCAAGTGTTGTACAGACAGTCAAAAACTGCCACAGGCCTTGCTTGCATTAATACAAAGGGAGTTCTTATCTATGAAGTCCTATAGAATGAAGTTCACTATGGCATTTCAAGCCTAATCTTGTGAGTTGCAGAGTTCTCTCTGGCAAAAGTTAAGCAATTACCACTCTTATTTATCTCAATAGCCTGTGAGGATACAAATCAGGGACTTTTTTTTTTTTTTTTCATTTCTGCCCTTACACTAGATTTGGATTGAAGTCCATGAAAGCTCTGCATGGGTGGAGTGGTGGCCCTCCATAGCTGACTACTGTTTGGAGCAAAAGCAGCTGCATTTGAAAGTTGAATGCCTTCTTAGTTATAACAGTTAAAGACATAGTTGACTAGGCAGGTCCATTTGCTAAAACTGCATTTCATTAATAGGATCAAGAGATTTTAAAATAAATGTATTTCATAGTGGTAGTCTTTGCTGCTATTGATTTCTGCAGTATATTTTTAACTGAAACTTTCATTATTCTTCTGCTTCATGATTAAAGCTTGAATTGCTTTCTGGATTAGATAAAATTCCATGTAAGAAATGAGATATGCAGATGAGGCCATTATCAGTGCTATCACTATATGATTTTCATTTGCATAGTAACCTTTACTGGGAGGCCTCACAGCACATTACATATGCTGCCAAAAGAACCTTCTGGCATTTCTTGGAGAGCATTACATGTATCATAATTAAACAACTTAGAATATTCTAGAAAAAATTAAACTGGAGACAAGGACTCCTGCCTAGTTTTTTCCCAGAAGAAAATTCACAAGCCAGAGAACAGGGCAGTTTTCACAGATTTGCTGACTTTTTCAAGAACTCTTGTCACACAAACTAGAGGGTGGTAACTCTATTTGGCAGCCCAATAAAGTTAGCTGAATCCTATTTTTATTATCTTCTGTATAACAGATAGGCCACGTTAAGACCAGCAGTAAATTGTGTTGGACACACTTCCCAAAGATGTCAAATTTCTTGCAAAAGGGAAAACTGATTTCAAAGATTTGCTAGGAAAAGCATTTGTCAGCATAATCTGCAGCTGACATGAACTGCTCCGAATCAAACCCAGTTATGACTTTGACACTGATGCTACCTTCAGAATCCCCAATTATTTCTCCTACTTTAATGAAAGACCTTGAAAGTTGGGGACACCACTTTAGGCCACTACAGAAAACATATCTCAGTTTCACAGCCAGACTCTTTAAGTTGAAAGGCAATCAAAAGCAGTATCTGTAAATTTAAGTACATCCTTTGAGAGATATCCTCTGCTTTTTTCCTCCTTCTGAGATATCAGCATAGAAAAATATGTTATTAAAACAGTCTGAGACCATAGGACAGTAAATGGTTTCATGAAGACGAGATTGATTCCTTTTCTCTTAAGCCCCAACTCAGTCTCTGGAGCTACCAAGAGTCCTTTGTGAGAGCATTCACAGTGTTCTCATGCCTCAATGTCCTTAGGTGACCTGCATGAAACTCAGGGCTTAAGAACAGTGCTGGCAATTACACACCACAGTCAAGTAATCCAGAGCATGGATGTGATATTCCTGATACTTTCAGGAAACCTCTGGTGAACTGCTTGTCAAAGCAAGATGCTTCACAGTATCAACACACTCCGCGTGGTCTGCACCAAAATAAATTAGTATGTGCTCCTTTAATCTCAAGAGATCTCATTGCAGTTTGCATCAAATTGAAAGCCATTTTGGCTAATGCTCATTTGGGCAGTAGCAGATTTGGAACCGTACTTGGAACTAAGGCTCCCATGTCTAGGGCACAACATGGAGCTAATACATAGCTGGAGAAGTTTCCCTGGATGGCATGCTACTGAGATACACTTCACCTGTCAGGCAAGCTCTGTGATCTGGCAATTTTAAAAGGAAAAGTGCTGTACAGGCAGTCAAAAAATGTCACAGGCCTTGCTTGCACTCATATAAAAGGAGTTCTTATCTGTGAACTCCTACAGGATGAAGTTCACTGCGGCATTTCAAGCCTAATCTTGTGAGTTGCAGAGTTCTTCCTAGTGAGAGTTAAGCAATTACCACTCTTATTTATCTCAATAGCCTGTGAGGATACAAATCAGCGACTTTTTGTCATTTCTGCCCTCACACTGGATTTGCATTGAAATCCATGGAAGCTCTGCATGGGTGGAAGGGCGGCCCTTCACAGCTGACTACTAATCACAAAATGTGAACAAACCAATCTGTCAATAGCGAGATGTCCTCAGATGAAGCAGAAAGCATGGAACAGGCAGAGGAGATTGAACACTGCCTTTGGATTCATGTCATCACCTCTGGTCACCTAGAAATGGGCTGAAATACATCCTTGTGAAAGTTCCTACCGGTCCTTTTTCCTCATCTTATGATACTGCAGCAGCAGGCAGACACAGGTGCCCATCTCAGCCAGAGTGTACTCAGCCAAAAAGCCATGTCACAAATACTCATGCTGTTTGAAAACAGGTGCAGCAGAGAGGTCACAGATAAAGCAAGCAGTTCACATATTCTCTCAGATCTGATTGATCCTCCCTTTGTATTGTACACATGTAGGCCGCTCAAGAGAATATAGTAAGTCACTTCTGGGCTTTTAGTGCTTCTTGGAAGTGGCAGTGCACCAATTCAATGCAGGTAGTGGCAGGGCTCTTTGCATACCATAAACTACCTATTGCTTTGGTGGCAAAACTGAAAACAATAAATCCCTGGTCTTTTAAAATGAAAAAAAACTGAAAAAATATTAGACAGACTTGTCTACATTTACTTTTGTTTCCTATTTGTCAGCATTCCACTATTTTCAGCTCAAACTAACTCAGAGAAGACAACTGTGAGAGAGAATAATCTAATGTTAGAGAATAACCTAATCATTTTCAAAAAAATTAATTTCAAAATATTTTTGAATTTTTCTGAAGGTATTTTCACTGAGAGCCATTCTTACGTTATACGTGTCTCGCAGAAGTTGTGTGTTGATTTGATGTTAGGGAACAGAAGTGCTGTTTTGTATTAAACTAACAATCTTATCTGAGAATACAGCCTTTGTCCCAGATTTGTGGTTACCAATTAGTAGCATAGCAGCTACCAAAATACGCCAGACTTGGCCTTAAACTCTTCTCCCTTTGAGAGAGCTGCAGCCTGGATATTCTTAGAGGTGTTTTCCAACCTAATTGATTCTGTGATTATATGGTAACATGCAGCAACCAGAGCATCATTTATTCTTCACGTCCAGGGTCTTCCTGATATCCCTGCAGCTTGCTGATGACTGTCTCCCAAACCATCTAGAAGGCTGACGACACTCACTCNGGGCGCAGCGGGAGGGAGGCGGCGGGACCGTGCCCGAGGCGCAGTGAGCCTGACCCAGCCCGGCCCGGCCGAGGTGAGGGGCCCCGGGGCGGGCGGCGGGAGCGATCCGCTGCCTCAGGAGGGCAGTGAAGTAAAGACAGCTGCCGCTACTAGCCTGCGTGAGGGGGTGTTGTTTGTTTTACTTTTTTGCGTAAAGGTGGTCTCTCTGAGACGTTTGCTTACGTCGCATGCAAGCGGTGTGGGTGTGTGCAAGTGTTCTGACTCTTGGCTTGGTAGGAACACCGGTTTGAATCGGGAGTCCTTATAAAGGAGCCAAAGGCTCTGAGACCACTGTCGGGAAATATGGTCTCAGTACTCCTTGCTATCATTTTCTGTTACGTAGGTTAACTTACTTTGACGGAGTTTGTTTTGGAGAACTGGACCAGATCCGAAGGTGCAGTGCCGTGGCAGTTTCTCTTTGGTTCGCTTGAATTAGCAGTGCTTGTCTTTCTTAGCATTAGGATGCGTTGTTAGGTTTGTATGGCAAGGATGTGGTAGCAGAAGGGTTACAGGGATGGCCTCTGTGAGAAGCTGCTAGAACCTTTCCTCATGTGTGACAAAACCAGTGCCAGCCAAATGGACCGGCTACTGGCCAGGGTCAAGCCCATCATTGATGGTGGCAACACCTTGGGGATGGCAAGTTTAAAAGGGTGAAAAACTGCTATACAGCAGCTATCCAAGGAGAGAAGTGAGAACGTGAGGGAAACAGCCCTGCAGACACCAAGATACAGGAGAGAGAGGAGATACTCCAGGTGATGGAGCAGAAATTGCTCTGCAGTCCATGGTGAAGACTATGATAGAGTAGTGCGTGTGTGTTGCAGCCCATGGAAGTCATGGGAAAGCAGGTGTCTGCCTGCAGCCAGTGGAGAACCCCATGTTGGACCAGTTGGATACCCAGAGGAGACTGTGACTCTGTGGAGAGAAGCCCATGCTGGAGCAGGCTCCTGAAAGGACCAGTGGGACCATGGAGATAGGAGCCCATGCTGGAATAAGTTTTCCAGCGAGACTTAGGATCCATGCTTGAGCAGTCTGTTCCCTAACAACTGTACTCCACAGAAGGGAGCCGTGCTGGAGCAGTTCATGAAGAACTGCAGACTAGGGTTGGGATCCCTTGCTGGAGCTGGGAAAAGTGTGACTGTGACCTCGTTTCCTGTACCCCTACTCCATCCAGGGGAAAGAGGTAGAGAAGTTTGTATTAAGAGAACTTGACCCCAGAAGGAATGGAGGGGTGGGGAAAATGGGTTTCTAGATTTTTTTTGTATTTGTTACTATTCTACTCAGATTTCATTGGTAAAAATATATTTCCTTGGCTTGAGTCAATTTTCCCCATAACAGTAATTACTAAGTAATCTTCCTGTCATTATGTCATAAGCCCTTAATCATATTTTTTGCTCCTTTTCCAGTTACAAGGCAGTGATAGAGCAACTTTGTGGCCATTTTGCAGTAAGTCAAGCCCAAGACTGTATAGATGCTTATCATTTACATTGACTAAGTTGGGAAAACAAGCCAAGGTCCCTTTCCAATACCTTGTTTTTTCTTTCTTCATCTTGCTTGTCTGTGTGTGTTCAGTGGGTTTTTTGGGGTGGATTTTTTTTTTTAATGTGTGTGATTGATGGTATGTCTTAGAATCTCCTGAGGTAGAAGAGGCCCATAATCATGCAGTCGTGGAGGCTGGAAAAGACCTTCAAGGTCATCAAGTCCAGCATTTAACTGAAAACCACTATGTCAGCTAAGTAATAGCCCCAAGTGCCACATCCAGTCATTTCTTGAACACTTCCAGGGATGGTGACTCCACCACTTCCATCCCTGTGGTCTTTCAGGGCTTCAGTGGATTTGGTAGAGAGGATGATTCAGACCAGTTTTGATGAAAGGATTGGACTAGATAAGCTCTGGAAATCTTTGTTCTGAAACTCTGATTCCGTGATTCTTACTTTGAATGGCTATGGATTTACCAAGGAAAAATTATCCCTGACTCACATGATTGCCTTTAATAAATAATAATTGGATTTGCAGTCAAGTGGAGGGCTAGGTGTTATTTACCTCCTCTTGAACAAGTCTTTCAGCACTGTCTCACCCTATTCCTGTGTCAAAGGATGTGTGCCTGCTGGCAGAGCTGCCATCTGCATGGACTAGAGGAACAGGTTATGAGAATCTGAAGAATTTCAGCAGTGACAAATGCCCTGTCTTGACCCACCCCTTACAGGATGGGCTGGGGAGCAATTCTATGGGGTGGCCATAGGCCCTGGCAGGCCTTGCCCTGGGGTATGTGACAGAGCTCTGCTAGGGTGAGATTTGTCCACCTCTGCACAGCACTCCTTAGATCTCATATTGGCGTGTGCAGTTCTGGATCCCTGTGTGACATAGTGACCGTAAGGGAAACGTAGTGACTATAAGGACTGAATTCAGCAGAGATCATTGAGATAAGGGGTTGGGGCCCTTGCTGTTTGAGGAGAGGCTGTGGTTTCTAGGATTGTTCAGCTGGGAGGAGGACAGCTGAACAGTAGTACCTGGTGGTAGCTCTGGCCTGACGGAAGGGAGATGAAAGAAGGCACAGCCAGGCGCTTCGCAGGAGTACATAGCAGAAGACTAGTGATGGAGAGAAAGCTTTTGTTGATCAAAAGCTTTACTGTTTACCACCAGTAAAGTGGTGCCTTCCCTGATTTGAGAGATTTTCAAAGCCTTGAGCAACCTGGTCTGACTACGTGTCTGAACATCCTTTGAAAGTGTGATTGAACAAAAAGCATATTTAGGTCTCTGCCAGCCTTGATTATCCATGTATCCTGTAAACTTTATACGCATTCTGTATGCATATGCAGTTGCCTTGGCTAAGGGTCAATGCTGAAGATGGAGGAACTGTTTAGGTAGTATTTAAATGAATTTAATTGCACTGATACATCTGTTGCATTGTAACTATCCTGTAGATGTTTAGTTTAGATTGATAAAATTTTACGATTTGTGTTTGACGCAAAGGTAATGGACTTCTAGTCTGTCTGGAGTAGCTGATTTGTGTTTACATTGAAATTAAGTTCTGTGCTTGTAATGATCCTATGTAGTAGTTTTTCCTTTTAATGTGGGTAAAAAACCCCAAAACCCTGATGAGAGATGCAATATAATTCCAATGTGTTCATGTCAAAACTGCCCAGGAAGGAGCCTTATCTTATTTTGCTGCTTGTTGGGTAGAACTGAGGGGGCTTGGGTTTATATATACAAATAGACTGATATATCTAGATCCACTAGAATTACTATCCATGCTCAACAGATCTAGGTATGTCTGGAACTGTTTGCTGTAGCAATTTTTTTTTTTAAAGCAAGATATCGGCTCTACTTTAATGTGTGTTCATGTATTATATGGACACCTATTGTCTCAAAATGCTGTTACATCTATTCTAAAACTATACAAACTCATACCATCAAGGTAATTTCTAAGTTCTAAAACTATACAAACCCAAGCATCAGTGTTGTTTTTTTTCTCCCACACTTTCAGTCGTGTAATCCATAATTATATGGGAATACCTCACTGCTTAACTGTGAGGAATTTGTATTCACTGATCTATTAATGTAACTATTAAATTTTGAGTTTTCCTGTCACAAATGGTATTTTTTTGTGGCACATGCTGCATTGATTGTATCCAGGCTTTAATTCCATCCTTTTTAAAATCAGTGGCAAGATTCTGAATGCATCACACTGATAACATGTTTGGGAATTTTGCATATATATATATTTCCTCAATGCTTATTGCAAAGGATTACACTTAGGTTTTCAACCAGTACTAGCTTTTTTGGTTTTTTAAGGAAGCCATTCCAAGTGACTGGAGGTGAGTTTATAGTAAACTGAAATATCTGAATATTTGCAGTGACCATCAGTTTCATTGGTGTGCAACAAACTGACTTCTAATTTCTCTTTAATGTAGATTCATATGTGCCTGTGAGTACCTACATATTCCAACTTACAGATAGGGTTTTCACTTCAAGTGTTCCGGCCTATAACTACAGTTACCATTTGCGTCTCACAGGTTGGTGTTTTGTTTGTTTTACTTCTGGTTTTGCAGGAAATGATGAAAAGTTTGTGGAAATTTTGCATTTTACATCATGTTTGTGGGATTGTGAATGCTCGTTTTGAGCTGTCTTGTTTTTAAGTCAGTGAAAGATATACTTAAAATGCTCTCAAGAATACATGCTCTCAGAGAGCACATATGCTGTGCCATGTGGAATGGTATATTTGTTGCAGCATTAAGAAATGTCTATAACCCATTCTTTGTGCAGGACCAATGAGTATTCAGCATTTCTTGGGTTCAAGCCCAAAAGACAAGATGATATGGTAGACTTCAGAGGGGGAAGAAAATCCTTTAATGCTTGCATCTGTTGTTAAATACCATATAAATCTGGGGGATGGGGGTGTGTGCTGTCCTTCCTAGTCCTAAGTATAGTTTTGGAATCTCTCTTGCAGAGTGAAATTTAGTGTCATATGACAGAGCCAAAATGTTGGATGACATCAAGAAGCGATTTGAATTTCCTAATGCAGTTGTTCAGTCACAGGTAATTTTTTAAAACAAATCAAATTGTCTGTGAAAATGTTTGTTCCAACAGCTGCTGCTTATCTGGCTATCTGGGGCTTTTTTCCAAGTTAGAAAACCAGAGAAACAGTGTATTCTTAAAAAACAATCAAATTCTAATTGCCTTTTCTATGTAAACAGAAACATAGGACATAATTGCTCATCACTATAAAGTGTTCTCAGGAAAATCAGAAACATTCCGTGACTGGAAGGTTGGAGTATGGCCAAGTGGTTTTTAGTGACTTTGTGATTTCAAGAGAAGCCAGAAATTACCAAATGCCATGTGTGGCGTGGCAATACTTTGCAATACTTCATAAAACTGCTCTGTTTCTTCCTTGGTGATGAGAACTGATGAACTGCTGCAGTCTTGTCTGTCGTCAAGGGATAACTGTATGCAGCTCAGCTCAGCCTCCTTTATTTTCTGATCCACACATCGGCTCCTCGTAATTTTCACCTGAAATTATCATGTACAATAACTGTTTGACATAGTATGTTTAATGGACAGGAAAGAGTGATAGTAATAATAGTCTCTGGTTAAAATAAACACCTGCTTTGCTTTGGCCATTTTTCATTTCAGTATTAAAAATGTATCTCATTGGCTGTAAGTGCATTGCTAATTTCCCTGTTTTCTTCCTGATCCTGTTTTGAATGCAGGATTAAATACGTACCCATTTGTTTGGTGAAGTAAGTTGATCAAAATGTCTTCTGTGCAACCTGGTGCCTCTCTTGCCTCTTCATTTCAGTCAGTTCACATTGGTTTAACAGTAATTAGGTTTGAAAGAGAGATGCGCAAGTCCACTTGTCATCAACTTGGCATTTGGGAGAGAAAGCCATGTCCTTGAAAGCTGGAGGTCATCTAAGGTCTAGCAAAGTGTCTTGCACTGCAAATGAGTTTATATCATTACTAGCCTTGATGAGTAGGACTCAGCATCTTTGAAAAAGTTAATTTTCTTTAGCGCAGAATGTCCCCATGGTGCACTGTTGTATTGCTTAAATGTCTTGGCTCATTCCTACAGCTGCACATCATTAAGGTCTACTAATGTGCTTTGGTTGATTTTGTCCTGTGCTTTGGCTGTTTTGATAGTTTCCACTTGTATTCTGTGACTCCTGGAAAGCATTCTGTGATCTTCAAACTATAATTGGGTCAGGATTCAACCTCATGAGAGATGTCTTCTCTTTCTGGGATCAGTAAAGATATCTGCTCTGCAGAATGTGTAGTCTACACATAATCAGAAAAGTGAGGAACTTGAGCATAGATTTGTAGGTCATTTTACTGCTCGATCAAATTCTAGAAGTGCAGGGCACTAACCTGCATTTTGACTTTTCTGTTTAGCTAGATCACTGCAAAAGCCAAGTTTCTATTGATAAGCCCCTTCTCCTGTGTAACAGAAGTGTGTTAAGGATGTGGGTGTGAATTAACTTCTGAAGGTCCTTTGTAACAGGAAAAAGGGAAGATAATGTAGGCTTCCCTTGGTAAGTGCACTGAAAGAGATCTGATCTGCCTGGGGAGTGCACTGTTGCTCCTGCAATGGGTTAGTTACAGACAGCGATAAATGTCTGACTCGGTCCCATTTTCTTCTTCTGTTTCTTCAAGAGTAATATTTCCAAAAACCCTGTCTTTTTAAGTCAAATATATTGGAGTACATATGAAAAGCATAGTCCATCTAGTCTAGGACTGTTTAAGGTGCTGTCTTTCCAGGAAATATAAGCTCTTATTTTATTTTGTTATGACAGGTTAGGAACTAGTACATAAATGAAGTGGAAATAAAAGGTTCCTTCTCTTGAAACGAGAAGGAACCTCAAAACATTGGAAATAATCTGTTCCTGTCTTTTTATACACGTAATAAGAATGAAATTCTAATTTTTATTTTTATTCATTACTGGCCTAGTTTACTTTTTCCAAAAGTAATGATTTGTCATTAGCTAAGAAGAGTAGATGCAGCAGCTGTTCTGGGCACATTGATAGTCTGAAACATTTTTGTACTGTTACTACTAAAACATGTCTTTCTGTCTTTGACAAAATGGGTCTTCTGTGTAATAGTATCAATAATTATGAAACAAGACAGAGTAAGTTGTTAAGATTAGTCAGAAGACAAAAGCCTAGGTTGAAACAACCTGACAGCTTTGAGTGTATTAGATTTTGAAAGACAGTTTGAGGAAATCAGACTTCAGCTAAAATAGAATGAGGAGCTTAATCTTCACCTCAAAAGAATAAACCCGGGCTGTTTTGGGTAACTCAAGCTTTTTGTTTTGAAGACCTTGACTATTTAAAACTTGATAATGATTTTTGCCACAGAATAGCGTAATGAGGAATAGTGTTAATGTTGAATGCCCTGTTTAAAGTAAATGAAATATTTCTGGCAAGAGCTGTGATAAGGGGATGTGCAAAGTGCTTAAGGCAAAACTTGTAATGCAAAAAATTGGGCAAGTTGCTCAGATGTGCTGTGTTCTGCTTTCTCTCTTGCTTATGCTTCCTTAAATAGTACAGGAATTAGTAATTACTAGTGCTTTTAAGGACATGGAGCAGTGGAGGTATAAAGTTTATTGAAGTTGTTGCATTAAAATATCTGCAATTCCTAAATACCTATGTACCTGTACAAAGAGGCCTTTGGACTTATGTGGAGCTCTGTGGAAGTTTTTCTGTTGTGCCTCAGTATAATGTAAAAGTGAGTATACCAACATTATGGAAATTCTAGACTTTAAAGCATATTTCAGCTTTAATATCCATAAGGTTGATATTTCAGTTGTAACAAAATAATCATATGCAACAGCATTGTCAAGTCTTCTTATTGGAGAATTTAAAAAGAATGTGTGGGTTTTTTATTTCTTCTTATTTCTTTTTGGTTTATTTCTATTATGCATCTCTGTGGTTTTTTTGTTTCTTTTTCTCTTTAGGCAGTAGGCCATTTGATTGCTGCAATACTGAAAGAAAAAGGTTCTTCGAAGAAGATCAGACAGGCTTCTGACAAGGTATTTTTCACTTTCATCTCCTCTCTCCTCTTGTAATAATCCTTATGCGATTATTTTATGTGCTTTTCCTAGGTTTTCCCATTCTCCACTGTGTAACTTTAAGACAATTCTAGAAGTTAAATAAGGTAGTTATCAATATATATTTGGGCATACAGAAACAGTTCAACTCTGGCATCAGAAGAACAGTTTTATTTCCATGACAAGACTTAATGGCAGAAGCCTTAATCCTGCAGAATACCTATATCTAGCTATATTCAGTTTAAGAGAGTTTTAGTTATGTTACTGAGTGAAATACATAGGCTGAGACATTGCCTCTTGAGTTGGAAATTTGTTTGCATTGCTATAAAAATGTCAAGAAGTATGACATTTCACATACCTGCATTGGTGTTATATTTCATATCAGCTAACTAGAGCTTGTATTTTTGCAGAAGAGAGCAGGATGTAAAGGCATACTTTGCATTTATATAGTCAAGCTCACTTAAGTGCATGTCTTCTTAACAGAGAGATATATGAAATCTTGGCAGTTGCAAGTGGCACAGCAAGTAGGAAAGGTGTTAGTTAGGATTTGCTCCTCTGGATTTTCTCCCCAAAAGCTGACATGTCCAGAAATTAACAGAAAATGATCTGTGGATTTTTATTCCACAGTCTAGAGACTTCACCCTGACAAACCCATACCTGGAAAATGCTAAGTTTTGATGTGAGGGAGTAATGGAGATGTGTAGTTTATCTGACAGAAGCTCTTTCATAGTCCTGATCATAATCATGTTCCCAAATTATATTCTGTTTTGAGCTACAAGCTGATATTTTCCCCCTAATGCTGCTTATATGAAGGTATTAGACTGAAATACAGCAACTAAAATGCTGGGAAGCAGAAGATTGTGCTGGTTAGACATTGCAGATTCCCTTTATATTCAGGAGCATTTTGCAGTGTTGGTTGTTTTAAAACCTTCTTTGTTCTCCAGTTGGAAGTCACAAAGTCAACAAACTAGTCTGTGAATATAATTTACCACAGAAGCCAGCAGCAATTTTGATGGTTACTGCCAAATCTTCATGCTTACCAGCAAACAGAACTTCATGTGTTTAGTAAAGATAACTTACCTTTGGATGGCCCTTTGTACACTTGTCTTTAGCTGTCTGTGCTACACCTTGGTGTAAATGCAGCTTGTCATGACAGTTTCTGAGTTGTCTCCAATTGCATCCTTATTTTTTAAATCAGGAAACTGATGATAACCTGTCTATGGGTGCCCTGTCCCTGAATATGTTCAAGGTCAGGTTGGATGGGGACCTGGGCAACCTGACAGTGAGCAGCATCCCTGCCCATGTGCCAGAGTTGGAACTAGATGATCTTTACGGTCATTTCCAACACAAACCATTCCATGATTCTGTCTGCATAGGCACAGCTGAAAAATTCATCTGGATTACCTTTTTGTCAGAGACAGTAAGTGTTATGTCCTACCATAGGCCTAGACAGCAGGGCAAAAAAGTGGGAGCTGTCCTTGCAAAGACTTTTCGCAGGAATAGAAACTGTACCCCTGCTACCTCTTGTGCTCGCTAAGGCTTCAGGAGAAGCGGTTGAGCTGCTTTTTATTTAAAAGTGTATTTGAGATGAACAAAGATAAATTAGTGTGAGCTTTCTCATTATTTGTGTCCCATGCTTTTGCCTTCAGACTCCTGCTCTGAACCTCCTTTGGGAGAAGTGCTGCAGTGAGAATGTTGCCTTGCGAACAGCCTGCTGTGAGGGTTTGGTGGCACTTGTCGTGGAGAAACATGCTGAGCTTGACTATGTTCTTCATGGAGCTCTCAACCTAATTCCCTCAGCAAGGTAGTGTTTGGTTGCCTAATTTTTGTCAGCTGGTTATCAGTCATTGCTTTTACCTCAGAAATACAGAGGAAGAGAAGTTCTCTGTCAGTATCTTCAGATACACCCTGGCATTAAGGAATGCTACTGTCCTGCTGCTCTGCTGAAGGATGTTGCTTTCACCTTTGTTATGTGACAGTGTGGGTCTGACATAAGAACTCTTAGAGTATTCTGTGGATGTAAGCTGAAATTGTTTTGGGCTAGTACTCTGAACTTTGAACTGTGGAATCTCAGAAGTCAGTGAACTGCTTAGTTTTGTGCCCTCTGTCATAAAAAGGGGAAAGAAAATGGCAGCAACATCCATTATGGGGGAGTGTGTGTGTGTTGTGCTCCTCAGAGAGCAGCTGCTCACTTCGCTCCCCCACCAGTAGGATTAGGGAGAGGATAAAAGGTGGAAAACTTGTGGGTTGAAATAAAGAAAGTTTAAGAGGGAGCGTGAAGGCTGTGCACACAAGCAAATCAAAACAAGAAGTTAATTCACTGCTTCCGAAGGACAGGCAGATGTTCAGCCATGGCCAAGAGAGCAGGGCTCCATCACAGGTAATGATGATTTGGGAAAACAAATGCCATCAATCCAAACACCCTCTCTTCTTTCCTTCAATTTTATGTACTGAGCATGATGCCATATGATATCTCTGGTCAGTTGGAGTCAGCCCTCTTGGCTCTGTGTTCTCCAACCTGCCAAGAACCTGCAGCTTCCACCCCAGTGTGGCAGCATGAAAAGCAGAAAAGGCTTTGGCTGTGTGTAAGCTCTGCTCAACAATAACAAAAACATCTCTATATTGTCAACACTGTGTTCAGCACAAATATACAACACAGCCCCATACCAGCCATTGTAAAGAGAATCAACTACCCCAACCAAAGCCAGCACAGAGGGAAGTAACTTCATCAGTCTGTTAAAAAACTGGTTGCTCAAATAAAGTCACCATAATAATGAGTGTTGGGATTAGGAATGCTACAGTCTGTTTCCTTGTCTGCTAAGGAAGCAATCAGTTGGCTTTGAAGTTACTTCCTCCTGCACAATTCATGAAATAGAATGCTTACATGTTTTGATGTAGACTGCCTGTCCAGCATACTGAGAAAATGCAGTTGTGAGGGAAAGAGGCGCTGTGCATAACACTTAGAAATAGGAAGTCAAATGATTGGGGAGAGATTGCCATTCAAATTTACCAGCCTTATTAAGTTCCCTTTTGACTGCTAAGTGGATTTCTGCACCAAGCTGTGTAATTCTCTTGCTAGAGACTTGTAGAGTTGTTTTTAGCCAAACCAGCTATTTAGAGTGATGTATGTGGTACGTTATGCTGGTGGACTCAGCACAAAGGTTGCAAGAGCCATGCTATTCATGTTCTTTATCCATTCTCCTTCACATAGTCAATTTTACACTAAGGTTTCCCATATTCAGTCTGAGCCAAGGGTGTTAGATTTGAGTGAACTATTGAAATGCTTAAAAACTTTTTCTAACCTCATGACTTCCTTTTTTACAGCTAGGATCTTGCTGTGCTGATGCTAATTCTGTGCTGGATTTGGTATAAATGACTATGGTTTCCTAGAAGAGGTTTTGTGAATACATTTTTATGATATGGGTAATCTCTGCAAACCACTGTCCTCCAAAAAGTTATGGGGCAATTTGGAGTTAAGGGACAAATAAGTAAAAGTACCTGTGCTAAGACTGTGCGAACCTGAGTCCTGTGGCATAAGGTGGAGTAAAAGTTTTATTAACTGTGATGCCACCATGATTTTTTTGTCTTTTCTTTTTATATACCTTATATGTATTCTAAGTATTCCTAGCATACATAACTGAAATTCTTTAACGCTATCTTAAGTGCTGGTTTTCTGCTAGGCCAGAAAACCAAGCATGCTAGAGGCCTCACAGTTGGGGGCCAGAAGGCCTTACCTTATCTTGAAAAACCAAGGCCTTTCTAGAACATATTTTGTAAACTAGGCTCAAGCCCATCTCGAGGGGGAATACTTTAGAGTAGGGAGATACCATGCCATTCATTTATACTCCTTTGTCAAATATGCCCATTTGCAAGGTCTACAAAATTGTATTCACAATATACTCTGTGTGTGCATTTTGGCATATTCC
>VWYP01009725.1:0-23969 GCA_013400435.1 Pycnonotus jocosus | reverse complement strand
TTGTCTTGCAGGTTTTTTTCAATAACAGTAATCTTTATAATAAATTTGCCCATAATTTTAGCATTCAAGAAAGGGCACTGCATAGCCAACAACTCCAAAAGCAAGGTGTTACAGTCAGTAAGTTGCTATCCAAACTAAGTTTGAAAGAACCAAAATACTCTCCATTCAAGTGTTTGGGGTATATAATGTATATGAGCATCATATCCCATACGATGGAAGAACCACAGGTGTCCTTCTCAGCCAGACCTGTTGGATAAAAGAGCTGGGCATGCACAACAGAGAGTCCCTGGCTGACACAACTGATGGACACTCTGGTACAACTTCATGTCACAATGAAATAGCTCACAAGAACTGAACACTAAAGTGTTTCATTGCCCCAAAAAGAGACGTAGGAGAATCTTACCTGTTACTGTAAAATAAGTAATCTGATGTGATGCACAGCCACATTGGACAAAAGGGGTTTAAAATAGTTGCTTGCTAATAGTCCTGTATATAACACACTTATCCTACCTTTTTCTTGAAAAAATTGCTACTGACAGTGTTTCTGAAGGGTTGGGTTAGGAGTTTTTTATAGACTTCAACAGAGAAATTAATTTCCTCTATCTATATAGAGGAAAAAATTTTTTTTCTTAAAATATCTTTCGAGATTTTAATATTTAAAATGCTTTAAAACATTTGCATAAATCTACTATGTTTTAGGTGCTTAAATAGCTTGTCTTGTAACTATACTAATTCTGGTAACATTTTTTAGACTCCTTCTCGTTATAATAGACTGCCTGCTGAGTTCTCTGAAAAATACTGTAACGAAGATGTTCACCCAAAATCTGGAGAGAAACGTTCTTCATTTCCTATATAGGAATGTACTGTTATAAAGTGAAAGTTTATAAAGTTAAACCCTTTATACTTTTTCCATACAACTGAAGAAAATTATGAAGACTTTCATTTCATGTTCACATAGCTGAGTGTGGCTAGCTTCCTTCTCAACTACCTCTCCACAACAGTAAGATAGATAATACTTTTAACTGGAAAAATGGACACACAATCTTGTCCTGAGGGCCTTTAACAGAACCTGCAAACTTTGGTGTAAGTACAATTTCATATTTTCCTTTTGCCTTATGAAGGAAGAAATATAATAACACTTTTTCCTTTCAGTCTTACTGCCAGCAATTTCTGTCTGCAGTTACCCCATTTAAAGAGTCTGGAGTTACTTTAAGTTGTGTAAGAAATAAGATCAGAAGCCATGCTGCTCTTTACAGACTGTGTGAATCAGAAATGAAGTTCCTGGATTTGAGGGGAAAAAAAGATTCCTAGGGCCTGTGTTCATACTTCTTGAAAAGCTTTCCAAAAGCAATTGATCTACTTAAAGGCTGGACAATAAGCCTTCCAACTAAGAATCACAGGACTTGATTGCCCAGAGTCCACAATAAAGCTTTTTGAAGTTCTGTATTAAAAAAATCAACCTATAGATGCTGCTGATGCAAGAGTGGTTTAAGAGGCTCGGAACCAACCTATACACCCATTATTATTACTGTTATAGCTTATATATTTGCCTGTTTTTCCCTACAGCCATTGCTTGAGGTTCTGCACTCTCCACAGACACCTTCCTTCACTTGAAGGTATGTGAGATTTTTATTGGTGGGGGAGAAGCAGCTGCAGGCCTGTCTGTGTGCACACACACTCCTTGCACTACACTGCAGGATCTGATAGTTCACCCCTGGAGCTGAAGAGTCCCATTGCTTCCTGTCATGCCTCCTCCTGAGCCAATTTCCCCCCTATGATACACAAGAAAGCAGAGTAATAACCCATGTACTCCTATTGCTTTTGTTGCTTACTCTACAGCTTTCACTACTTTACTTCAAATATTTTTTGTAAATCATTTCAGTTACCCTTTAAACCTACATCCCATTCTTTGCCTTTGCCAAGCTAGTCTAATCTACCGACAAACTGCTCTAGTTTAGAAAATGCCAAACAATCTCTCCCAAGAATCTATTGCTCTTCCATCTCTTTTCCAACTATTTCATATGCCTAATTAGAAAGACTTCCCTCTAAGTGAGAAGGTGCCAGGTTTCTTCACCAAATACTTATGAATGTCCTGCTTTAGTGAGCTGATATGAAAACTATGTGTGATGAAAACTAGCAGTGCATAGAAAGAGTGAAGAATTTGCTGCATTTCTTTTTCCCTTTATTTCTGAATATCTTCTGAAGCCCATGCTCTGTTGTGTGGAAAGCAAGAAGAACTGGAAAATTGAAAGAAACAAGAAACAGTCACTGAAATTTTGTCTTTCACAACGGTGCAGAGCAGAGAGAGATGTCAGAGCCCTGAGCACGTGCCCCCCACAGGGGTTTCAGGGCAGATCTAAATGATGGTGTGGGAGTCCCATTCTGTGAAAAGGGCTCTTCAAGAAAATTCTGCTGCTAATGGCTCAGCAGGAGCTGTCCATCCTCACTTAGGAACTGCTTTTAAGCAGTGGCTCTCCCCTCAGATCCTACTAGAGCCACATTCCAGCTGTGATGCAGTGATGCCATTCTCAGCCACGTGTGTTGTTGATTTGGGTTGTACAGGTGACCTGCAGGTGCCATGGTGGCCTGACCCATGGACTTGCTCTGGGCTTTGGGCTGGCCCCAGCTGCCCCAATCTCTGCTGGCTTTACTGAGCACTGGGGGCTGGGGAGTGAGGCCAGGGCACCTGCTCTTATTCCTGCTCCCATGATCCACTTCCCCTACAAAGCAGCCTGCCCCTATGGCTCCCTGTCAGCAGGAATAAGTTGAAAAGTCAATTCCCTCCACAGATAAAAAAAATATAAAAAAAAATCTGCATATTCTGGGTATGTTTGAATGTAAAATATCAAATGTAACATTTTCTTTAACTAAAACTTAAACCAGCATTGCAACTGTACTGTGTGGTACGTGATAACATGCAGTGCTCTAGCTAGCAAGCATGAAAAACTCCAGCTCTCTGCTGTGCATGGCCACTTGCCTTTTAGACTGCAGCAAAATGTTGGTCTCTTCTAAGTGGTATTTGATGCAATTTTTTGTATTATTGTGTTATGGCTCTGTAGGATTTCTACTTGCTCTAAGGAAAACTGAGTAGGTGCATGCTATAAAAGCATATAGGTATTAATAGAATAAGATAAAAGAGTAAACATGCAGAGTTATTTAAATTTATCAGCTTCTCAATTTCATAATATCGGAGACCCTACTGCTACAAAAAGCTGATACTAATATGCTGCTAGAGCTGTCCGTTGAGTTTCAGGAGTTATAAACAATATATTTTTCTTCTTTTTTAAAAGTTTTATTTATTTTACTGTAGTTGGTGTGAGTGGGTGGATGGAGAAAGTTTTTTTCTGTGAATTGCCCACATTAAGTCTGTCTATCCCAGTACCAAATGCATAAATAACTTTATAGACTTGGTACTGATAAGATTATGAATCTGTTTGCATGAATTTTGAAGTATTATTAAGATATTGTAAAGATACAGAATTCACAAAATAAATTAAATTTCTTCTTTGAAATGGGGGAATGTGTGATTGAACCTATTCCGAACCTGAACTGTGCACTGACAATGTATGGGTAAGATAGCTAATGTTTTGAGCACACATGTAATTAAAGCAATAGGGGATCTGCAGAATATAAATAGGTAGTGACCTTACTGTTTGAAAGTCAACTATAGTCTGTCTGTATCAGTGGAGAGAGACAGGCCAGGAATGGATCAGCTGAGTTCTCTGACATCATAACAGCACATGTAAAAGAAACTCTTTACTAACCTTATGAGGACAGAGTGTAAAAGAAATAATGAGTTTAATGAACCTTATTACTATCTTTGTATGTAAAATTACTTCATCTCTCAATGACAAGATATGGCATTATGGTGCTTGGTATCAGAAACAAATGGCTTGGCATCAGAAACAAATTTTTCAAGCTATAATCTTGGTCAAAGGGAAAAGTTCCATCTGCCAAATGCGCCCTATCCAGGAGTAAGTTTAGACACCATCCTGACTTCTGGCTGACCATCAAACAGACCTCAGAGACAGTTTAGGAGGAAGAGGGGGATACGATTCACCAGATTACAACTTCAGTGCAGATTTAAATGATGTGCTTTCACAGCTTACCTGGCTTGGCAGAAGGAAGGGTTTCTACCTTACACAGGTGGAGAAGCTCTGAAGCAATGCAAAGAACATATAGCACAGAAAGTGGTTTGTCTTCCAACCATTAATTAGATTTGCATTGCCAGTGACCAACTTATTTTGTTTTGAATAAACTTATAAATTTCTTATTCTTATGACTTTTACAAGATGCTTATTAATTGCTGAAAATGAAGCTGAAATTTATTTTATGCAAGGCTCAAAAGTATAAAAAAACAGTTAATAGACATTTCAAAAGTTATGATTAATACAATTCTAGCTATGAAACATTAAGATATTCAAAGACAAGAAAAAACTCTACACCATTTGGAGATTTCATAATTTAAAATTCTTGATAGGCTCCTAAAAATAAGGGATCCTGCAACTTCTGACCTTTATAAAAAGAGAATTATAGACCAGTGTGGAGTCTAGAACAGGGCTAGGAAAGGCTGAGAGTATGAGCACAGAAATAATAACAGAATATTAATTCAGTGAATACTATTTTACAAAACATGATTATTATTTTGACAAATTCATAAATGAGATGACCTGATTTAAAATTGACTATGGCTAGATGATAAATAGAACTATATCATATCCCTTGCAATAATTATGCATGCTAGATGTATAATTCAGATGCCCATAAGTGGCATTCAATATTAAATGTAAGTGTCTTTGAAGTATGTGGAAAAGTTTGTCTTGGATTTAAAATTCCCCCAAGACATGCCATCCTCTAGGAGCAAATACTCTCTGCTGTTCCCATGTTAGTCTGATATGAAGATTTGTGATTTGCAGCACTCACATGTCATTGACTGCCTCTGTGTTGTGACAGACTGGCAGTAGTTTTCACAACGGGGGCAACAGGGAATATTTTTTTATAACTTTGTAATAATTACATAACTCTTCAAATGCTGTTGTGCAGAATGCAAAGGTTTGGGCACAAGCCTTACTCAGTTTTGACTGGCACATTATCATGAGTCATGGGTGACAGTACAGCAAAGAAGTAGAAAAGAGAGAGAGTGTAAACTAGGCTTTATTCTGAATAGACTCAAGGGAGTAGGGTTAAATAGTTTAAATGTGGGAACTCACAAATATATTTTTTCAACAGGTGTGCCGAAATATTTGTGTAGCATCTTCATCCAGATGCAGCCAGTTTTGCAGCTGCAAATCTGGAAAATCTATTTAATCTATTTTTGGTTAAAATAGACCCAAGCACATTAAACAGGTGAGTGTCTTACCTCCATGTGTTTTGCTGTGAGTATTGCTGAATGCTTTGCCACTGTTGGGAGCATTTCAGTTCTGAAGGGTATGCATGTGTCCAAAGCATGCAAAAGAAGAGAGAGACACGGAGATCACCAAATTTTAACATGCCAGCACAGTTAGGAGTACATCACTGTGTGAGCTCCTGCATCCTTTGTGGATGTCAGAAACATACACACTGTTTTGTGGTACTTTGTGCTGGTGAGAAGACCAACATTCCTATTTGTACAGCTCACTTAGGGGCTTACATTTGTGGGGGTTTTTTTCTAAATGATGGATCACATGATAATTCCATATTTCTAAGTTGTTTTTCACTCTTGATTAGAATTTGGGTTTTTCTCTAATTATAATATGATTAGAACTTAGTATTTTACAAAGGAAAACAGGCTCATTATTAAATCAATAATTAAGAACTCATCCAAATAAATGGAAAAAATTGATCCTTCTTTTACTACACGTATAAACCAATAAAGAAAAAAAAAGTTCTTTCTTTTTGAGTAGTTTTGTGGTATGGGAAAAATTGACAAAATGTCTGGGTTTTTACTAAAATTTGTATTTGAATATTTTGCAAAAAACCACCCAAACCCTCCAAAACAACAAATTTTAACTTGCACTTAATAAAACTATGTTTGTGACCTTGAATATGAGCATTCCTACTGTTTAGAAAACTATGAAATTGCAAAAAAAAAAAAAAGCTATAGACTTCTCACATTTGAAGCACACCTGCTTGTTTGTCTTCTCTTTGAATTGATGAAAGCATTTGTTGATTTACTATGGGAAAGTATGGCACTAAGAAGCAAAGACAGAAAATAAAAATTTGTTCTTTGTTCAGCAGTATGAATCACAAATATGATCTATATTTTTTCAGGTGGCAGTATCCATTGAAAAATTAATGTATTTGTATTAGGTGAGAAGAAAACATGTACATGTACATTCTCAACTAATTCACAGGTTCCAAAATTTGCCAGTGTTTATGTCTAGACTTATGAATCCTCATGGATAATCCCAATTCATTTTCATATACCACTCTAAAAAATTGGTAGGAGTAATATTGAGATGTTAGAGAATTTTGGAACTCACAACTGCAGCCAAAAGTTTCCCTGTAAACTACAGGCCTGTTAGTGTCACTTTGGTGCCTGGTGAAATTATGGAAAAGGTTATTCTGGGAGATATTGAAAAATACCTAGAGGAAAATGCAGTGTCAGTCATGGCCAGCAGAGCTTTGTGGGAGGAGGGTCCTGCTTGTCCAACTTGATTTCTTTCTACAACAGCGTAACCCACCTGGGTGATTTAGAAAAGCCAGTAGCTGTGATCTTTTTGGACTTCAGTAGGACTTGGACACAGGACTCAAAGAAATACCAAGTTTGCCAACAACACTAAATTGGGAGGAGCTGTGGGCTCCCTCAAGAGCAGAGAGGCCCTGCAGAGAGATCTTGAAAATTTAGCAAGATGGGCAATCACCAACCATAAGAAGTTTAGCAAGGGCAAGCCACACGAGCACAGGCACATTCAATGCTGTATTGAGGAAGTTTAGTTCTTAAAGGTCTGTATTTTAACTACCTTAAAATTATTTTCTTATCTGAACTTCTGTGACTTTAATGATTGTAATATTTCTGGAATTTTTAGACTGGCATGTCCTTGAAAATTCAGCCTCTAAATTTTTGCAGAATGTAACTCATCCTTCTGTGTTTACATCGTGACCTTTGCGGATCTTCTTCAGCTCTTAAATGCTTGAGGCTCTCTGGACAAATTCAAGCTTCTGAGGAAGCACAGGCTTCCAGATCAATAACATCTTTCATTCTATTCAATGCAGGAAATGTAGTAAAGCTCTGAGGATGCTATCTTATCTAGATCAAAACTAAACAGCATATTGGCATAGCCCAATGAAGGGAATCTGTCAGGCTTTGTGCTGCTCTACAACTAGCAGTGTTTAATAGGAACTACTATGAACCTTTTGTGTCGTCTATAAAACCCAAGCACAAATGTTTATCATGACATTTTCTTTGAGAAAAATACTTTGATGGTTCAGTGAAGACTGAATTCCTGTATTAGAGAAAGAAATTCTAAGTGAAGACAGGAAACTTGATATTGGGCAGAAACTCAGTCAATGAATCTGAATAATTTTTTTTTAAAGTAATATAAAATAGAAAGGTTTATGTGAAATGCCACACTTCTATGTCAGTCTGCACTCATCTTTGATTTGGACAAAGTTGTATTCTAAGTACCTGGAAGGAACACAGAGGTGGTGTTTCCTCAACTGGACAAAGAGTTTTGAAAATAGAATATGAAAAGAAACATAATGAACACTAAAACTTAAATGTTTCTGAAACTGGCCTCTTGACAATAATTGGTTGTTTAAACAGTTCAAAATAAAGAAACAAAAAATGCAAGAAAATTTTTGCAGCGATTATAAACTAGCATGAGGAAATAGAAGTCTTATATGATATAATTTGCTATTGAAACCAAAAATTTTCACTTTTATTAACTTTATTGTATTATATACACAATAAAAGATCTGCCCCTTTTTTAGCCTTTCATGCCATCCACTCTTCTCTTCTGTGTATCTTCATTTTATAGTGATGCTGGAGGGTCTGGAGGGGAAGCTGCATGAGGAGCTGTTGAGATCACCTGTTCTGGCCAGCCTGGAGAAGGGGAGACTGAGGGGAGACCTCACTGCAGGCACAACTTCCATGTGAGAGGAAGAGGAGGGGCAGGCACTGATCTCTGCTCTGTGACCAGTGACAGGACAAGAGGGAATGGCCTGAAGCTGAGTCAAGGCAGGTTTATGTTGGATATCAGGAAAAGGTTCTTTATCCAGAGGGTGGTGGGGCACTGGAAGAGGCTGCTCAGGGCAGTGGTCACAGCACCAGCCTGACAGAGCTTAAGGAACATCTGGACAATGCTCTCAGGCACAGAGTGGGATTCTTGAAGATCATGTGCAGGGCCAAGACTTGAACTTCAAAGATCCTTGTAGATCTCCTCCAACTCAGAATATTCTTTGATTGTGTGATTCCAGATGGTGTGATTATTAAATTCAATGGCTACTTGTCTTTCCTCCAACAAACCACTGGCATGCTGGACTCATTGCTGTAAAATTTAATGTGCATTGTCATGATTTTCCCAGTCCAACAAAAAAGGGAGATTTTATTTTGACCACAATATTAGGCTACTGGTCTATGTAGAAGAGACTAGGCTCAAGGAGTCTTATTTAAATTATCTGTACACTCACCTCATTTCTACAAAACAGGGAGATACTTTTCATTGGCATATTAATAAAATTCAGTGCATGTAGCTGGCTATCAGAGAAGCAGATGATTATCTCCACCATTGCTGGCAGATTGTTCAGCTTTACAGGATGAAAATATAAATCCTTCACCCTCAGGAGTAGATAGGAGGGCATTTGATAAAAGTGGATGTGTGTAAAACAGTTATACATAAAATTATCCAAAACTGCACTTTTAAAAAAGAGAATTTGCAAGAACTAACAGTTCTCTAAAGGAATTTTATGCCTATAAAAGTATATATGCTTTGCTACCTCCATCAATTACATTGAGAGAATACATTAGACTGATCTGCATTTATTCACTATTCATTCCCTATATTAAGGTCACCATGGTCTCACCATACTTAAATAAAAAATGTTGAAACTAAAAAGAATGTTGAAACTAAAAAGAATGTTGAAACTAAATTTTGGCTTTATATAGAAATTAAGTTCTGAAAAAAAATCAAATCAAAGAAATGTAATTAACTTGTTTAACCATCTTTTCGCAATCTTGGAGCAGAGTGCTGGCATTTATACAATTTATGCATCATAAACTTTGTAAGTGCTTGGGAGTTAGAAGTCAAGATCTGGTTCCTAAAACTTTAGATGAATGAATATCCAGCTATAAAGATGTTTCATTCTTTGAAAGTCAAGACTGATGATGTCTTGAACGTTGGTCCAGTGGTCCAACTCAACCTATCTGCACTGCTTTGAAGAAATCTGTATTTAGAAATAGGTTTATAACCTCACATGTAAACTTATTGTGCAAATGCAGTCTGGATGGCAAAGGTCTATATGAATGAACAAGTGAATTGACAACTCAACAAAACGTCTCAAGTATAGTGAGATGGTGAAAATCATGTTCAGCAAATGAGGTGTGACAGTTTATGACTGTTTGCCTACTACACCTGGGCTCTTGAAAACGGATTAACAATTGGTTTTGAGGGTACATTTGTGTTCTGCTCCCATTTGAGTAAAACATTAAATAAAACATCTCCTAGGTCTTCAAATTTATACTTTAGGTCCCTGTTTCTGGCAGTGCCACAATTAAATGCAGTGAAGCCACTTGTTGGCCATATCACTGGAGCAGTTCTACATAGAAACCTGATGGTACAGTTGTACACAGATTTTTTTTTTAATTAATATCTTCTAAGATTTATGAAACATAGTTCTCCCTAACTGAGAATTCAAGAAGCTGAACTTCTATTTTTCTTAATCAATTTCTACACTCTGCAAAGAGCTGATTGGACTTTTGCCAGTTCCCTTTCAGTGAGATTATGTTGCCTGCATATATTGCTGTAACAACTGATTGCCATGGGAAAGAATGTAAGGTCAAGTATTAGTATCAATGGTATCTGTACAGGAAATCACCAATGATTTTAAATACAGTATTTTCTAAATATTAATAGTTCTTTTTGCATTGTAAAACATTTGAAAAGAAAACACTAATTATCCTATTTACAAGCAGAAGGCTATTCAAATACAGAAGATTAAGAATATCTCCTTAGCTTTCTCTTTCTTTTCATTGAATACTAGACATTGGAAGAAAGGAAGTAAACAAGGTACAGCAGCTAAAAGCAATAAGGATGCGTTCAACCATTTTAAATATCCTTGGTTAATAACCCGTGCAGGTACATTTACTCAGCCATCTACTGATGAATACCAAGAAGAAAAAGCAGAATATCTGAAAAATTACTTTGGTTATCAGCACTATTTTTTCACTTATCATATTTGTTTCTTATCTATCATGTAAAAAAAATAATATCAAGACTATCCTCCTGATACTAGTGCTGTTGCTCCTTGCTTGCACTGGGGCTGCTACTTAGGGACAGGCTTCCTTTGGTTTCCTTTGATTTGTAGCTGGAACACTGTAAGTGCAGCCAGTTCAAAACACCTTCCTTTGGCAATGGCATGACATTTTCCAGCAACTCAGTATAAAAGCTTTAACTATCCCTTCTTTTCCCCTTTCCTTTCTTGACTTATATTCTGTGTTATAGATGATTGCGGATGACCTATGTTTTCCAGATACTAGATTGAAATTGAAAAATTTATTTTATAAGCTGAGAAAAATATTTTTAAAATAAATAAAAATATACATATTTATTTTTTTTTCAGGATCTCTTCTGAATCTAATACTCTGGATATAAGATTGATACTGTAAACCAACATCGAAATTAGAATATGGAGGGAGGTAAAATAAAATTGGAAAAAAAATCCATATTGTCTTTGCTATTTTTTAAGACTATTGTCATTGAGTAATATGTGCAGTTCATCTTCATTGTCAGTTATCATCCTATGGATAAGTAATGCAGATGCTGTATTTTCCAATAAAATCTCATTCTGGGTAGTTTTAGGGCTGCTCTCAAGTGTCTGTGTCTGGAAACATGAGGAGCTGGCAGCCCATGTGCAGTCACAGGGTTATGATGTGCCAGGTGCCATGGGGACCCTGGTGGGTACAGGCTCTCTGAAAGGGATGAGCAATAAAAATAGGAAGGGAAGTTGTGCTCTATGGAAAGGCAGGTCTTGAATGCACCAAGCTCCAGCGACAAACAGGAGACCTGTGGGTCAAGATCTGACCAAGATTAGAAGGAAGCAATTTCAGTGGTATCATCAGGAGGATATGCTACAGGCTGCCTCAAGCGGGTTTGGGTTTGCACCAACAATTGGAAGGGTCTCTGTGGGAGATGACACCCACTCTACCACCTTCCAAGAGTGCAGCATGGCTTTGTGCAGCAATCTAAGAAACTTCTGAATTGCATTGGTGACATTCCCTAATGGAAAGGGGCTAGAGGGGCTGAACAGGAGCAACACTCTGTTTGCCTGGTGCTCACCAGCAAGGAAGAATGACAAATGTGGTCACAGATGGGGAAGATTGCAGCAGCCACAGAGCAGTGGCCTTTAGGCTCCAGAGGAAAGGGGGCAGGTAAAAGCAGATTTAGGGCTCCCAACTGTGGGATGTTAAACTCTGCTGTTCTGGAGGCCAATAGAAAAAATACCTGCAGGGAATCTGACCAAGGGGAAAAGTACACAGGAAAGATGTTTATTTTTTATGAAAAACTGATTTGAAGGTTAGGAGAAAAATGATCCCCTTGTGGAGGAACACTGGGAATTTTGTCAGAAGATTCTGAATTCAAGGGGGAAGTGGGAGCACATGTTTGGTGGGAGCAAGCACCAGCAAAGGTTGTATGCATACATTGCTCTGATGCTTTGGGTAAAATCAGAAAGGACAGTCAGCATCACCTAAGTTTCTGAAAAGACCATAAAGCACATTTTCCCAGAATTAATTTTCAAATATCTGTGGGGCAGAGAGATAATTAATAACAGCCAGCTTTTTTTTACCAATAGAAATTCCTTTTCATACAACCTGGTGAGCTTCTACAATGAAAAAAATTGTGTGGATGTGACAGTTGAAGTGCCTATGATATACTTCATACTGCTTATAACCAATGATATATTCCTGTTCAAATGACACAATAAATAGCTTAAAATATTTTTAGAAAATGATCATTGAATATTTTTTTAAAAAACCAATTTCAAATGACCGCTGAGCTCTCTTTTTCCACTTCCATAAAAATTCCTTAATGTGAAGTTTAAAAAAGAAATTCCCAAAACTAGACACTATTAAAACCCATTTTGTTTAGTTCCAGTCCTTTTAAAAATATAGAATATTTTCTCTAGCCAAATGTTTTTCATTAATGGCATATTCTTACAAACTGTCAAAGTGACAATATTAGTAAATAAGGAAATAAATACCTAAAATCATAAATCATCTTTTTCCCCAATCATATTTAACTTCCTCTCCAGTGATGCCAGCAGCTTCTTAGCTCTGATTCTGAGGTATTTTCCTTCTTGCTATATCTGAGAAAATTAGATCAGTTTGAGCATGGAGTTCCATCATGAAGAGTCAGATAAAATACAAGCTTCCTTATCCTCTGTAGGACTAAAAGCTTTTCCTCCAGCTTTGATCATTTGGGTAGTGATATAAAATGAGTAAGCTTTAACTGGAAAGACACAGAATGGACTCCTCAAGTGCCAGAGGGAGATTCAGAAAATTGAATTATTATCTAAACTGCCAAGTATGGGATATTTTTCAGCATTTACCTTTGGAATAGGCTTTAAACCTGACAAATATGTTTATTGACAGATGCTTCAGCAAAGCACCACAGTTACTGTGCTTACAGATTGGTGAGCTTCTACAATGAATTTATGATTCCTATTATTTATAGTGACTTTGAAGAACAATGAAGAATAAGCTGTTGTTGTGCTTGGCACAAGAAACTTCTGCAAAATTACTCCAGAAAGAATAAAAAGGAGAGCCGTATGGGCAGCTCTCAGAAACATCTGGCTTTCAAGTAAATTCTGCAATATTACCCAGAAACTGGAGAACAGAAAATGTAGATCTGTGACTAAATATTTCTTCACATTTGTACTGTAGGTTTTATTATGTAGAGTGGCTTATATGGAGAAAACATTTCCTAATGAGCAAAGCCAGTTGTCACATAAGGAAGTTCTCAGCTGTTCCAATTTTGTCCCCCTTCCTCTCCTTAAATAGCAGTGCTCTACTAGTGTAAATGTAAAGAACTGTAACCTATTTTGTGAATCAAACCCATTAGCAGGCAAATGCAGACAGCCCATTTTCACAAATAAGAAATCCCATTCCAAAAATTTTGCTATTTTTTCTGCATTTTTATATGCAGCTGTGCATTTGTGTACATGTTAAGTCTGAACCTGCACTGAGTGCTTAAAATTACATAAATGCTATTTTCAGGAATTCTGCTAATTAATTCAGGTGTTTGTGAATCAGTCTTGTTCCACTGTGCTAGTGCATATGTACAAGAAATTAGGAAAAACCACCTTATTTCCTGGGTTATGTTTATTTTTCTTAATAAAAAAAGTAAGAAAATCTTTAAAAAGAAAAAAAAAGCTGCTAACTTGCTTCATAATCTGATGCTTTATCCTGTGAGTGGTTTTTTTGCACAGTGTCTTGCACTGCAGCATTTTGATACATTTTCTGTTTCCAAGATGAGTTTTTATTGCTTTGTTTGTTTTGCAGTTTTCTCCTGACTTTATGCAGGTTTATGTGGGTTTCTCATGGTTGGCTGAAGATGCCTGGGCAGACTGAAAATTTCTTTGGTTTTGCAACTTTATTGGCAAACAAAAGAAAACGAGCAAACACGCAAATACTCTAAGATGGTGATAACAAGCAAATTTTTTTAGGTGGTACTCTAAATTCTCATGATCTTTTGGCCCACCTAATGCATCCAACTGCAAGTTGCTTTAAACTGTATGGAAGAACAGGTTCCCTGAGGATAAATCAAAAGGTTTTGCTCTAGATTTATATTTTAGCATTTGCTTTAGACTTCCCCTACAGTGCTTCCTGATTTCCCCCAATTATCCAGACTAGGGAGCTGGCTAGTCTGTAAGCCAGATCTACCCTAAATCAGGCTGTGCATGAGGAGAGAGGCCAATGTGTGCCCAGGACTCATCTCTCAGGAGGCAAGGAGTAATTAAGTCATGTAATCACATCTCTTGTTAGAATGTAGCCTTTATGGTACCTCCAGTGGTGCTGCTTTTCATTCTTTTGCAAAACCTGAAACATGGTCCTTGTTATACAGAATTGAAATTTTGCATGGAATTCAAATTTTCCTAATGAGAAAATTTTAGCAAGTGCTGGAGAAATATGAAGCTCCATTGGAGCAGAGCTGGTTCATACCAGCAGGCAGTCTGCAAGTCCTGCAAGTCAGATTGGCTTAGGGGCAACATCCTGGCTACAAGGTATCATCAAGTTTACTGACAAACTGGGCAGGTTTAACGCTGCAAAAAGCCCACAGGTTGAAAACCAGACTACAGGGAAAGAGCAAGAGAAAATGTTATGGCATATGGACACTTTTCTTCCCCTCTCCCATCAGAATAAGATCCATAGTGATTTTTCACCCTGAATCCTTCACCACATTTCTTTATCTTCCTTGTTTTGTGGTTGGTTTTTTAATTTTTTTTTCTTCCTAGTTGAGCTCTTTATAAAAAGAGTTGTGAAAATATACTCTATGATGTGATAAAATATATTGGTCATAAAAGATGAATTTACTTTTAGGAGATGAAGAGTATCTACTAAAATGAGAAAACTGGGAACATGAAAATAAACACTTGTTTTCTTAATATCCAACAGCATCTTGAGCTATACTCAGAATAGAAAAGTAATTAAATGGACAAGAGCTGTCCAAAGCCAAAGGCTCTACATTGCTTTTCATTCTTCTGACTCCTTTGTTTAATAAACGCTCTGCTCTGAATACAGAGATTAATAAAAAGCTCAAGATAGAGATTAACATTTCATTCAATATTCATTGTTTCACCTGATATAAAATGGAAATTGGAAGCACTTTGTTAAATGGACTGAAAATTTGAGAGGCTGTGTAATTTCACTGTACCTTCTAAAAGTGGCTCTTAAACATTAATCTGAAAAGCTGTTTTGTATCTGCAAAAAGCACTTCCTCCTCATGGATACCTGTGGACCTTCCAGTCCAACATTATGATATGGTGGCTATATCTTGTCCTCCTAAATTTGTCTGGGGAATAGCCAACTATTCCAACCAGCAAGAAGGGGTAATTTCACCTTTGCAAATCTAGTGGGAGGATACACTCTTTCTGACTCTATAGTGTAACACAAGGGATATCACTCTTGCCAAAAGAGCTCTACGAAACCAACAATTTAAACACTTTCACAATGACATAAAAATCAAGGTTTGCAGGTTCCACAGGTAAACAAGGGACATCAGGCATGACCTGTGGTCTCTCTGTTTGGTTCATGTCTGTGTGCTTATTTCTCTGCTCTTGGAATTGTCAGCGAGTTCTTGTGCGTGGTATGGTTTGACATTCTTCGCTGGAACTCACTGGCAGCATGTGCTGCATGAAGAGAAGTGAGGAAGGACCACATGGGAGCACAGAACCTGCATGAAAAGAACGTTTACACATAAAGAGAATTCTGGGTTTACAATGACCCTGTAGAAAAAATGTTTGAATGAAAAATGTGCTAATATGAAAAGATAAGAAAATATGGGGATGCTGGAAAAGAGTGGTATAGAATATTTCCCACTGACAGTGACACTGTTAGAATTTCAGCCTTCATTCTTGTAACATCTAAATCTGGTTGCTCCAACATTATTAGGACAGCCAATATAATCTTACCTTTGACTCACTTTGTTAAGGTGTCTTTCTGTGAAACAATGAAAATTCAAACTTCCTATCTGCTATTTACAACTGAAAATATTCCATGTAAAAAGTCTCAGTCTCAAAGGTATTGTGTCTTGCATAGTCTTTTTTCTTTCAAACAACTTTATTCCAAGTGTTACTAGGACATTGATGTCTTGCTGTAGATTCTTCAAAAGGGTATTTTCTTTTTTCTGTATGTAGTGGACAGGTAGTAGCTGATATAAGTAAGATTAGAAGATGTCAGAATACATCCACTATGTCAAATACAAAATTAATTTTTCATGAGGGTTGTTTTTTTAACTTTAAAGGTCAGCTTTGCCTTAGTTTCCACTGGTGGGTTGAAAAACCTCACAATTATCACTAAGTGATACTGTATTTTAGAGATGCTGTTGACATTGCTTTGGGTTCTCAGAACAGGACTCTGTATTATTGGTCTAAAATTCTTGTGGGTGTGTTGTTTTTTTGGTTTTTTTCCTTTCAACTGAACACATACTTGGTTCAAAGAATGATGTTGTACAATGATTTTCAGCATGGCATCTCATATCAATTTCAGGCAAGCATTTTAGGAGTTTATTTCCCTGAACAGCCTCATAGCTGTCTATCACATTTACCCTGTAGCTAGTAGTGAGGATCACTGCTGGAGCAGTTGTTCCAGTTTGGCATTTGGTTCCTACCAGGATCTGAATCTTTGCTCTGCTGAGATGAACTTCTTATGTCCTTCTGAGCAAGCCAATCTAGACATTCCCACTGCCTTATTGACATCTTTGTTGTTGAAAAGATTTTAAGTGTCTGGGGAGCAGCAACCAGCTACAGGCCTGTATGTTTTGTATTCTCTTTGATAACCATGAAATGTTAAATTACATTCTTTCATTCTCAGAGTTTCCTGTGGAAGAGGAGAGCAAAAGAAATGTCATCAGAAAACTGTAGCAGCTGCAGTCTCTCCTGCACAATTTGCCTCTAGAAAGAGACATGGTGTTCAAGAGGTGTACATTAAATGCATCCTTTGGGTATGAGGTTCTGAGGAGTGGGCTGAGACTGAAAAGGGGCTTAATAATTAGCAGATTATGTTGGCCCCTGAGAACATCATCCCAGATTTGACAAAGAAAAGGGTTGAGAGAAAATTTATATGTTGGAATTTTGGCACACTAGTGACATTTATTATTTTTATTATAAATGATACTCTGTAACCACTACCCCTCTGTGTTCAGCAGAGTTCTGTTCTTCAAAGAACAGCAAGTGGACTATTTTATCTCAGCAGCAGCATGCTCTCACAGCTGCATCTGAATTCTTTAATGTGGAGCACGGGGAAAGGTGCAGGTTATCAGTCCAATGAGCTTTCAGAGGAGAAACTCTCCTGCTCTCCTGCTACCACCTCCAACACTGACAGTGCTCATTTCCTAAGTGATACTACTGCTCTTTTAAGGGACACTATTGCACTTCCAAAGTGGAAGCAGCAGCTTCTCTCTCTTCCTTCTGTTCTCTCCAGCTGTGTGTGTCCTCTACTGCCAGATATTCAGCAATAGCCCCTTTCAAATGACCAAGTTGCACAAACTCTGGAGGGACAGAAAAGAATTTGCCTCTCACCCGCCACTTTGGGAAGCATGGTTTGGTTTTGTTGACTGCTCTGGGCTTTTGTATCATGCTCGGTATGGTCTTGTTTCTCCAGGTGCCATTCCTTTTCCTTGCCAGAGATGTATAAGCTCATTTTTCATGTTTTAGCTAGCTTTTTCCCACTAGGTATGTTTCTATAACTTTCTCTGACAGCATTTTGCTGATTCCATATTTCCCTTGTACAGGAGATCTTCCCCTCCCTTCCTCCACTCCTCCATTCCTGCTTGCAGCACACTTTCCAAGGTTTGTCCTGCACTGGCTGCTGCACCTTGCCAAGAGGGTGAACCTTGTTTTTTCCATATTCTCTCCAGCTGTTAAGTTCCCATTCCTCTCATCATGCCTTTGGTCTCACAAAATGTTGTACCAAACCGCCTATGGTGACTGAATAGGTCTTGACAAACTTGTGCCCAGACTTGCTCCTGCACTGCTGAATTAATAACTCCACACGTTAATCATAGAAGGATATTTAAAATCTGCAGAAAATCATGGGAATTTATGGTTCAAATTTTGAAATTTTGTATTGATGTGAAGTTCTTCACAAATTCCGTTCCAAATTTAATTTGGTTTGAATTCAGCTTAGTGAAGAAAAATGCAAGAATTTTCAGCTAATCTCTTCAAAGCTCTTCTGCTTTCATCTCTCAGGATACAGAAAAAATTCCACTATTCAGCATATTTTTTCTTGAGGACTTCTTTTAATACATCACAAAAAATTCTGTGTGTGTGCAGTACTACTATTGCTAGCTATATCTCACGGTAAATATTCATGGAATATTTGAAGACACTTAGACATGAGTCATAAAACTTTCTGGTCACTCAGACAGAAAGGCAGGTATTTTATAGACACAGCACTCTTTAAAATGTCCGTATTGTCTTGCAGTATCCCATAAAACTTGTATGTTAAATAGAAAAAAAATCAATTGTGGATGTTTATTTAAAAAAATTATGGTGATGAATCAAATAAATTAAAGCTGTGCATTTTCCAGTAAAATAACCAGTGAACAATAAAATATAAGCACGCTGCAAATTATGAGGCATCGTTAAATTTCTTAACAATTGAGAGTTTTTGGGTTGAAAAGAGTCACAGAATGAGCATTAATTACAAAGATATAAGGAAATAATCTTCTGTGTTTGATTTCACACCACACTTAGATTTACAATTTACATAGTTTTTTAGTTTCAATTTGACTTGCTGTGAATAAGTTATATTGTACAGACATTATATCTAAAGGACATGAAAACTTCTCTGCTTTCTGACAAATATATGGTTACTATAAATTGAAGATATTTCATTGAAAGGAAGAAATGAAAGGTCTGGATGAAGAGATATTGTAATAGATGTGAATTGACTTGCATGGCTCCTCCACATTGTTTATTGCCAACAAAACATAATATTTTGAATCAAAGTAGCTAAATTTGAGCATGTGTGTTATCAGGAAAACTCAGATATAATGATGGAACCATCAAGCCAGGAAATAAGGTGGTTTTAAATAACTCTCTGCTAAGGACAACATAGAATTTGTACATCTTTTTTACATTTAAAAAAATTGTAGAGACCTGAATGATGAGATGCTTTCTCTTGTCGTCATGTGACTGCATAATTCTGCTGAGAGATGAGAAGTGCAGAAGCTCATATTCATTGTGTACTTGCTCAGTTCGTCCTGGTTGCACGGGTCAAGCTCTGGGGCTATTATCATTTCAGTTGCAGAGTATGTTTTAGGGATACCAAGTTCCACTTAAGTGTGAACCTTTGTGTGAATGTGTATGTTACTGAAATCCTGAGTTTCATCCTGCTGAAGCACACAGCAAGGCTCAGGATGTCCCAGATGTTTTAACAGGTTTCTTCACACAAATGATCTGCAACCTGGTTAGAAGAACCTTATTATATTTATTATTATTACTATTATGTTACAAGTAATTCATCTCGTCTTGCCTCTTCTCTCCAGGAGATTATCAGTGATGTGAATATTTTTGGATAAAAAGCAACAGTTCAAATATTCCTTCTCTCAATGCATGGAAGTAATACATTTGCTGGTCTGATGATTTCTAGAAGGCTAATAAACATCTGTGTTATTTGGTTTTTTCTTCCCCTCTTATTGCCTCCCATTTGCTTTTAATCATCCACAAAGGCTGACCATATCTGGGATGCCAGCAAAAATAAAACCAATCCAAGTGTGGACTAGTCCTGGGTGTTTATTTCAGAAGTGAGATGTCATCTTTGAAATATAATTACTGATCTGAAAATGTTCCTAGCAGAAATGAGAATCCTCCTAGTTCTGTTGCTAATCCAGACTACTGAAACTCTGTGGAAAACACTGCCAAATAAGAGTTATCCACTGGTATTAGTAATAGAAGACAGAAGATATAGATGTTCAGTAATGTACACTCATTTATATCAAGCAAGCAGGATGTCCAAAAACTGCAACTAAGTTTAAATTTAAAAATCACCCTGAAAAATCCTTTGTCAGCTGCTGCACAGATGCTGGTGTGTAAGGGAAGATTCATTACTATTGACCACTAGGTAATGTTTTCTATTCTGGGTCCAAAATGTTTCCTAGGGGATCATTTGTGTGTGCCAGGCTATATACACTTCCAAGAACAAGGCAGAATAGAATAAAAAATGGAGTGATAAAGCTTTCTCAAGACACAGCAGATTTAACATGAAAGGCAGCCACCATTCATAGCTTTCCTACAGACTGGAAGGCAGAGCTATCCTGTAAAAGGCCAGAAGATGGAGATGACTGCAACCTGTAGTCAGACTGGGAGAAAGGTGAGTGGAGCAGGAAAGAGAGAGCTTAGAGAAACAGGATTTGAATTCTCATCTTCAGAAACAAAGTACTGAGTTTGGAAACATTTCACCTGAATAGGACAGAGAATTTATTTAATGTATGGGTGACCATGCACTGGCACAGATTGCCCAGAGAGGCTGTGCAGATCCCTCACTGGAGATGTTCAAGGACTTTGTGGACAAAACCCTGTTCCACGTGCTCTGGGATGGCCCTGCTTGAGCAGGAGGGTTTTGCCCCCATTGTGGACCCCTCCAACCTGACCCTTTCTGTGATTCTGTGATTGATTGCTTAAAAATACTGATTTTGAAGACTTGTCTCCTGTAATAATCTTCCATCTATGTTACACTGTTGTTGCTAGAGGTAGAAAAGGTTCTGAATCAAAGAGCAGGCAATTTTATTTTAACTCCAAGGCAGTGACTGGGAAGAAAGGCGTCCTCTGAGAAAGTAATGAACGACAACACAGTTACATCTCTTCAGACTAATTAAAAAAGTGAAATAGAATGAATAACAGCATGTTTCCAAATTCTGGGTGTTCTTTCTTTATCCACATATCAACTAAAGTTATGTTCACCTTAACCACAGGGGTCCAGATATTTTCTCTTACATGCTTTCACTGTACTGTCAACATGACCTCTGTGTCAAGGCCAATTCTTTGAGTCCAGAAAAGAATCACACAAAGAAATACTAAACCTAGGGTGACTGTTACACTAACGTTATGGTGTGTTCTTCTAGCAGAGAAAATAAGAAAAGGGGATGACTGAAGAAACATCAGTGCCAAACTTCTTTAAGCGGCTGGTGTTGACGGCCCAGTATAACTTAGAAAAGCTTGTAACACACATGGAAAGATGTGCAATGAAATAAAGTTCTCCAGATCTTTTGTTCTATTTAATGGGGTCTGTAATTTACCCCACTGTTACCCCACTGCAAGCCTGTCAGTTTCTTTAGGAACCATCTCTCTTTAGATTCTTCTCTTAAACATCTCTCTTCCTCAGATGTGAAAGTATTGCAGAAGTTACAGTATGGTATTTCCCTTTATGAAAACCTGATTTTTTTTTTTTTCAGTCAGGGCCCTGCCTGGAAAACCCTCTGTATCCATTGGATTCAGTCTCAAAATATGTCTTTGTGGGCAACATTTTTGTTAAGGGATGTTGGTAAGTGTTCTAGTGTAAGCCTGGTAGGCAGGTAAGCCCCACATAATCACTTGTTCATCTCACATGAGAGACAGAAATTAATTGGAAGTGTAAAACTGACNCCTGATTTTTTTTTTCAGTCAGGGCCCTGCCTGGAAAACCCTCTGTATCCATTGGATTCAGTCTCAAAATATGTCTTTGTGGGCAACATTTTTGTTAAGGGATGTTGGTAAGTGTTCTAGTGTAAGCCTGGTAGGCAGGTAAGCCCCACATAATCACTTGTTCATCTCACATGAGAGACAGAAACTAATTGGAAGTGTAAAACTGACAAAACTCATGGCTGAGATAAAGACATTCGTAATAAACAGCAGCAACAACAACAATATCAAAAGAAAACAACAAAGGAAAAGGCCCCCATGCACAAACCAAAACAAGAAAAAAACCCAAAAAACAAGAGTTGAAGAAAAGGAAAACAAACCCAGCTTCTCATCACTAACAAATGCACAACAGGACAGTGTAAATGCTGCTTTCAAGTATTGAAGAAAATTTTAGAAAAATTTGAACTCTATCACGTTACAGACTGCCTTTGGGAACTCAGACTGTTGGAGAAACTCCATCTCAACACATTAAAAAAAAAGGAAAAAAAAAAAGAAAATGCAATCTTTCTTCATCAGCTAAGCCATTGGCAACATCTCTTGAGAGGCAGTTGCAGTTGTATTTAGGGTTTTTACTTTGTTGAACACTTAAGTGCTGCTGCTAGACCTTTATCTCAGGTAAACGAGTGTAGAAATTATGTGTAATTTGGTATTTATATGAGCTAAAATTACTAATCCTGCTAGATCAAAGAGACTTGCTCAAACAAACATACAAGCAGAGAAATAGATTCTTCAGGCTTCCCAGAATATTTACAGAGTAGAGAGGGAGGATATAATTTCTCAGAGCAGAGGTCAAATTTATACTCTCTCTGAAGTTAAAAGACTAGTTCATATTAATAGAGTATTCATAAAACTTGCTCCAACCAGAAGAAATTATCTGAAAAAAGATGGTGTTTAGCTCTTAGTTTGCCATATTTGTTTCCAGAAGTAAACACAAAAAAAGCACCTCTGTCTTTACAAAACAGAAGGGAACAAGAAATAATTTTGTTCGAAACTTTTTTTCATAATCACTAGAATAGCAAAACACCTTTTATCTACCTGATGAACATTTTATAACACATAACATGGAAAATGTGAAGGGGTTATAAATATTACAGAAATAAATTTTAATATTTATTGAGAAATATACAGTGTGTTGTGACCTTTCTACAGTTAGAAAAACATAACTGTTAACTCAGTTGATCTTGTGAGATAATGGGAATACATATAAATTTACTTGTAAGAAAAGGGTAAAAATAGAAGTTTTAGTAGGCTTGCTTACTTTGAAAAATAGGTATGTAGTATGTGTTCCTAACAAAAAAGACTGACTCTAAAAATTCAAAATCTTAAAAATGTATTGTGTGCACAATAGGCTCTACTTGCAAGACAACCTGCAGACATAAAATAGATGCATTTCCTTCAGAAAGAAGATTACACTTTTGATTAATATTTGCATGTTACACAACAGCTATCAAAAATAATGATAAAAGTAAAATAGTAAAATTCGCACCCAGAACAGCCAGCTTACCCTCATTCCTCAAAACCACAAACACCCTGAAATAAAAAATCTACAAAACAAAACAAAATAATTAAAACAAACCAACAAAAACCCCTCCAAAATAAAACACCAAAAACATGTAAAGAAATATTCAAGCTGTACTTCTGAAAAGCCAAACTACAGAGATTAAAATTAAAGTACAGTTTTACAGAATTTATAGCTACTTATGTCTTTTTGGATGAACTCAGAAGAAAATTGCAGAAGAAAAATATTTATATATCAGCTTATTCAGCTGTCTCTATGCTATAACAATTAGAAGAAATCTTTGTCTGAATTCATATAAAAATTCATTCAAATCCATTTCTGGAATGACTAAGAATCACACCAAGACCTTAAAAGAGGACCTTGCACAGACCTCTCTGAGGAACAGGACATTTGATATTTGAGCGAAGACCCTTTCTGTGAGGTTATCCATGTTTTGAGCATAATCAAAGACACAAAACTCCTTGGCCTACATAACCTCTCCCCATGCCTGTTAGTGCTTTTTCAGCCTGCAATGCGACAAGTTCCAGTTTGTGAATCTGCTATTTTCTGAGACTTCAACTTCACATCCAACCTACTGCTTCAGAGCTCAGTTTAACTGCAGCCCTACACTGATAAAATCTTGCATGTGGCCAGAATGGAATAAGCTATGTGAAGAGTTATCAAGTCTCTGAGGGTGTCCAGCACTTTTCAGAATGGCTTAATAATAGGGAGACAATTTCTCTGAACATACTCTGTAAAATAAAAGGTGACAAAAATAAAATAATGACAAAAATAATAAACATCATAAAACAAAGACATATAAATTGAACACAATGTAGAGGAAACTCTTGCACTGGTATGGCAGTCCAAAAAAGCCCTTGAGCCCCTCTGTGCAGTCTCTTTAATTCTTGGTAGTCCAGGTGGGCTATTTGGCACC
>VWYP01009723.1:74346-156536 GCA_013400435.1 Pycnonotus jocosus | reverse complement strand
AGAGAAGAGAAGAGAAGGAGAGGGAAAAGAAAAGCTTTAGAAAATTATTTTACATCAAAGCTTTGATAAGATTTGGATGAATAACCTATAGGAAACAGAAGCATACCTACAAAGATCAATATTTATTTTTGGATAAATGCATGGCTTTGCCTGATGTATATAATATAGTAACTTTGATAACTTACCAAACCTTAACAAAATGAAAGAGAAATTGCATATATATGGATCACCTTATTTTGAACAACAATTAAAGCAATAATATAGGGAATCAGAAACACAAAGCTATTAAGGTGCCCCTCAAAGGCTGAAAAAGAAAATTGGAGGATAGTTTTTGTTGTGTTATGTATAAATTCTTGTTCTTCACTGAGGAACTTTTCCCTCATTATGCGAAGCTGGTGAGATGTACACAGGCTGACCTCAGGAGCAACTTCTGTTAACTCAGGTACCCTGTGTCACCCTGCTCACCCTGTCCAGTTTCCCTGTGTCACATGTATCATCCTAGATTCATACATTTTTGGATCCTAAAGATCTCACTCTTGCCTAAGTCTTGCAATATTGTTGCAGAGATGATATGAAGACACTGGCATGTCATTTAGCGCTCCAAAAATCATTTGCCACACCAGTGATTTGTCAACAATGACGTTTCTGCTATCACTTACAAACTGCATCCCTGAGGTGGCTGTCAGAGCTTAAGGTATGCCAGACTTCCCTGGAATATTTCTTGTGGCCGTCTATACAGAACTTTTTGTATTCTGTGGCTCTTGACGTCACCTACCCTTGAAAAAGTGGGAAAAGTGTAAAGCTCAAGTAACTCAGTTGGGTGTGTGTCTTTTTGCATTTGTATGAACTAAGAGGCTTCTTGTATTGCACTGATCAAATCAGGATTAGCTTTTCTTTGTATCTCCCTATTCCTTATTTTTCTGGGTTGCCCTGACATCAAGGATGAGCTATTTTTCTGCACTGTGCAGCTTCTCAGCTTCAGCCCAGTGTAAGCTATGGCAGAACAGCAGGGATGCAGTACCAAATGCAGACCCACACAGAGATACCTCCCCTGCCTGCAGAAACTGGCCTGTGAGCAGTGGTGCCAAATGTCCCTGCTGGTGGCTGGGGCTGGCCAGCCCTGGCACTGTGCCATGGTCATGTCGCTCCTGGGACCTGCACTCAGGTGTCTGCATCATGCTGTAGTTAAGCTGTGGAGCACTGGGTAGCAAGAGCCAGAAATCCCAGGTCTCATCTGCCTGTTAGCTTCCATTCCCAAGTGAGAGTAGGTTCCTCCATCCAGCCAGACAAGCTGCTTGCTTAGAAAACAATGTATCTTAGGAGATTACTAACAACAGGCTTTGAAAATGAAGTTTAGAGATGAATCATGAGTCTAATCTTATGCCAGAGATCTCTGAGAAGTTGAGATGAACATAAATGGAAAACTCAGTTGCCTTTACCATTCTTGTGCATAGAATTTTATCTGGTTTGTTTTGGAAACACTTTCTTTGATAATAGCTCCTAGGAAGCAAAGTCTTCAGACCACAGACTCTTTGGGACAGCAGAAATACTGTCTGTTTGTACTGCTTGCTTCTTTCAGTTGTTTAGTCTTTACACAGTGGTAGGACTGGCTCCCTCCAGACTAAGGATCGCAGCTGAATGATTACACCACACACTGTGGAAGGAAGACAGTTAGTTTCTAAATTGAAAACAGGTTCTTGTCCCAATGTCTGCCTTTGCAGTATTTCTTTCCACCCATACAGATCTAAAGTTTGTTATATTCTCTGATGCCTCAGAGCTGGTGGGTGGTCCTAGCTGTGTTCCTCTGGTGTCTGCCCAAAATCTTTCTTGGTTTTGCAGGTCTAAGCAGAATAATTTTTTACTTATGATGGTGAACATAGACAATGGAAATATAGGAATGCTTGTAAAGGTGTCTATGAAAATCCTTTAGTCAACCATAATGATAATCTCATTTATACTTCAAGTGATGGTATCCCTGCACTGCAGCCATGAGTGAGCTTGCATCTAGTCCACACACCCAGCAGTAACAAGTTAGTGCAAGTCAGTGTTACATCGTTGGTTTGAGCAAAAGGGCAAGGGCTGCACAGACTTTGCTAAGGTCCATTGGGAACCAGTTTATCTCCTATTATTAGCAGATACACTTCTCAGTTCCTCAAGACATCTTCTTCAAGTCTGGGTCCCTCTATTTTCATTGTCAGAGCCCCTCTTCAAAATGAGATGTGGGGAAGTCATCTGGGTATTTTTTTCATAGCCTTTCCCCCACATGTTACTCAATTAATCACCAAAAACTCAGAAGGTGCTGATGGTCACTATTTTAAAACAGTTCTTTAAACCATGGGTTGTATCAATGTAAACCAGAGATGAGGTATTGACAATCAATGCTATGAGGGACAAGGGAAAGAAGGGAAAATGGGATCCAGATTGTTCCCTTCAGGGTCTGAAGTTTTCTCAGGCATTCTCAATTATTCTGATACATTTTTTTGCTCCTTGCCCTACGAGTGATAATGGAGTGATTGGTTGGTGGTTCCAGAGCTTGAGCCAACATCATATTTATAAAAAGGAGCGTCAGAATGTTGAGCTAATTGAGGGATTCAGATTGCTGAATGTTCTGGGAGCACAAAACTCTTGCACACAAAGCAGAAACAGGACTGGAACAAAATGGAAATACCCTCCCTGCAAAATCATTATGAAGGCAATTGAGTGAGGAACATTTCCGTCCACTGTCTGTTTCTGAACAGTGAGGACAATTAGAGGGCCAAAATGTTAGGGCTGCATTAGCAATTATGTCTTCACAATCATTAGATTTTTTTTCCCCTGAGGGACAAAGTTCGTTCCAGTTCAAGTTGAAAAGTCCAGTCAAATGTTGGTCTTGCTGATCTCCTAAAAATCTCTGCACCCCTGGGGCATTTATTCCTCCCCTCCTGCCCTGCATCTGGATTTAATGACTACATTACTGAAAAACAAGAACCAGCTGCATGCTGAAAGTGCTGGGGAGCCCGTAGTAGTTTTCTGCTTCTTCAGACCTTTCTGTTGGTCCAGGTGCAGGATGGGACTGAAGAAGGAAGACAATTCCCAAACACAGAGTATGAATTTACTCCCATATCATATTCAAGCAGTTCCACTGATTTCACTGTAGCTGTTCCCAATTTGCACCTGCAAACTGAGGCAGAACCAGGGCTCCCATTCCTTCCCTGCTGCCAGCTCGCAGGAGTGGCTCAGCTGTACCAGGGTGGGCATTTGCTGTGAACCTGCCTTTTCTGGTTTGCTTTTCCCAAAATAAGACTGCTGTGCTGGTAACAGAGTGTTCTCTGTGGTCACATCTGCATTGGCCAGGAGAAGAAAGGCAAGGTGTGGTTTCAGGCCTTGATCTTGGCAGACTGTGATTTTCCTCCCAGAGACCAGGCCCAGCTCAGGGCATGGCATCTGTTAGGATGGGCTCCCACGAGGCAGTTTTTATAGGACTACCCTTCTCTGGGCAAACACGGGGCTGATTCCGTACATGGACAGAGGCTCTGTTATCCTGTTTCACTAGGAGGTCCCAACATTGCTTTATTCAGTACTTCAGAGGTAGCCATTGACCCATCTAATGCTAAGAAAACATGAAAACATGGCACGTAGCTTTAGTTAGAAGTGGAACTTGTGGCTTGTGAATATATAAACACACAAAAGCTCTCTTCCATGATAAAAGGCTCCCTTGGATCTGCACCAGTGTTTGTTATTTCCAGGGTTTCCTCCCAAGTACTGTGGTACACAAAAGCATGTATATTCAGGGTTAAATGGTCTGCAGTGGGACATTTCAGCCTTTGTTACATTTTTTCAGTCCTGGACTAGGAATCCCATCACATCTGGTCCAAAACAAACCCAGAAGGAAAAGATGGTGCTATCCTCCAGGACCATTGTAAAAGAGGAAACAGCTGGTGCACGTGGGGAAGGGAATCTGAGGACCAGCACTCCAAGTAGTGGTCACGGCACATCAGCTGCCAAGTCACTGCAAAGTTCAGTGCCAGTAGACCCTTGTTAGTAGCTCCCAGCAGTGTTATGGTCTTTGCTGCTAGAGAGAGAGTACAAAGGCATGTAGACTTCCAGCTCTGAGAAGGATCCTCAGGGGGCTACATGGATGTTCAGGCATGAGGGAAAGGTCAAACCTTATGGTATTACTTAGCAGATTCTCACTACTAGAGAGAAAGGTCTAGTAAAAGTGATGTTTCAGTTTCAGGATAGTAAAAGTGAATGCAATCTGGGCACAGATGAGCCTGATAAACTCATGGGCTTGTGACGAAATGAGAATTAACTTAATGGACATAATATCCCAGATCTATCTGCAAAAATACAAAGAAGTTCTATCCTGTATTGCAAACACTGTATTTTATGTAGAAGGGTGATTTTTGATGGCAAGAAGAAAAAATGCACATTTTCTTAGTTTCTGGCACTCTCCAGACATTATTTCTTCATATGCCAAGAGGTTAGATAAATGACTCTAGCATCACTTGCTACTCAAGTCTTAGAGACTGTTCCTCACCATGTTCTTTTAGCCTTCAGTGGAAGAGAATATAATTAATTCTCATTACCTCTCATGTGGTCTTAGTATTTCTGATTAAGCTGCTATACCACAGTTTGTTTACCTACTTTATCTTGATGCAATTAAATTTGCCATACAGTTTAATTTTGAAAATACAGTTGTGCATTCCAGTTTTCATTTTTCTGCAGTCTGATCTCTTCTGTAAAAGTGGTAGAAATATTCTCAAAAGACATAAACCTAAGGAATTCATAGTTTGAGGAGTGTGAAATCTGGCCTGAGAGGGTATTTCTCAATCAAAACATTTGTGAAGAACTGTGACACATATTGTGAATTATTTGTGTAATAATATTTACTAATATATTATTTTTATATTTAATATACTTAATATATTATATTTATATATTATATAAATATTTAATCAATCTATTGACATATATTGATTAATAATTTTGGAACTGTAGGACCCTTAGAAGTCCCCATTGTCTCTTATGGAATGAAAGAAATAAAAGGAGAAGACAAGAAAACAAACTCTACTTGAACACTATGAAGCTTTGCTTCAGAACACAGGGAAAAGAAAATAGAAAAATGTTGCTCCTTTGATGTAACAGGCATCATGTCAGCCATAAATACCTGTAAAAGTAGGACACACAGAAAATTTAAGTCCATGTTTTCAATGCGTTGATGAAAACAATCAGACAAATTGAGTGGAGCAATGTTCCTTCTTGACAGCTTCACATCAATGTGTAATGTTTATCCATCTGGAAGGAACAGTTTAGACAAACAGAGGTTTGGGACTCAAAGGTATATCAAGTCTCTGAAACCCTACATACAGAGAGGGGTGAATACATTAAACCACCTCCATCCATAAAGTCTTTGTCTCTAAAGCTGAGACCAGTCTGCTGGAAGTGCATGGCATTACCATGGAAACATCAGCCTTCTGCTCCTTAAGGACATTTTCAAACCCAATCCAAGTATGCTTGCTTTTGTTTATTTGTCTTTATCAGCAGTATTTGAAATTGGAAGCTGAAGTTCTGAGGCCTTTTTGAAGATTGTTTGCTTAGGCCAACTTGAGATAAATAGCCCATTGCCCTTCCTAAAAATAAAGATGTTTTCCTGCTTGAATATCTCCCAGTACATTCATTTATGTAATTGTTTATTAGAAATAAGAACATTAGAGAAACAAGCATGAGAAAGTAGTCCTCTAGTGCATATTTGATGTTATTTCAGTTTCCTGGCTTCTTCAGAACAGGTAGTACTCATTTTCAAAGAGATTGCTGGTTTTGATCACCTATAATAGGGACTTCACTTTCAATCCCCAGCCAAGAGCTCACACAAGTCTTGCCAAGCATTCAGCATTCGGCAGGTCTCACCCAGCAGTCTGTGTGAGCCCCGAGGGCAGTCCCAGGCTGCAGCCCCAGGAGCTCTGTGCCCCAGGTGCAGCCCTGAGCTAACACAGCTGTGGCTGTGCTGGTGTGAGCACAAGGTGGCCTTGGCAGCTGCCTGCCCGAGTAGGAAGAGCAAACCACAGGGAGCTGGGAGTCATCCACGTGGAGACTTCCACATGGGATGCCATGTGGCCAGAAGCCAGCTGGACACCCGCTGAATGGTTGGATTCCTTGTGTATGGAAATGCATCTAAGATGGGTCAGCTGTGCCCCCTGCTCTCTCCTGACTGTGTGGAGGGACGTGGAGGGTGGCTCATGTGTAGGTGCCAGCTCTGTGCACAAAGTCCTGTACAAAGTCTGTGAGATGAAACCTATTGCACGTGTCCGATGTGCTGTACCTTGTAGGAGTGTCCAGGCTGCAACAGCTGAGCCACAGATCTGGCCAAACTACTGGGCCCTGTATTCTTGGGGATGTGCAAAATCTCCTTAGAGTCTGTTCCACAAGTCAGTATGTTCAGGTAGAGAAAGTGGATGGATATAAAGGAAATCTTGATGTCTGACAGGCCCCACCAATTCTCTCCCTACGTGCAGGAAAGATCTAGCCTAGGAAGAAGAATGACCCCATTCTAAGGACACCTTCTGGTTCCTTCCAAAAGGCACACTAAAAATACTGCTTTGCCAAATTAGGATGTAAATAAACAAAGTGTTTGAATCCATGGACATCCTGTCTTAAAACCACTTGGGGCAGGCACAAAATCTATGGTTTATCATTCTTGGAAATCTTAACTACAAAACTGTCTTCTTTACTCTGGACATGTATACAAATATACTTCTGGTATTTCATTCATCAAAAGGTACTGAAGACAGCAACGTGACTTTTACATCTGCTTTTTAGCTTGGGACAGAATTGACTTCCAGTGCATTAAAACATGGATTTTTAATATCCAGTCTTCCAGTTTTAGACTGGTGGTCATTTGACCACTTCTGGCTCCCTGGGAGCAAATTAACAGACATTTCAAACTCCCCAGGTCAAAGATGTGTTATTCATAAGCATAGATAGAAAGATTTAGTTCTTCTTCAGCCTGCTGGGAAACCTTATGCAGACAAAAAGAGATGTGATAACACCTCGTCCCACTCTCCTGACCCTCATGCCTTTTCTCACCTGCAAGAAAAAACTCTCTCCATAACATAAAAATATAAAATCCAGCAGATGGACAGAAAGCACTGTGTGCAAGTCCAGCTCGGTGTCAGCTCCTCTACTGTTGTGCAGCACACTTAGGAGCCCTGGGGTCTCCTGGGGTCTTTGCCATCTTACACAGCCAACATGTACTTTATTGATTACAGAAAAGGTGCTTGACTGCTGGAGCTTAAATTTTGGGTTGAGAATTCAGTATGAGTAGTTTTTAGGAGTATCTTTTCGCTGCATGAGACTTCAGAAGTGTGTAGGTACAAGGGGATGGACAAGGTTAAGTGGGGGAAAAGACTATACCTATATTTGCTCTGCAGGGCCCTGCTGCTGGCTGAGACATGCTCGTTTTTGCCCTGGTCCCAGAGGACTGGATGGACTTGAGTGTTCACTAGAAAACAAATGAACTGGGCTTGCTGGATAGGGTCAGCAGATAGGAAAACCTGCACTCATTTCTCCCATTTCTGAATGTGTAGGCAGCTGCTCTGAGCCCATCAGGGACTGGGTTTACCAGACTGATAAGGTGTTTATTAATTAATGCCCTCTGATGCTCTTCACACCTAGACTTTTCCACATTTTTGGATGAGGATCTCAGTGGTGCCAGCTCACTAATTCTTACTTTGGGACAAAATATTGACAATAGCTGAGAAACACTGCTAAGAAAATTTTGGGATGCAGTTCAAGTTAGAGCTATGCTGTTTTTACGTGTGCCCAGGAGACAGTATGTATTTTACAGGTACATGTACGATATCTGAGCAGCGTGCACCAGCAGGTAATCCATCTTTTCAATTTGGCCTAGCTAGCCATGAAAGGCTGACCCTCCACATTTCTTAACTAGAAGATAACAAATCACTGCAGCCAGCACTAGATGCTTCCAGATGCCTCTGTATGGTTTTCCAAATGAGTAGGCCCGCCAGAGATAACTGCATGGAAACAGTACTCATAATAGTATTTTCTGTTTTGAATATTATTTGGCATTGCTCCTCTTCTTCACAGTTTTTGTTCTCATCTGTTTGACACATGAACACCAGACTGTTTACAAGATCATCAGCAAAGAGAAATCAAAAAATGTGAAGCAAAGCTCTGCATTTTTTCACATAATATCTTTTAAGAAAGAAGCTTGAGATGGTGGTCTTTGCCTCTCAACAGCTGAAATGGTTGAGATAGCGGATGGCTGTATTGAAACACTTTGATTTTTATTGCTCCTCCAACAATGCCAGTCATGGCAGGAGGGGTTGGGATGACATGATCTTTGAGGTCCCTTCTGACTCTTAACATTCCATGACTCTATGATCTGATGTATCCTGAAGTGTATGACTTGGAGTAGAATTTCTCAAATTTTCTCTGCTTTGTTTTGTCCTGGGCTTTTTTTTTTTTTTTTTTTTTGAGACACAAGGACACAATTCTAGGAGATGTCCTTGGCCTCTTTATGTACAAGTACTTGATGACAGCTCTGATATTGTTCTGAATGTCATTCATACTGCTGCCACATTTTTACAATAGTAACCATGTAGTTGCGAATCATTTGTTTATCAATTTCCTCTAGACCTTGTGTTCCCAAAATTTGTATGGATTTGAATTCACCAAAGGAGAAAGAATACTCCTATGGACAGAAATTTGTGCGGTTACAATTTCTTCAAAAGCACAGTGAGTACTTGTAGCATTGAGGAGTTTGCTGCAGAGTATGTTCCAATAAGTCTGTATGTTGTGAGGCATTGGTCAAATCCATGGCTTCTCAGTTTGTATTTATAGCTCACCCTAGCTTTTATTTATAGGTTACCTTTTAGTCTTGTCTATATTATATGTCTCTCTTGTTGGCAACGAGGCTTGAATATCATTTAAACAGTCTTACAGTAAATGCCAACCAGATGAGAAGATTGTTCATTGGCCCTTCTTGGGGGAGGCCTGGGTGCTTCTCCTGGGCTGTATCTATTAATGGAGCAAATGAACATTACACTGAGAGGTTTGGATCTCCACCTGCCCCCATTGGCTCCCACAGCCATTCTGTTGTTGCCTTGTTCTCTATTCATGTTTGTGTCCTGCCTGTTCTGCATTCCATTTGTCCTCCTACTCCTCTTCTCCTGTCTTTGCTATCCCTGCCTATCCCTGCACCTGATCCCAGCCACTCATTCACTTTATTATGTATGCTTCACCTCTAATCTACAAACACCTCCACAGCAAGAGTCTCATTAAAATGTTTGAAATTAACATAACAAAAATATTCCTTCTTCTGGAACATCAAAGAAACTCGTTCCCTTGTTTCCATGCACGAGCTACTGTCTCTCTAATTATGTTCAATATTATTAAGGATACTGAGACTCCAGAAAATACATTCTTCTGCTCATGTCTTGTGCGAGGATGAACATTACTCTTTCATTCAGTTCCTCGATCAGTAAAATGGAGTAATGGCCACAGCCACGCAGAATCATAGAACAGCTGAGGCTGGAAGGGTCCTCTGGAGGTCGACTGGTCCAAGCAGGGCTGCCTGGAGCCCATTAGCTGTGTCCAAATGTACCCGGTGTGACCCATGGCAGAGCACACACAGTGCAATCCCAGTGTCCCAGGTACCCAATGTACCCAGCAGTGACACTCCTCAACAACTTCATGTCTTGTAAGATAATCAGTCAGAACCACCTGGGGTACTGAATGCCCACATGGGCAGACATTTCTGGTAGTGGTGTTTTGCTTGTTCCAGATGCCTGCAGTGAATATAAAGCTGTTTCTAGACCCAAGACTTTTCTTAATGCAGTGCTGAAAGAATTATTTTGGCTTTCAGCTAAACAGCCATAGTTTAAAGGCATTTTGATATGTACACAGCACTGCTTGGCATTGTGCTGCCTTCCCCATTTTTCCCATCATTCTTTCTTAGGGTTAGACCTCACTCTTGTATTTGAGGGTAACTTTTATGAGTGACCTGCAGTGATTTACTGCCAAAGCATACCAGATACATGAAAAGGATTTGTCAAAGAGTACAGAGAGAAAGAATTACAGTTCAGGAGTAAAATTTCCCATGAAAACTTCAAACTAACTTTATAAGGGAACTTTAAAGATATTTAAGGAAAATTTGTTTTCTTCACACAAGGAAGGAGACATGAATATAGAAAAACCTATTTGATATAGAAGCTGCTTTTTAAAAATATCTGTGGCATTTGTTTTTGTTAGATACAATGATGAAAGCATTTTTCTCTTCCTGAAAAACAAATTAAAAGCAGGAGCTCTTATTCAAGATACAAAGAGCAATACTTTTGCTGGTAACTTCCCCTTTATCTGTCCTGTTATTTTCTCTTGATTTTACTACATGCATCTTCCTAGACAGGTCTTGGCTAAGGAGGAGATTTCTGTGAGTTCTTCCAACCACTGAGGTAAACTATAACTAATTTTAAAAATAAAATGCCCTGGTGGTGCCCTTTCACAGAGCTGTCATACTTCACTCTAAGTTATCATTTGAAGAAATAAATGAACTTTAAATTCCCAGACTGTGAGTAATAAATTCAAGATTGTCTTTGTACTTGAACATATAAATCCCTATGGAGTGACATTTCAGAAGGATCTTTGTCTTCCTCCAGAGAATGAGGCCCTCAGAAGTTAATGACTGACCTGTTGGCCAGACATGCTCTACCATCAAAGTAATCATAGAGAGAGACTGACAGAAGTTCTGCTTTCTGCCATGAAGTACTCCAAAATGTTCAGGCAAAGCTGGACACTGCTCTGCAATTTTATTTATTCGCCATCAATTTTTGCTAAATTTAGCTGGGCTTTGAATCCTTGCAAGCTAGAGAATTAAAAACAAACAAGCTTGTTCACCAGCTTCCCTTAGGTCTGCAAGCTCTATTTATAATTTCTATAAGCCTTCATTACCTCTGGTCTACAGTATCAAATTCTTCTGAACAAGAAAGGTCACATTCTAACTATTATTACTGAAGAAATTAATTCAGTGTGTGACATCATAGCTAGACAGTTAATTACCCCATTTAATGGGACACTACAGCTGTTAGGGAACTGTCTGCATGCAAAAAGCCACTCTGTAGTATTTACCATTGCAAAAGCAGAAACCTCATGCAAATTAGCCATTTGCAATTTCAAATTTATTTATTTTTAAAACGGTAAACATTGCTGAGAGGAACACATTTTTTAGCTTAGTCTCCAAATTGATGTTCATGATAGTTTTATAATAGGCACCCTGATGTAGTAAATTAAATCCCTATATTCTTTTAAATTTCTGATGTTAACTGTGAAATATTTATTATTTCCAGTGTTCCACTGGTGTTGTAAATCAGAAATTTACCAGAAGTTGGTGAAGGGATTTGTGCACAATGCTGGTAATCGTTTTTTTATCCACTTATATTGACAGGTATCTCAGTTCTAATTGCATTTAATGAGACTGCAAACTAAAGTAATTATTGAACACTAACAAGGTTTCTGGTTTTTTATTTAAATTGCAAATGTAAAAGCAAATTCTTTCATGCTTAAATTGTTATTCAGTAGAGCCCTCCAATATTTTTGCATATTCTTATTTTTTAAATAAAATTCTAACGTGAGACAGATTTGATTAAAAAGATCCAAAACACTTCAGTGAATATATTTTGCCATAGATCTGGGCAGATTAACGTAATAATGGAGTGCTCTGGATAGGTGGTATGAAATGCTCATTAAATCTGCAGCAGTACATTTTTGTGAATCTGAGTAATTTGAATCTTCGAACACCAAAACAACAATAAATAAAGCAGTGGCGCTGGTTGTGAACCTATAATGTTTTTCAGTAAATGAACTGTTTAATAAGTGATGAAACAAATGAAGTATTAATTTCTGTTACCAGTGTCTTTTCTGTCATCCCCAGTGCATGGATCTCAATATTGTTCTTTTTTGCCTGCATCCCCAGTGATGGTCCCACCTGCGATCACAGGGCTGATCTGGAGCCAGGCACACCATGTCTGGCCTGTCTGCAGCTGCTAAAGAGTGTATCTGATGACTGAATTTAGTCTGGTTTTCCAACTGTTGCTGTGTTAAGCAGCAAATAAACACTAGAAGTTCCCATTGTTTATATATACAGAAGGGTTGCGCTCTCCTCAGAATTTACTGGAAAAGCTGTGATATCCTAAAAGGACACAGGATAAGACACTAATTTCATAACTTCTTAACTTGAGAACCTTACTTGCTGACTTATCCATGACAATTTGGATTATTTATGTATTACCTGATGAGTTATCAATGCATCAGTCTGCAAAAAAGAAGGGTTTTTTTGGTGATAAAAAAGGACAGGTTATGAAGCTGGTGGAAACCCTCTTCTCAAAGTTTTAGGTGCAAAGATCAGAGATTGCTAAAGCAAAACCTAACAAGACTGAAACTAGTTGCTACAATTCTACAAAACCCATCTGGCAGGAAGACACAGAATAAGTGTTACCTCTATTTCTCCCTGTGGCATGGTAGAGCTAGCAATTGGAGAGAGTGAATATGGCTACTTGCACATGGATAACCTCCAAACCAATAAGAAAAGCAGAGCATGAAGAGCAGGAAAAAATGACAAGGAACCCTCTCCCAGCCCAGTGGGACTCTGTATTCTGATTCCTTGGATTAGCTTTTGTGTGCCTCCACTGCAGCAGTGACAGACTCACCCAAAACCAAGAAATAGCTGAAAGCCAGATGGCTTTATGCAGACCAAAAACGTTATCTTTTACCTTGACCAAGTAATTGTATTAAATTTTTTAAAAATTTCCTGTGTTGAAAAAGTTTCCAGACTGTTATCCCTTCCCCAGCTCAAGTGGAAAACAAACTGCCATTCAGCAACAGAGATGGGGTTGGATCCAACATAAACATATCTCAGCTAGGCATTCTCCATAGAACTGCACAGTCATTTTTTCCATATACAGTGGGAAAGACAAAGCCTCTGCTTAAAAGGCATTCTTCCCTAAAAAGGGGAAGGGCTACAATGTTTTAGCTGTCTGGAAGCTGGCTAAGAATTAGAGATTAATACCAGTCTCTAATTTACTCATTAGTACTGCCACTGAGTGAAAAAACTTACTCTTAGAGATGCTCACTGTTGGAAATAGAAAATTTGCAGTTGAAAGGGTAGCTGGTTGATTTTACTCTTTCAAAAAAATGCCAAGTTTATTCAATTTACAGGAAGAGGGAAAAATCTGCATTGTTTCCTCATTAACCACCCTCCACCCAGTCCCCACTTACATGAAATGTACATTCTGAGTCACTGAGGCTCTCAGATAAGTGAGGCATAATTAGTTGACAAACTACAGTACTCCCTGAGAGATTTACAGAGACAAAAATTTTCAAGGGATGAAAAAGAAAAGTGGGCTTTAAAGCAAGTACTAATGTGCTTGTGGGACACTGTTAATACTGAGAGGGTAAATCTCAAGCTTCAATTTCCCCCCTTCCAGATTTCTAGTATTTCCTGGTTTGATTTTGCAGCTCTGTGAAATGTTGGAATCACAGCAGAGAAAAACAGGGATCTGCTTGACCAATAGCCATAGCATCAATTAAGAGCATGTTAGAAAGAAACCCAAGCCAGTGTGAAAATCTTGAAAGATGAAGAGAAAGAGCTTTCATTCATCTCTGCCTCCCAAGAGTGCCCCAGCTATGGACAAGACAGATGCTTGGGATGGCTGATGGGAAGATCCTGTGGTTCTAGGCAGTTTTCAGAAATAGGGCTTTCCCCCTGGATCATCCTAGCACTTTGCAAACCTGTGGGAAGGCAGTAAGACACCTCAGCATGGTTAACTTTGTACTGCAAGCCTTACATTCAGGATGAAGCTGGGCAGAGATTGTGCTCTGAAAGGAAAAAAGGAAAGGCCAGGGCTGGGGAGAAAGGATAACCTGCCTTGATCTCTCAGTGCCTCTGGGCTTGTTTCATCACAGACACAGTCTGATAATGAGGAGATAAATTTTCTGTTGGCTCAAAGAAAGGGAGGAATCGATGTATCAAGTTTCTTTTCTCATCCCTCACAGAAGTCCATCACCAAACACCCTGAATTAGTTGGTGCTTTAGAGACCCTGTTGAGCCTCTGCAGCCTGTCCTTGCCATTGACTGGAAGCAGAGAGCCTCAGAAAATCTTTTTTTTGCCAAAGGCTGAGCAGGGCACACAAGTTTCTCCTGACCTTACACCATGTCTAGGCCTCCAATACCTGTCCATGTCCACCTGAATGGATCTGCACCAGGTGCTGGTGCTCTGGACACCTTGCCAACCCTTAATGGGCCAGGCTGTCTTGGCCTTGGATGAAGGACTTTAATATCCAGGGTAGGGAGGGTTATGCTATATTTTGTCCTGCCAGCTTTTTTTTGTTATTATTATTTTATTTTCTTGGATACTGGACAAATGCCTACTTCCACAGAATGCTTTTGAGGAAGGGTCCCTGGAGGCAGGAGTGGGGAGCACAGCACAAGGGAGTCATGAATGGCAGGCTCTCTGTGGCTCTCCATGCTCAGAGGTGGAAAACCACAGTAGGAAACCCCAGGACATACTGGCCTTGCCTTAGCCTTGCCAGAAAAGTCTGCTAATCTCTTACTACTTAGAAGGTCTTTCATAAAAGAGTAAAAAGATGCATTGTAGGGTGGTAACAGGGTACTACAGAGCTCAAAAAAGATCTGGTTTAAGTGGTTCTATGTAGCTACTTTTCCACTGGTAGCAATGGCCGATGATTGAATGAGCTAATTTTTATTCATTTTTTTGGGTAGGCAGGGTCAAACAATGGTTCTAAGTCTTACATTTTTAGTTAAAAAGTCTGTTTTTACAGAACATATTGAAAATTGTTCATCCAGGTAGAGTCTTTTTGTTCAGTAACTATTAAATTATATTTCAAATTAATTAAGGTGTGCCAGTTCCTCTCATACTCCCTGGCTTCCATATGTCATGACCTAAACAATAACATTTTAGTAATTCCCACAGTCTTGTAAAGTTGGAATACTAATTTCAAAAATATTTTTCACAGCCCTCTCTCATTCTTTGATTCTTAAATGCTGTGGGTTTAGAACTGTTTCTTGCTGGTTTCTCACAGGAGGAAAAAATGGAGTTATAGTATTTATGAAGTATTTATTTCAAGAAAATATCTATATAAAGAATTGTAAAATACAGCTAAACAGGATCAACAAAGCCAGATCATATTTACTGTATTTTAGTCAATCTGGTTTCATTGTCAAATACACACTTCATGTATCCTGACTGATAGTTAGGAAAATCTCTTTGAGATTTTAATAACAAATAATTAGATTTCAAAAACTTTGGAGCTCTAACAGCTTTGTGTATAATGCTATTCAGCAATTGTTGAATCTTGCATTAGGATGCATAACCCAAACATCCCCAGCTCATGGTGGTGTGTGAAAATGGACTGGGATCAGATCCAAACATTCAAGAGGACCAATTAAAACATAAAACTAGAAGGGTCTATATTTTGGTGTTTGAAATCTAAGTCCAAAAGCAAGTTGTAAATTATCACTGGCTGCTTATATGTTACTCAGAAACTAGACTTCTTTTACACAGCTTTTGAACACTACAAGCTCTAATTGTTATCAGTTTGAATCAGGCCAAGTTTTCCTTCAGAAAGCATTTTTTTTTTTTATTTTCTTCTCATGCCCCCTGGAAAAACTGGACTTTTAATTCTTTCCTTGCTTCCCATGTTGTGAATAAGAGTGGACATAAAATGCCTTTTATTGGTTTTCACAGCCTGGAATAAGCTTTGGGACACTTTGCTGGTACTTGCCCAAAACTTTGTGGGAATACACTGCAGTGGAGTTTAAATTATGTTTTCTGGTAGGTGTTTTATACATCTTGAAACTGAGAAAAGTTCCAACTATGCATTTGCTCTGTCTTGTGCTTGCATTTGCTTCAGCTTCTTATGATTCAATAGGTTTGGGGACTGGTGGCGCTACTCCAAGCAGCTGATTTTCATTAAAGTTTTGATGAGAAACTTAAGTTGGAATCACAAACATCTGCAGTAAAACTTCCTCCCCACTAATAGATGTTTTTCAGAACATAACCTTGCTGTATCAGAAAAAAACAGCAGCTAGAAATCCAAATTGCCCATTATAGGAGTTAACCTAACATAACCTCAAGGGTCTGAAGTAAATTAATTTAAAGATCTGCTTTTTAAAAGTCGATGCAGGTCACATTAGCCTTAAAGAATATAAAGGTTCCTGTCAAGCTAAAATCCTTTTTGGCTCACACCTCCGGATTAGGTCTTCTGCTGCTTCTTGTAGTACTAGTTTGTTTTGAACAGATTAATGCTACAAGTAAAGATCAAATTGTGGTTTCTCTCAACAGTTTGCAAGATTTTCTGTTCCAACCTTTTTGGGGAAATGGAGTGAAGACAATTTGGAGATAGTTTGAGTCTCTGTTAACAAGTGGTCAGGACTTATTATTGCTGTCATTTTATATATTTAATGTGAGCCATTTCAGAGGGGTGAGTTTGTCACAAGTCTCATACTAATCATTGCTTATCACTTTAGAGAACCAGAAAGCAAACCTCTCAAATACTGCTGCTTGCATTTTATCAGCAGCTGCTGGTAAAATTCAGGTGGGAAAAAATGATTGTCAAATGTGTCATTTTAACACACAAGCTCTACCACACAACTTCTGCCTCTTACTTTCTCTTATAGCAAATGGCTAATTTTGAGTTGACTATGATAATTGTTTCCTTTAAAGGACTTTTGCCTCTCTGCAATCCTCTGAGCAAAAAACATTGATGCTGGAAACAGTTTTCCTCTTCCATCTGTCCAATAATATCATGCTTTCCTTCACTCTGGGAATTGGCTTCCCGCCCTGTCCCAACTTAATTTTTTTCTTTTCTCTTAAGACTCTTGATTATCTCATGCTTGCTCTAATTTTTTCCTCTCCTTTGTCTTCCTGCTATAGTTTACTTCCTTTCCCACTATTTACTTCACTTCTTCTTTCCATGGAGAACATTTGCGATTACTCTTTTTTGGCTTGGCAAATGTCTCCACAGAATATCTGTTTTCCCTTTCTTCCTCTAATCCTTCCCACACTCATCTCCTATTCTGGTCTCTGGCCTCTTGTACTCATTTATGTCAGAATGAAGCGAGTATTTTACTGGATATCACCTGACGTTCATTTTACATTAAGAAGAGTGACAACAAAGTGTAGATCACAGAGAATAATTTGCCATACTCTCTAATATTTGAAGTTTTGTACCATTTTTTATTGTCACCTTAGACTCTGTAAGGAATTTTTTTCCATAGGTAAGAAATGAGGAAGAAAATCTACACTTATATAATTAAAACAAATTTATCAGTGGAATTTACAAACACAAATGTTGACAGTGGTAGGCTTCAGACTCAAATGGTAATGTATGGCCTCTTAGTTTAGAGGCATGTGTTTGACAGTGAGACATAACTGTTCTCAGAACTTCTGGTTTTCAGTTTTACCTCTGTGTCTCACCAAACCTGGAAGTGTCTCACTATTCCCTTTCCTCCTGTTGTGTCCAAGCTAGGGAGTGGAACACTAAAACAAAAATCTCTATTGTTTGCCACTTGCTTGTCTGCTTTCATTTGATATCTGCCTGCTTGAAGTCCTTTGCTTACATATCTTATGAATTTTCCCTATAAAATATTTTAATTCATCCCTGTTTGGAAAAACCAATCTCTGACTTCACACCACCAACACCAACTGTTGTGTTGCACAGATGAGCTGGATCCAATGCTCTGCACTTACTCTTTTTTTCTCTATCTCCCCATAGACATCAGCATTTGGCACTGTAACATCTTCCCCCCTCCCCTTATTATCTTTGTGTGCCAAGAAACTTAATCTTCCTAAATAGCACACAAGTAGTCTGGGTACTTAAGACTGCTTTTCATATTGATCTGCCTCTTCATTGACAAACGAACACAAATGAAAAAAAATCTCCAGTGCTTAATCCCTTTTGAAAATAAAACTAACCTGTAGGTTCAATATAGTCACCTTCAGTTTCCAATTGTTGCATATGCCAAGACCTTAATTTATTAGACTAACAAACCTCTTGTTAATTTTTTTGCCTGTGTATGTACTTACACAATAAATTCTAATTTTTTTCTTAATCTCCCTCTGAGTTGGCAAATTGGACTGCAGACTCTCTCAGCTATCTTCAAATTCCTAACACTGTAATCCTTCTCATGATACTTTTCTGAATAATTTTAACCAATTTATAAGCAATTTTTTTTTTTTTGAAAGAAGAGGCAGATATCTTGTTCCATGGTCGTCACTAACAATGCTCCTTATGTAGGAAACACAACATTTCATTGTGTGGAATCTAGTCTGGTTAATTTAAACATCTGCTTTAGCTGATTTATAAAGCTGTCCTGAAGCAAGCATCCAACAAAGTCTTTAAAGAGGAAGAGACTCCTTTGAGAGTTTCCAGGGAACACTGCTAGGAATTAGAGGCTTAAAAAATCGATTCTCAACTACTGTATGGGGAATTTGGGTTTGTACTTGAAGACAGTCCCTGATTCTGATTGAAATATCTAGGAACAATTTATGTGCCTAATTTAGGTGTTCTGGATCACATAATGATTTAGAATGAGGGCACCAAGGAAGTTGACATTGCCTGAAGTCCAACTCAGACCCATAGTACTCTTTGTGCATGGATAAAGCATACCAGCATAGCCTTAAGAATATAGTTAGTTTGCTTGTCTTAAGAGGTTTTCATTCAAATTCCGTGTGAAAAAAAAAAAAAAAAGGCAAAGCTTCACATTAACTTTAATTCTGATTTTGTAAACCACTTCTCCCAGTTCCTCTGAGTTTGGGGTTGCCACACAAGGTAAAGGAAGAGGACTGGAAAGCTGAGAAATATCCACTAATATGTATTTACATTAATTGATATCTCCTGTTCTTCTATAGGTTCATAATATCAAATTCTTACCAGGATTTACGAGCATCCCACCAGTTACACCTTGGAAACTCCCACCAGCATGTTTCATGTTGCAGCTGACTGTCACCAGAGATGACAATGAAGCCCCATCTGTGGCTTTGTAACTCTGCTGTATGAAAGTGCCCCCTCTGTACAGTTTGGCAGCATTTGACATGACTAACAACCTCTGTCTGCCTTGGAGAGCTGTAGGCCTGAGTCAATATTTAGACGAAGGAGCTGAATCAGACCGCACTGTGTAAGGGAGTTTATTCTGCGGTTCCCTGTGAGCTGTGGGTTAAGCACTCATGCCCCAAAAGAGCCTAATTCAAACCTGCTGGGACAACCCTGCCCCTGGGGCTGAGGAAGGAGAGCTGAGCTGTGGAAGGGAGAAGGACCAAAAGTAATGTTCCTATCTTGGGTAAGAGACTACCAAACCACCACTCTCCAGACCCTACACCAACTCTCAGGCTTAAAACCTCTTCCTCAAATGCTGTTACCAACCACACACAAGGTTCAATGAGTAAGCAGGTTCCCACTGTTACAGAGACGTCCATCCTGTCCCAAAAAAGCATCCTACTGGGCCTCCTTGGAAACTGCCATGGAGGTGGGGCCTGAAATATGCAGCTAGTAAGGGGTCCTGAAATCCATGCTTCTTCCTCATGAAATCATAACATTCTGCAGCCAAGGGCCTTGATGTGATGGTACCAGGCGCTGCCATCCAGTTGTAACATGGGATCCAGAGTCTAAGTGCTGCCATTGCATGGGCTGAAGCAAACTACCAGAGGAAACACCAGTTATTGAGTCTATTATGTTGGTCTGAGGAAAAATTTAGGGAGAATTGAAATTGTTGAAGAAAGCTAAAGTGCCATTTGCCTGCAGTGTCCAATATACCTCACAGTGCTTTTGCAAGGCAAAATCTAATATATTTACATGAAGAAATGTGAACTGAGTCTTTGGGAAAATCATACTATACTATCATATCAAGAAAGACTAGTAATCACTTATCCTCATTATCCCATGAGAAACTGCTACAAAACCCATCCAGCTCTTAAGTCAGGCATTTCATTGAGGGACTTTCCACGTTGTGAGCAACAGGTGGCAATGCAGCTTCCTGGGGCTGATCCAAGGCCAGAGGAGAAAATCTGTACATCCCACACCATGAAGCCTGTTCAAAAACTGGGACGGCTCCTGAGAGTCCTTATGCCGAGCAAAGTGAGGTTTAACCTTCAGTTTTCTCACACAGGTCATGTTTCATGTGGACTCTCTGGCAGGGTGGGCAGGCGTTTCCTGAGGCTGTCCAGCTGCTTGGAGCAGGGGAGTGAGCTCTGCCCAGCCCTGCAGCAACCCTGGCTGTCTGAAGGCTTTATGCACTTATTTCCATGGCTGTTAATTCTGGCAAGTGGAGGATAGGTGGAAAATCAGCCGTGTGATATCGGAGATTGCGATCTTGATATTGTCACAGTGACACAGCTGTGCTAATCTCACCTCAATTTTGGATGTTATGCTGGAAGAACTACACTTTCCCTTCCCATGACCTTATGGAACTCAATTAGCCTCCTACTTTTCATCTGCCACGCCTGAGATATTACTGTGTTGTGTCCACCATTCCATTTCCAACCTTACCCCACCCCCATGTATGCTGGAGTAATTTATTATTTCCACAAGCTGTACTTTTGAGTAGTCCATTCCCAATGCAGTGTTGCTACAATGAAGAGTATAAATCAATCCCAAAATAACACAGCTTGTGGGAAAATTTTCCATTGTTAAATTGCTTCTCAGATCTCAGTAATTTCATTTGTCACTAATCCCAATCACATAATTTTTGGAATTTAAAATCTCTGCAGGTGTGTTCTCTGCAGGCAGTTTCCTAGATGCATTTGATTTATCATCCCTTGCTTTCACTGTGAAAACAAACTTCAGATTTTGGAGGCAGATAGCATTCAGAGGCAAAAGCACAAACTTCTACAGGACAGTTTGCCATCAAAAGACAGACTCTTTCGGGAAATTTCAGTGAATTGCAATTGCAGGAATTACAAGGCAAGCAGAAAAGTGTTGTGACAATTAACTCTTGTAAAATAGCTCTGTTTGGACAGGCCTGTTTAGTTATGTTTTCAGGGAAGTCAGAGACATACTAAGCCAGCTTCACTGCAAAGTACAGCAGCTGTCTGCTCACAGCAGGCAGGGCATGTGTACATTTTGAAGTCTGAACCTCTCCAGTCCCGAAATGCAACATCTCAGACCACCTCCCCCCCACCCCCAAATCCTCCTGTATCGCTTTAATCGAATGATTAAGCTAATGTTAACCAGATGGGAGCTTTGACACAGACAGGTGAAAACAGAAAATTGCAGACGCTAGAGAGAGAAGGGAATTACTGTACCTCAGCAAAAGGCACCCAACTTCCAGTAGCTACTGCCTGCTGCTGCCCTCTGATAACAGTGGCTTCTTGCGTGCTGACCGCTGAGCTACCTTCAATGTCAAACTGAAAAACGCTTCCCTCACTCGAGGCTGTGCTGGAGGAGAAGCATCTCAAAAAGAATAATACAGGAGAAATGAGGGGCCAGGCGGAGATCAAAGCCATTTCCTCCCCTTACATCCAGCAGTGGTCTTCTAGCGTCTCAGTAATTGTTTACCCTCTTCTGCAATCAGCCCCCCTTGGCTTAGTGGTGCCTCAGTTATTTTAACTTTCTTTCAGCATTCAGTTTCCAGATGTGGCACTTCAAGGCAGTCTAACCGGAGCCCGATTTAAAAGAGGGAAAAAAAAAAAAAAAAAAAAAAAAAAGGAAAAGAAGGGAAGAAAAATACTTTTGCTTCCTCCCTCGTTCTCTCTCCGTGCCTGTGGCTCCTCTTTTTCCCCAGAGGCTCCAGCACAATAACATACAGATGGGCAGTGCTTAAGCAGAGAGTGTCAAACAGAGATTGTATTCCAGGAAAGCACCGCTAGCTCTCCAGCCACCTTATCTCCCCCTGTCAGGATACAGACTGACGCTCCGTTCAGTGCTCTGGCTTCCTTCACATGTTCACATCATTCCCTTTTTTACCTTTGGTGTGGAGACCCTCCCACTCAAACTTTACTGTTCAGAAAGTGAGGTCACCCTTTCCTCCCTCTCCACGCCAACCCCCCACGACTCCATCCCACTGCTCCGAACGAGTAATTGACTCTCCTGACTGTTTATTTTTTAACATCTCCAGTTTATTCAGCTGAAGGCAGAAAGGTGCCAAATTTATTTTAAAAAACTCCGCTAGACTAGCCATTCCTTATGTCATGGGGGAAGGGAGGCTGTGGGCGGGAGGAGGAGGAGGAGGAAGAGGAGGAGGGAGACAGCCTGGCTGTGCCATGGGCTAATAGGGCTAAGTGGTTTCTCTAACATGCTTCATTCAGTTCCTTTCCCTCAAGCCCACCTCTCAGCTTCTCGTTGGCTCGTGAAAAAGAATATCGTTCACTGCGATTTTGGAAAATGACTTCATTCCTCAGGCTCATGAACTTCTATTTACAAAGAGCATCTTGTACTCCTTTTTCAAGAGATGCTTTGTGAGGCCCTGGTAACAAGGCTTGCAGTGTGTATATGAAAGCAAGCTGAATACGTTGCCCACAGCTCACTTCATTTTGTGACTATGATCTCAAAAAGACAAGACAGTAATCCTTGCTAGGTTTTGGGATGAAGTCAGGGTATAATTATACTAATGTGCACTTCTCCAGACAAGGGGTCAGCACCCTGTCCCTCAGTGGTCCTGTGTGCAGGAGTGGTAGCTTCACTGGCCTGTCAGACTTCATCCTTAAATCTTCACAGAAATTGGATTACTGGGCTTCATTCTGAGAGTGGATTCCTTCTTTTTGCCTCCCTTTGCCCTTTCCTTTCTGGTTGAAGGCATTATGAACCAAGGAAGCAGCCAGTAAACATTTGAGGGTAAAATAAAGAGTTTTGTGGATCCTTCCACACACCTGTAGGGACAGCTTTGGGCCCATAAGTGCTGTACAGAGCGACATAAGAAGGCCACTGTGAAGAAACTGCCTGATTCAGAAATGGTGTAGCTGAGCAGGTAAGGCCACTCAAGCTTGTGGGATAAAATATTCCCCCAGCAGAGAAGAAAATGCTGTGACACAAGTTATGAGGTTCAGGACCAAGATTAGGAGGAGGAAATAAAATATATAAATGGCAGTTGAGGGTTATTCTATCCTGAGAGGAATAGAGGCATCTCCCTGTTGACTGAACCTGATATGGTAACAAGCACACAGTTGTCCCAGAGCCTGAGGGTGATATGTCACGGCTGCCAGGACTTTTCTAATTCTTTCTAGTAATGGCAGTCCTGGAAATGGCCTGTAACAGGTCTGAAGGCTCAGGAAGCAGAAGACCAGGGAGGTCCAGGTAGGGTCTCCATGAGCATCCCATTAGGCCTCTTGCTACAGGGACAGCCTCAAGCTGTAAAGATAATATTAAAGCAGCGCCAAGAAAGAGAACAAAACATCTTGAGAGTAAGTGATAGAATCACAATTACCATGTGGCAGTGGAGATTTTTAAGTACCCAGTGAATTGTGCAGGAAATTACCACAATAGGTGTGAGAAAAATTTTTGGATATTTTTTGTCTTTTGAAGAAACAGCTACCAACCAATCTTCTATGTCTGCTCCAGGCACTTGACAGCAGACTGGCCAGCTTGATAAGGCAGGCTTTAAACTGAAAGACCTGGGGGATGATGTCCAAAGTGGCAGTGCTCACAGCATCATATCCAGGTGGGAATAAGTAGGCCAGCCACAGCAGCAGCAAATGTTCCTTAGCTGCCTCTCAAGCTGAGAACCAGAAGGGCAACCACCTGAAGGGTGTATGTGCCTCTTGTACCCCTCCTGGGAAACTGGCATGCTCCATTACCCCTCTGAAATGCCTGTGCACCAAGGCATGCAGCACGGGGTATGAACAGGAGGAATTGGAGGTCTGTGAGCATTCCCAGGGCTATGACTGCATTGCAGTTAGAGACATGGTGGGATAGCTTGCATGACTGGAGTGCTGTCATGGCTGTCCAGGTACTTTAAAGAAAGACAGGCCAGCAAAGTGGGGTGGTGCAGTTGCTGTTTATCTGAGAGAGCAAATCGAATAGATGGAGCTCTGCCTTGGAGTGAAGGAAGAATGAATCAAGAGCTCATGAGTAAGAATTTACTTGGGTGGCACTGTTGTGGGTGTTTACTTAGAGGCCACCTGGTCAGGAAGAAGCATCATGGGCCTTGCTCAGTGCAGACCATCTGCACCCTGCACATTCCATTGAGGGACTTCAAGTATTCATCTGCTTCACCAGAGTAAGAAATACCATTAGCAATGATATTAAGAATGCTAAGATTACAAGTTCTTCAAGTAAAGCCTGAGATGTTTTTGCACATATGTAGCAAGCAACCAAATGAACTTCAGAGTATGATGAAAGTATCTCACCTGTTATTAATAACGCAAAATGCCTGAAACACATTTACAGAAAACAGAAAATATTATTCTTGAAATGGGAAAAAGTTGCCAAGTGAAAGAAACATTGCTACTCATCATATTTCCTTATGTAAAATCAGAACAAAAATATTTGTATCCCTGTAAAAGAGTTCAGCATGTTAATTTACAGCAGTTTGAGAGAGGAAATATTGTAATTATTCTCAGGATCAGTCTTAAAAGGAGGAAGACGTCTGCTTAGTATCTTTGTAAAAGTCCAGACTGGCCTAAAGCATTAATAATCTGAAAAATTTCATGTTGTGATTCTATATAACAAAGAAAATACAGATAATTTCAAATAGTAGAATTATTAAGTAATGAATAATTTATTCTAAAGAAATACAAGAAGTAGAACACAGCTCAGAAGATCTATCTCCCCAAATATATTAGTCCCATACAAGAAAAAATATGGCCAAAGTCTTTTGAGCAGAAAATGTTTCCCTACATATCACTATACAGTGGAATAGCTTGCTAAAACCCAACTGCTTATAAAAGCAGTTTTCTGCATTTAATTTTAAATACTTTAAAGGACTTTATTCCTTTTCAAAAAGTGCAGATTTCTGTAAAAATTGAAAAACATTAAAAGGATGCACAGAGTGCTTATGAAATATAAACCTTTAAATATAAACTTATGCTGTGACAGACTTCCAGTTTCTTTATCTTTGGCAGAGATGATGCAGTTGTGCTATGCAACCAGCCTGAGATTTGGAACAAGACTTCTTCAATATGGCAGGGTGCAGAAACAGGAGTTTCTCCTCCTGTTTTCACTGTATCATCTTGTGTTCTTTTTACGAGTTCTTTCTCCAGTCTTTAACATTTGGTTTTGATTCACTGTGATAGACCGTAGGACTGGTGAAAGACAAAAGGAAGAATCCAGTGGAAGGCTTATTACAAATAACATATTCCAAATGAACCAATCTCAAGCTTTTGTGTGTGGGCCACTGGTGGTTTGTCTGTTCCCAATGGGACATCTGCAAGCAGCCTGTTGAGCTCTGGTTCCAAATGTTGCCAGTTGAACATTTGATAATGTTGCATGGTGATCCAATGGCAATCAAGAAAAATGTCTGAAGGTTTCTACCTCCAGAGTATAACAGGGAAAGAGCTGCCTCTCTGTCTTGCTAAAAGCCTTGGATTTTTCAAGTATCCAGTATTACATATGTTGTGGTTCATTCCTAATCTTGCAGGGTCCATACGGTTCCCAACCTACACTGGTTGCTAGAAATCAGTCAGATTTAGGGTAGTGTTTTCCCAATCCAGTATCCTCTTCCCCAGAGGTAACCAATAAGTAGTAATAACATTTTCACAGTACATGTGGTCATTTTTAACAGTCTAACAGAACCTCCTGGTACTCTTGCTATATCATTATTCCTGTTGAATGGCCTGAACAGTAGATGTGCTATACTACCATTAATGATAATATCTGCTTAATTCCTTATGGATTCTAATATTCTGTATTCTTCTGAGACAGCTTTTCTAGCAAATTGCTTAGAGGTGAGTAAGAGGTATTCGCCTGACTTCAATTGTAGAAGGGTGCATGAGAAAAGAAACCACCATCATATGTAGGGTTGCATAAATAGCAAAGACTCTCAGATGTTAAAAAGTGAACTAGAAGAAGTGGGCTTGGTGAGATGAAGCTGGTATTTGCAGGGATGGAAGCTGTGTTTCTTGTCCTTTGAGGATAAACTGTTGAATCTTTTCATTTCCTGTTACAATCTTGCAGTAGCAGGAGAACTATTGTAATATTCCAATCATTCAGTTTCTTCTGATCCAGTGTTTTACTCTGACACTTTGCCTTGCACATCCAGAACCTAATATTTCCAGGTAGTGTCTCATATAAGTTCTGGGCATGTCTGCTTATCTGTTAAGATAAAATTAGCCAAGACAAATCAAGTCAGTGTGTTATAGCCAGTAAAGTGGTAGAATAAACCAAAATGTTATGTGAGAGGTTTGTTTGTTTGTTTGTTTGTTTTTAAAGCTATTTTTACAATAGAATTGTCCCTAATTTTTCAAATATACTTGTGGATTTGTATGAGTCTGGAGAGAATTTGATTAGAAGGAATACAACAAGTAATGACAATGCTCAGTATCAGTATCAGTACCAGTATCATTATCAGTACACACATTGATGGAGAAAGAGGTGGCATTTTAGCATAGCTTGTGGTTTATTTGTGTTGTTGATAGATTTTATAGATAAAAGCAAAACATCACATTATAGAAAAGAGAATAGGTGGCCTTGACTAACAATGATCCCACTAAGATAAACCCTTCTCCTGAAGTGAGGACCTGTTCCAAACTCAGATTTCCTTAAATTTTTTCCTTTTCCCCTTCTCCCTGTAAACCTTCTCCAAATCTCCAGAAAGGTACTTCTTGTTAATTCTTCATGATAACACTCGTGTCCTTACTGCCTCTGAAAAATTATTGGAGAGTCTCCAGATCCACAGCAGTTCCTTTGCGAGGCTGCTCTTCGTTGAATGGTTCCTCCGGTTGACTGTATCTTGTCTCCTTCACTGAAACCTTGGACACAGAGGGCTAGCTGCTCTTCCTGGTCAAGACAGGAAGGGTTTACTCTAACAACAACAAGACCAAAGAAGATTAAAGCAAAGAACCCTACTTACTTTATTTCTAAGCAGATATTCTCAACTTGTTTGTGGTACTCATACTCTGATTAACTCACATAGTGCACTCCTCCACAGTGCACCATTTCCCCATGCATTATACTTTGATCTAAACTGGCCTCTTTCCTCTCTGTCTGGAGCCTTTAGACATTTCCCTTTCTCTTCCAAATTGTTTGTCTAATTCAAGCTGCATATTGCTATTCCTTTTTTTTTTTTTTTTTTTTTTTTTTTTTTTTTTTTTTTTTAATTCATTCTGCCTCCTGGGACGCTTCCCCACCCTTCCTCATCAGTTGTTTGATCATAATAACGGAACATTGGCAAAAGAAAATGAGTTGCATAAAAATCCACACTGAACTTTACAACCCCTGTAGAAGTGCCCATAAAACAGCTTTCCAAAACTGAAAAAAAGCCCCCACCCAAAAGCCCAGATCCTGGAAAACTGGCTAACAACTCTCCCAAAACCAACACAGAAGTACACATTCCAGCTTGCTGCCAAAATACTTCCCATGGATCCTCCTGGGTCACCACAAAGAAGAAATTGTCTCAGATCCCTTCAAGTTTATCCTCTGCCCTCTAAGGATATGCTAGTGGCCAAAAAGGAGTGTGTTGCCCGCAGCTGACAGCAAAAATGTGACCTAACAGAGGACTGAAGCAATACTGAGATCACCAGCAGTTTAACTAGGGCAGCAAAGCTCTTGGTGTAGCTTGTTTTCTGGGGAGTTTGGTGGGTTTTGAAGCCTCCTCAAAACTCTGAGCTTCCCCTGACATGTCCCTTTTGCTAGATGTAGCAGAGAGATAGTGGACTTGCAAGAACATTCTTTTCCCACCCGGCACATCCCATAGGAGGGCATCCCAACACCAGCCAGCTCTGTGTGCTCAGTCATTCCCTTTTTAAGCATTGCAGCAGTTTTAAAATTGCTCTGTGCCAGCAGTGCTTGAAAACCAGCCTTAGTTGCCTTGCATAGCAAGCCTAAAATGAAGTCAAAAACTTTTCTACTGTGATGGGAAGAGGAAGTGTTTGCCTATAACACAAACAGTTCAGCAAGGCAGATCCAGATTTATACATCTTGATTGTTGTATCACACGTATTACCTGTCAATATGATCTGACGGGGATATTTTTAAATCCTTGGCTTCTCTAGTTCTGATTTTTTTTTGTTTAAGTGGAGGGACCTGTGAATGTGCTTTATCTTAGATTATTGGTTTTGGATGCTAAAATTACTTCCCCTGAATGGCCCAGTAAGCAAGGAGGAGGAATAAATTTTGATTGCACTCTGCCACCTGTACTCACGACAGCTTAATTTGTTAATGTCAAGGCTGCAGGCATTAAATGAATGCTCATGAAAGTCTTGACTATCTGCTGATGCAATTAGCTGAGCTCATCGATTATGATGGACAGCTGGAGCTCTCTGAGTTTTTTTGAAAGAGCTTAATTAAAGGCATCAGAATAATAGAAGCTCTCTACATGAGAAAGGCAATGAACTAAGGCAGTTAATTAGATTTTTTTAAAATTGTGTTTATTATACTTCCCATTTGGCCTTGACATTTAAGTCTCAACCACAAGTGAACATAACTGTACTGCTGATTTCACTGCAATCAAAAACAGTTTTAGTTTGCATAATAAGCTGAAAGAATTTGTTTGAAACTAAGACCTATAATAAAACCCCCAAATATTTCTCACACAATTTTGCAAGAATTTCATATTTTCTCTTAAAAGCAAGGATGATGAAAGTTATTTTTGTGTACAGTAAACACTGTTTTTCAGACTTTTAAAAAAACTTTTATGTGTTTCATTGTTATTTTCACCCTGACCAACTGATGGATTTGATAGAATAACAAAACAATTCCCTCTGACAGGAGGCACAATACCGGCTCACCCAACTTGTCTGTTAGCAACAGAGCTGGCTGAGCAGCTGTCCCCTGTCCCACTGCCAGGAAATGCTGACAGCAACAGCTACACCATTTCAGCTGCTAACTGGCTCCATAGCAAGTTTTGATGGCTAATGAATTGCGTAAGTGCTACCCAGATCTGTCCAGATCGGAGGAAAAAGAGCAGCAGCTTTGGGATGTCAGCTGTTTTGAGAGAGACCCAGCACCACAGAAAGTTTCTTTCAAATGTGTGGGTCACGCTCTGTCCGTAGTGACTTTACCTGGTGCCATAACACAAATTAACCATGCTATGTTTTCTGGTAAAGCAGAATGAAAAAGGGTTTAGGAGACATCACCACCTTTCAGCTGGCACAGAGTTTTGCTATGACAGCAGCCAGCCACGATGGAGCCAACAGACAGAGCAGTGTGCATGCATGTTGAAAATTGGCTGATTTAGTTGCTTACCCACACGTACAAACGAATCCTGCTAGCTCCCCAGCTGCCAAGCTATTAGCTATGCAGTCAGGCAGCTCCAAGATTAAGTCCCTTCAGTTTTAGACGCTTGCTTTCATAGCTGTGAGGACATCCATGCTGCTTTGTCTGCTTTTATTAAGCTATCGGAGATCTGAATGCGTGCGTGTGTGAACAGGCTTTGTGCAAATCTCCGAGCACATCAGTGCTGAGAGGGAACTGCCCTTGGGTGCACAGGCTGTGTGCGTGACCAGGGGCAGCTGATTCTCCTCTGGTGTCTTAGGCAGACTTTATCTGTAACAGAAAAAGTCATTTGCCTTTCAGAAGAATCAGACTCTTGGTGGCTTTTTCTAAATAGCAGAAAGTTACTAACTTAAAGCAGGAGGATCACAGATGTGATGTGGTGAGTTTTAAAGGCAAATCCGCTACACACTTATGAAGGTACAAGGTCTTGTTTTTGGGGAAAACTGCCTTTTTGATGTCTCCTCAATTGTGCATTGGATATTTAGGCCTGTTGGGAAGGTCTCACAGCTAGATACCTGACATTTGGTGAAACACTGGACTGTTCAGATACCTTTGAAAATATCTCTTTGGATTTCTCTAAGCTTTGCACTGGACTCAGGTGATTCTCCTGGCCTGGGCTGACAACATCTTTTTGAGAAACTGCTCTTCATAATTAAGGTGAAAGATGTGACAAGTCTCATTTCTGAGCTGCAAGTGTTTAAAAACCATAATAAATGGGTCATCCTTTTCTGTACCTGGTCTGTACTGTAATCTCATCTGTAACTGCAGGCTATCAGGCCAGCTGGAATAACAGCCTCTAACCTATGATGAGTGTGGATGGATGCCACTTGCATTCCAGTTTCAGTGCTCCTCTTCTGCTCCCCACAGAGCTCTTTGCTATGTGCTGTGTGAATGGAGCAATCCAGTCAAGCTACCATCTGTGGTGTGGAAGCACTCAGGAGCAGAAGACTCACCCACACAGAATCAAGTGACTTCACCAGTGATTTGATTCTACACCTCTAGGTATAGCCAAACTTTTCATGTTCTATATTGATTTTAAAAGCAACACCAGCAGATGTGTCCCAGTACTCCTGATTCAGAGTCTACTGGATCATTCCATCACATATTCTGTGTCTCCATAGCATCAGCCATTATCTTAATAATTAAGTTCAAATGAGGCTTGTGTAGCCAGTATCATTCTGATAACCCCTGACAAAACTACAGAATACAAAACAATACATATTTTTGCTTACCACTAATCTAATACACTTGTCAAAGTTCCTGGTATGGAAACAACAGTAAACCCATTAGCACTTTCATGCCATTCCCATTGTGGTTTTCATGGAAACCAACACTTTCATTAGCGACTATCATTAGTTTCCATAGCTGAGAAATTACTTCTAGCTGCTAAAAAAGTTTTCTTCATTATATTTTTATTCTTACTTGGAGGTACAAAAGGCTGTCTTTAAGCTTCCATTTCCTAGTCTCTGAGTTTTTTTAGTTGACGAGCACAGGTAGAGCTTTAGATTGCTTTCTGTTTCTGTGACAATCTCAAGATCTTTCTCTAGCTCCAGATCTTTTCTGGGTTTGCAAGTGCTTGAACCAGACAATACAGTGGTTGCTTAAATTTTACTGGTGTGACAGGAATATTCATGGCTGCTGCAGTGGCTGCACTTGTTTTATCCATAGCAGCCAACATCACACTTGGCTTCTTTGAAAATGGACTCTGTGTTTTCATGCAAATCCTGTGATTTGCATGAAAGACTGGATTGTTCACACAGGTCATCAAATTTAACATAGGAAACTTCCCTTTTTAATTGCATTTGCAGAAAGGCAAAAATAGTTGCTGTGGGCCTCATTCTGTGATTTCTCGGTGCTTGCTGGGACAGAGCAAGATTTCCTGTGGATCAAATCAAGATATCTAAAAGTCTTTTGTTTTCCAGTTTCCATGAGACACCCCAGCCTGAGTCCTCTCTTATAGCAGTTGATTTTAACATTGTTCATCATACAAAATATCCTTCCCTTTTTGATTCTTTAACCTTCTTATTATGTCAGTGGTTCACACCCTCTCCTGGATCACCATGTGCCTTCTTTGATCTGAGGATGTTATTCTGTGCTAAGAGCTCCCTTAGTAAGCTTTCTTTTGGAGCAAAACCAGAGAGTTTAAATAAAGATTTCAAGAGCAGGAAGTTTTGACTGCCATTATCTGGCATGAGACATCCAGTTTTTGGTGTTACATTTTGAGGCTACATGCTTTAGGCTAGATTTCGCAGTCTTTGGACTTGTGCATTAGCACTGAAAGTTCAGCTCTGGAACGTCTGTCTTGTTGCCTACTTGTAGTTGGTTAATGATGAATTTAGGCTAACCTGGGTTTGCTTGTGGTAACCTAAAGTTATTGGTCTCAACAGCAGAGAAAAAAGCAAGCAAAACACAAGCAACTGGAGTTTAAACTTTCGTTACAAATTTGCCATGCAGTTTTAATAGTGCTATCAGGAATAGAAAATTGTGTCATGAAAGGAAAAGAAGAATGATTTATAGAACTGTTCCTCTTTTATAGAATTATATGGGATAATAAAAGCACCCAAACTGTTGAAAACAAAAAGAAATTGCTCTGGCAGGTCTTTTCATGAGTATTTTCTGGAGAAACTTGCTATATATTTACATAGGTCTTCTGAAAATTTCATGGTGTTTTAGTCCAATAGAACTGTTCAACATGATGAACATGATAAGCAGAATACACTGAATGCAGCCATCAAATGTCAATTTAGCCAGATTCTTACTGTGCTGCTCTCACTCTTCTACCTAACTGCCTTTACCTTATTTTCAAAGTCCCTGAGAATTTGTGCTGATCTAGGTCCATGTGCTGGCAGTAGCCTTTTTCTGATGCTGTAGTGAGCTGGTTCAGGGAGCTGAAGAGGAAAGAAGACTAACCCTGCAAAGCATAGCAAATTGGATTTTGTCCATGTGGCTCCCTGAACTTGGTTGCTAAGAGATCAGCAAGCACTACTGCTAGTGCAAGTTTAATGAATAGTCTAGGAAAAAAAGCTATATTTCAGGAGCAGGGTATCCTGAATCTTATCTGATCCCTTGCTTCTAAATGAAGGGATCATTCAGAAACATTGGTCAGGATTCATCAATTTCTTTACTCAAATAACTTGCTTGTGTTTTTCCCAAATGCAGAGTTTGTTGGGCCTCATTAAGATACACTTTGATGAAAGAAAATGCAAACAAAGTATCTGAACTGACTTAATGAATAACTTCATGTCAGTAAGAAAATATAAGTAAAATGTTTGAAAATATAACAAGACTGCAATCCTTTAACCAGGTCATGTGGGTCATTTAATAGTTCTGCCAAATGAACAGAGAAGCTGATGTCTTGACCCTTCTAGAATCCACAGGAGTTTTTTGATTTACTTGAAACAGGATTTGACTGCAAAGGTTTTTTCTTACAACATAAAGCAGAAGACCAGAATTTATTCTCTCTGCATTTAGAGTAGCCACATAGCTGAATATACAAATATATCTGTATAAAAGGGACTCACAAATGCAGAAAAAAAAGTAGATAAAAAAAAAAACCTCAAAAAACCTTCTAGACTCAAATCAGAAGACATTAAATATATACATGTTGATCATTGCTACATGTAGTCCGAGAAAACAATTGATGTTTAGGAGGAAGTGAATGCTTTGGGAAATACTCATTTAACCAAAATAGATCTTAATAAATTTACTTTAATAAATGTTACTCCTTACTTGCTAAAAGAATTGTCTCTATGAGTGAAAGATTTTACTGGATCATTTGCTGGGATACAATACAATACAGATAATTAAGCTCAGAATTTGCATTCCTGTATTCTTACGTTTATTTGAAAAAAATCACTGAAAGATTCAAAAATGTGTAAGGAGATTACAAGGAAACAAACAATATCTACTGTCTGACAGAGACAGCTCAGATATTGTGGCTGATCCCTTTCTCTGATAGAACATTGTCAAGGTCAAGCTATTAGTCTGACACAGCATTGATTGCTTGGGCAGAGGAAAAACAACCTTTTCACCACAGCTATGTCAATTTGAATATGAGTAATGTTTCTCAGCACTTAATCTGGGAAAAATTCTCAAAGGTCAAAGCTTCAACGTGGAATAAAAGAGGAAGATTCAGAGTAGTTTGGCAGTCAAGACTGAAAGCCAAAGCACAACTGAGCCTCACCAAATGTGATTGATTCTATTAAAAAGAAAAACAACAGAAAGAAAAGAAAAAAGATGGTTTTAAACACTGGCTGTATTTAGCAGAGTGTATTGTTGGTGTTCACCCTGTATTAATCCTCTGCAGAGACTGTGCCAATACACAACACTGCTGTTTTAAAAAGCCCAGTGTTTGGCAGCTGTTTTTCTTGTACAGAATCATGGAGAACTGGGATTACATCTTTTGCACACCCCCCACTGAATGCATTCATTTTCTTTCAGCAGTATTGCAACTTAATTCTCTTACAAAAGGAAGAAGTGGAAATCAGGATGAGGAAGAAGAGGAAGAAGAGGAAGAAGAGGAAGAAGAAAAAGAAGAAAAAGAAGAGGAAAATGTCAGCATGTAAAAATTCTATGGGTTCAACTTGGTCTAGAAAGAGACTTCACATGCCTGGAAGCACAATGACTCTTTCAGGGCCAAAATTATCCTTGTATGATGACCTTTGAAACAATTGCCAAAGTTTTTTAAGAGGGATCATGTAATGGCTTGGAATTGGAATGTTTTTAAGTGCAGTGACAGCTTCATTGTTAGCTTTTTCCTGCTACTTCTTTCTGGTTCCTGATGAATTTAGGGAAAGTAGGTATGACAAGAAACTGGAATTTTCCACCATTTGGTGAAGGTCTCCTCCTCAATGGCCATCATCAAATGTACATGGGATCCTGGGGTGTGAGACTTCACTGCAGCCACTGGAGCTGGAGTACTTTTCAGCAGTAATGAGCAGCAGTAACACTGGAAACATCTTTCCTACATCTCTCAAGCAAAAATAATTCCATCACACACCCTGAATCATGGGAAAAGCATAGATTCACATAGATACTAGCACACTATAATAATATGTAGATGATTGCATTGAAGGTAATGAAAATATTTTTGAATTCCAAGAAGATGCAATTCCAAATTGACTTTTAGATACAGAGTGTAGTTTGCCTTTTTCTTGTCTCTCCTTGTCAAATGTCTCTAAATATTCTTTACAAGATCCTCCTTTCAAATGGTGTGAAGTAAGAAGAGCAAAATGAGGAAACTGTTGACAACTATTTCCTTAATTATTTACTTTGCATTGGTTTTTGAGAGAAAAACCAATATAAGCTTATAGTATTCTCTAATATTTTTGTTTATATATACTAATAAAGGATAAAAAAGGGTGTTGTTTTGCCATGTAGAAAGCCAGATTTGGAATCTTGGGACCCAAATATACTGACAGCAGACATCTTTTGACTAAATGTTTGCTAGAATACTGTGCTTCATTCCTGAGGTAAACAGGCAGGGAAGGAAAGAAGCTCACATATATACAAAGGTAGCATGGACTCACAAGTTTATTTCCTTGTGTAATGCAGATGTCATTGCTTTGTCTAATGCTGATAGTAAAAAGTGCTAGCAGCATCAGTAGTTTGATAAAGGATATTTTGTGTTTACTCCTACAATGGAAATGACATCCATTTTAGACTTTATCCAGAATGGCCCCATGGCTACTGATTACCTTTAACAGGCAAGTTTCTCTGATTTTGTGCACTGAGTTGGCCTAAAACACAAAACCAGGCTGTATATATAATGTATTTGTATATATAATGTATATTTTAAAACAAAAGTTTTATTTGGATACGGAAGCAGCACAGCATCACCTTCAGAAAAAACTCCTGTCACAAATGAAGTCTGTATAAAGTGCTTTCCCTTCAGTTTCCTTGGCTAAAGACTACTTCCTGCCTGGCCATGAAATACTTGGAGGCTGAATCACTTGACCAGCACGCTGCTGTGTCTGTAACACTTTCTCAGTTGGACAAATGCATGAGGAGGAACCCTGAGCATCTGCACTTTCCATTGTTCCCCCAAAGGCAGTGACAGAGGTATTCTCACACTAAATGTATGTCTCCCTTTTTTAGGTGAGCAGAGTTTATGTAGGCTCTCCCCTTCTCTTTCTATGTTAGTAGAAAGCTCCTTGCCCATTTGGCAGGTGTTCAGACCTCAGAGATTACGTGCACAGAGACTTCATTAGCTCCACACAACAGGGAGACTGCAGCAGTGAGATGCCTTTCTGCTCCGGAGGAAGGGCTGCCTGCCTCTGCAGGGCATGGGGAAGAGCCATGGAGGGGATGGGCAGAGGTCAGACCCAGACAGGCAAAGGGTACATTCCTTTTGTGGATGTGATATGCTCCTAGTCAAAGGCCAAATGCTTTCCAATTTGAAACCTTTGACTTTGTGCTTTTGCTTGTGTTTTGGCTACCAAGAAATATATTACAGTATTCAAAGATTGCACCGGTCTTGCAGGTGTGCTTGCAGGTAGCTGCTGGAAGGTGCCCAAGGTGCCTGTGCTCAGATGAAGTGTTGGTGCTGCAAAGGTCATGTGGTGTGCGATAGCCAGGGTGACTGACTGGCCAGGGATGTCGCTGCTGCTGCTGCTTGGGTCACAGCACTGTGCAGCAGCCTTGGGAACACCCTGCTCTCTCCCTGTGACAAACACCCCTGAGAATGATCACCAGGAAACCTTCCCTTCATTCCTGGAGGATGTGTGCAGACAAACTGACGCTGCCACCACACCAGACAGCCCGAGAGGACTTCAGCACCCAGGGCTCAGTCCTGGCTGTGTGGCAGCCAGATGTGGGACATCCTGATCCCTGACACCAAGGGGTGCATATGCACAGATGTGGAACCAAATAGGTTCTGTTCTTAAATGTCTCAGAAACTTCCATTTAGTACTTGAAAAGAAATTAATTAAATTTTTATTTAGCAATTTATTTATTACTTGGGAAGCTCTCTGGAAAGTTAAGTACAATGATACTACTGAGGAATAGCCCTTACTCCATATGAGCATTCTGAAGCAGTTGGAAGCAGTTGATTCTGAACTGGTGGTGTTATTGTCATAATTGGTCAGAATTTCTGGTCTACTGATCTGCAAGGGAAATTCAAGACTTAGAGAGAAAAGCTCTAAGACATAATATAGCTCATTTGTTTGTTCTTCAGACTTCCCCCTTCATTATTTATTTTGTTATAAAGTCTAGAAAGGAGCTTTGGGGACTTTATGTATTTCTGTTGAGGAAAACGAGTGATCAATGGATCAGACAATGTCAAAGTTGCAATGAAGTGAATGTTGTGAAGGATTTCCTGTGCCTTTCAACTGTAAAATTTGCAGTAATTGGCTAGTGATGATAATTCATGTTGCACAGAAGTCAAAAGCTATAAAGAGATTGATTTTAGACAGGACAAGAGGAACAGAAATAGAATCTGCATTTCAAGTTGCAGTTTGAGTTTACCTTGTCCAGGTTTGTAGGAAGATATGAGAGGAGATTTTTAGTTTTATTATTTCTGGAGAAAAAGATCAAAGAATATTAATGAGGAAAAAAACCCCCAACTCTGAAAAATCATCATCTCCTTGACTTTTCTATCAGTATATATAACCCTTTTGTCTGAGAAACAAATTATGAAACAGAGAAGAGGACACTTGGTGGAAGACAAGTGAAAGGATTTGAGAGGAAAGATGGTGATGTGGTTAGTGAATAAGGTTGTACTGATTATTTCTGTCCTTTGTGGCTTTGTGTGCCTTCAGATGAGTTATATCTGTTGTGTCTTTTGTCCTTTTTAGTGCAGTAACATTTCTTTGAGGATTGCAAGTATAAGCAGATTGAAATTAATTATGCCTTAGGCTGGGAAAACTGTATGGCTCTTACCTTGGGGACAGCAGAGTTCTTCCCTGGCAGAACTGGTAACTCAGTGAAATCTTTCTCAATTTTATTTCCCTCTTCTGTTTTCCATGGCTAGTACACATGCAAGCAGTAGGTCCACAGGCCCATACACTGGATTTTCCTGTCTATTCCAAAGCTTGCACAGATGGCCAGGTGACAACTTGAGCCCCCTAAGGAAGTATCAGGGTAAGTTATAAGTCCTCTACAAGGTGATGACTGATTTCTATTTTCCAGTGTATTGCAAGAAAATACACTCATCTTGCTAGTAGTACATTGATAATAACTTAGCCTGTTCTTGTTTTGTTTGATACCGTTTCCTTAAACCAGACAGTCACATGTGTACACATGTGCTACAAAAGAGTCTATGGCCGTCCTCAGCTTCTAGAAAGGGCTGGAGGTATCAGCCCTGGAAAGTTTCAGCTTCTTCATATGGATTTGGTCAGATCTCACTGCCAACACCTCTGGATTCCGGGAAGCAGGTCCCTCCTGCATGGATCTGATGACCGCTAAGGTCTTTCCTCAGCTAGGAAATTTTTTTCCCAATTCTTCCCATGGACTTCCACCTTTCCCTGTAAACTAGTGTGATCTACAGAATAAGACTTNNNTTTTTTTTTTTTCCCTGGCTTCTTCTGTGATATTGTTTATGGTTCAGAGAGAAAGGAAACCCACCTTTCAGCTTGACCCTGCTCCTGAAACTGTCACTCAAACCTCCATCAGCATCAAGCAATGCTGAGCTCCCCAGGGAGCTGCAAGGAGATGGGATTGGAGCTTGTTGTCTGGAAAGCAGCTTAGCAGTGAAAGACCTTGGAGTTCTGGTATACAAAAAGTTAAGCATGAGTCAGTCTTTGCAGCAATGAGGGCTGTCTGAATTTTGAGCTACATTACCACAGATTTTAGATTGACTGGAATAACTACTGTCCCAGGACTGTTTGACCTGGTCTTTTTAAAAAGGAAATTTAAATACGATTGTCAGTACAGTCCTAGTAGGGTAGCGGCTGTAACAGGTGCAGAACAGCAAGAAAAAGAATTACATTTAAGTCAATATTTCCTTCCATTGTTCCTCTTGACAGGAGGTGTCAGGATGATTCTCTTCTGAACAGCAACACCCTCTTCATTCAGAGCATCACCCCTCAGAGGTGAGTTCTTGCCCTCTGCTGCATTATGTGCATTTATTTTGCAAAACTAAGAAGTTTTTCTTCTTTTTTTGCCAACCAAGTTGCCACTGGTGGGGTACAAGTCTAAGAAGAGGGACAGAGATCACCTTTTGAATTTAGGCTTGTGTACCATTGAGTGGTGTTTTCCCTGTGAGGCAAGTGCCTGTGGCTGCTTGGCCCAGAGAACCTGCAACTGAGGTTGTTGGACAAGAAAAGGGAAATGTATAGATGGGGAAACAGATGGCAGAAGGAAAATTAGTGAACAATAACACAAATGTGTTTTTACACAGCTGCCAACACTAAGTTGCCTCAGATGCTTACATCCACACCTTTGTGGTGCAGAATTAACTTGATTTATTTTTGAAATGCAGTGAGTAACATGTAAAAATAGGATTACATGAATCTTTCACAGGAAGACAAAATTTCATATAGTGATGGCATTACGGTGTGTTTCCACAAGCTTGACATAACTCAGAAAATAAGGAGAAGATTGTCAAAATAATTTCCAAAAATGTCAGGGAGGTGATTTACTGAAGCTTTATAAAAAATGATGACATTTTTTCTTTCAGAATCAGATTGGTGCTGCTAGCTACCTTAAATTGTACTTTATTTTCAACCCTGGAAAAGCTTTTGCCTGGACTCAGCTTAATGACTATTGATTTCAATAGCACTATTGAAAATAAAGAAGTAAGATAAGGATATATATTTAAGCTCTGCAGAATCAAGGTCTTATTTTGCTGAATTTTTATTGCTCCAAGTGAAATACATGAGAGATAGGGACACCATGAGACATTATTTGATTATATATTTTTAGAGATTTATCATTTCAATAAATAGTTAATTTGTAAAATAAACAAACATCATCTGCTCTTTGTTTCTTTATGCTGATGCTTTGGTGCAACAATGAGAATTACTCAAATATAACATTGCCCCTAAAATAAAAGTCAAAACGACATTTTCTCTACACAGTTCTGTTTGCCATATTTTACAGCAGGAAACTATTCCACTGACATTATCTCTTCAATTAAGTAAGCCTGCTGTGCTGTTGGTAATTGCAAAGTGCATTATTGTACAAACACAAAGAAAGCTTTTTTCCAACACGTGTATGAAAGCATTGAGGGTAGGGGAATTATGCCCTCAGTTTGGCTCTTCAGAGTTTATTAATGTTATATTTCAGAAGTAATGGGATATTCAGTCTATGTTCAAGTGCCAGGATAAGCTGAGGAAGAATGACTACAGGACTCATAAGCAGAGCTGCAACATACTCCATTTTAGGAATCCATTCTAGTTTCTAGTGTGGGCAGAAAATTAAATGGTTGCCTGACAGTGTCTGGTCATAATGTACAGCATTGGTCTCTAGCAGCAATAAATATTCACTGTCCTAGACAGTAAAAGTGGCATTAACATATTTATATTGGACTAGTAACCATTATAGTAATATAATCATATTAATAATGAGAATGAATGATCCAGCTCCAGAGGCTGGGTCCATGCCCTGTTTGCTTTACTGGTACAGATGAGTCCCTGGGGCTTTGTGTGCTTGGACTTAGACTTGTCTTTGTGCCAGCTCTGTGTGCACTAATCCCATGCTGCCTGCTCTGGGAAGGAGCCCTTGTCAAATCCCTTTGCATTCAGGCTCAACATGGCACAATCCAATGCAAATGTTGCACCTGAGGGACATTTGAAATGAAGCCACTGTCTGTGTGTGCCCAGGCTCCCTGGTAAGAGAATTTATCTTTACAGAAGATCCAAGCTTAAATCTTTCCCATGCCTGCTGGGATACATATCTGGAAGTCTCATTTTGTGGGAGAATGCCTTAATTATCGGTGCAGAGAGTTTAGTGCCTTGTAGGTAAACTGTCGTCCCCACCCCAAATCACACAGGTCAAAGTCTATATCTAGGGAAAAAAACCCCAAAAAACAACAAAAAAGAGAAAAAAAAATAAAAAGAATTTAAAAAAGAAAAAAGGATAAAAAGAAGAGTTCTGGGCTTAGTCCTGTCCCTTAAGCAAAGTTCCACAATAAAGAATTTGTATTCATGGACTTATCTTTTCCCTTTAAATAAGAAGATTGCCTAAAACCCAGCTGAAATAAGTCCATATCTTTTGCTATTGTCCAAACCATGGCAAGAAGAGCCAAAATAGGGCCATGAACCATGATAATAATTTAAGAAAATGAATGATCATGCTACAGAGGCTGGGTCCATGCCCTATGTGCTTTACTGCTACAGATGAGTCCTTGGGGGATGGTGCTCCAGCTGAAGAGACCTGGCTTCATGCCTTTGTCCCAAAGCCCCTTCCACGAAACTGTTGCTGGCTGTAACATGAGAAGGTGGAACTTCCTACTGTTGGAGAAAGGCATGTCTCAATCAGTGCCTCCATCAGCTGGGAATTGTGTGGAAGATACTGGGCTGGGTTATGTGTTATTTCAAAGTCTGACCTGGAAGGAGTATGTGTACCCATGCACTAGAACTCCAGGCAAGAAGATGTTTCTGTAGGTATAAACCTGCATGGAGCTGCCATGTTCTGCTGGACCCCAGGAGAGAAGGGGAAATTTGGCAGAAGGGGGATACTTCTCTTGTCTTGCAGGACTTACTGTGGTTTCTGAACTTTTGCCTTTCAGAGGAAGATTGAAACAGTTCAGAGGTTTTCAAAAGTTAGAAAAAATCAATTTGTTGCTCTTGGACAACAGAAAAAACACAAACTCTTTTGAAGTTTGCATGAATCTGACTCCGTTTATTTTAGGAGTGTCCTTTCTTTTTATACAGTTTTACACAGACCAACTGATTGGTGAAACAAACCCAAACTCTTTCAATCACATTGGTCAAACCAGAGGGACATCAAGAGAAGGTCCCTCCTCGAGAGAAGAATGCAGCATATGTAAACATCTGTCCTGTTTACAGAATATTCCCTGGAAAAGGAATTTCAAGGTCTGAAGGATACAGGCCAGGGCTACATCAACTCTTCCCAAGGCCCTTTCCACCCACAAAACCTCTCTGCCTTACCCAGATCAACAGAAGGAAATAACAATGTTTTGGTCAGGACACTCATCTGGAACATCCAAATGCCAGGTTTAGGACCTTGTTCTAGCTTTCCTGTTGTGATAAGGAACTAGGACTTGCTATGGGTTCTCCAAGCTGGGACCAGCAAGCTGTAAAGTCTGTTTACCTCCTCAGCCTCATGCTTATTTAATGATTTCTACAATATGGAGCTGCTGTATGGGGAGAAGGGTTCACAGGCAGAAGTCACACCAGGCTATGGGACCCTTCATGTTACTCCTTGCTGTCCTCTCCTCACTCCCAGGAGAGCATTATGCTGGAATGGAGACTTCTCAGACCTACGATCTCATTCTGAGTCTTATAAATGTTTTCTGACTAAAACTTGTTTCAAAGCAAATCCTTACATCAACTTGTTTTTGATGGTGATGTTTCTCAGCAATGAAAGAAGCAGCATTGACTCATTAGAAAATGCCTTCAGGTCAGACTTTTATTGCATTGTACTTACAGATCTGCAGGGAGTGGAGAACTATGCATAGAAAATTTTGCTGTTGTTCTTGTTTTTCAAAGGCTCTAAGAATGTATGACAAAGAAAGGTAAAAATACTTTTCCTAAGTCAATATGCTTTAGAGTGGAACAAGAGACATAGCACCAAAATCATCTTTCCCTAAACACAAGGTGGCACACTGACATTCCAAGAAAATGGCAACAGGTCCCTCTGCCAGTACGTGGTGATGGATTCTCAGTTCTCTGTGTGATTCATGATGACAGCTAGATGTCAAAACTTTGCTGCTTACCAGGGAAGGAGTAAAATATAATAATAATATTAATAAAATCTAGTTACTTCTGATAGGAAAAATCTGAGATAAACATGACCTACCTAAAAGAAGCTACATATGTTAACTCCATTAATTTTATGTTATTAGGAGTACCGAAAAGATGTGTCAGGTTGCATGAAAAGTGCAATGGTTTAATATATACCTTTTCTTGTTTCACTGTCCAATGATGTGATCAAAAGCTACTGCATTTTATGGGATTTTGTAGGAAGCCAAAGGCCAATATTTTCAAGAGCAGAGATGTCACTGAGGAAACTGAGCTCTGAAAGCCAAAGTTTGTTAATCACCTACATCATTTAGGCAAAGATTTTATCAACCAGAAATTTGTGGTTGCCTCTTTGATTTCCAGTGACATCTTAAAATACACCATCCACCTTCTGCCAAACATACTGCTACTGGTAGTATATATATATATTAATATGTTGGGTATACTAAAAACATCCTAATAGTTGATAAAGCTCTATGGAACCATGTGGAGTCTTAGGCCAAACTCAGAACTGTTGTTTAGTCAGGTTTTGCTAAACAGCAGAGATAGGAGTGTCTGTGCCAGACCAGAACCAATAATCCATCTCCTCCTGCATCCTGTCTCTGGCAGTGGCCAAGAGCAGGCTTGCTGGAAAGCATACAGGAACAAGAGTGCCACATAGTAATACTTCTCTGGTGTTTTTCTTGACTCCAAAAATTAGTGCTGAACAGTCTTCTGAGCCAGTGTTGTCATCTTTATATTATATAAACCTCAATGGATTTTTTTTCCTTGTGTTTTTTGTGTCAAATTTTGAACTTGTCTCAATTATTTGCTTCTCCAGTGCCCTGCTCCAAAGGGCTGCTGCCACCAGCCGGAGACATTTGATGCCTCCTGATTCTTAGGGTATTTCTTCTTTAAGAATTTATTTATGCAACTGCTTTCCAATCACAAGTGTTGCAAAATCAGTGGGCACTCTTCCTGTGGCTATCTCTCTGTCTCAGATTCCTGTTTGTAAAACACAGCCACGTTCTCACACCGTGTAAGGATGCTGCCCATGAATCACTCAGATGCTGTGCCAAGCCTGTGGAAAAACCCATTGGGAAAACGAACAACAGAACAGCATGCTCTACATGAGTCTGAGGCCCAGATAGTGAATAATGGGAAGAAAACAAATTATCAGTGGGATGCTCATTAAATGAACACCATCCTCGAGTGTACTGGAGGAGCACAGACAAGCTTGTTATCCATTTCTGTAATTAGAAGCAGTGTCCTAATTGATGTGCAGAAATGTGCCAAATTCAGGTGACTCACTCTTGACTTTGCTGTCTTAAAGGGTTGTTTCAGTGTAGCTTGTGCATCTTCATGTTCCCATCTCTGGGATAATACCTTTACTTAAAGTGAGACATCTATTAATTACAAATGAGTATTATATTTTTCCTTTGTTTTTAAATTCTGAAACACAAAAGAGATTCAGTTTTGAGAGCAGCAGCTCAGTTGCTTTATTCTGAGGATTTCAGTTCCCAACCTACCCTTTGCATTATGGGTAGGCCAGTGCAAATATTATTTCTGTAAACGAAAAAGACCACTGGTAACTACTGTGACCTCTAGAGATCATATGTTGTAGGTTTAACTGGAGTATTTATCAGTCTTATCCTGGTCATGAAAACCAGCTGCTTTTCAATCACACCACATTGTTCATAGCTAGCAGTTCCCATATACAAGTAAATTGTGTTTTGTACAAGGAAACATGTTTTCAAGATGTCCCAGGCTGGTAAATACAAAAGGAATGGATTTAGAAACATCTCTGAAAGCACCACCCTCTGACTTTTATGTATATATTTGTAAATATTGAGGAAAGAGTCAAATACTGATACCAGCTGTCCAGCAGTCTTAGCAAAGAGCTAGAGGAGAACAGATCCAGGAGAGATCTAATTAGATTTCTAAAGCAAACACTCCTTGTTCTGTCAGCTGTTTCACCTCTGGTTTAGAGCTGATTTAAGCCTTCTGGTGATATTTGAATGATTGCATTTTTCTTCCCCAAATCTTGCTTTCCTGTGGTTAAAGCAAAGTATTCTGTTCCACTGGTGTCCAGAGGACTTGGCAAAAGAGTAGTAATGGAGGTTAATACTAGTGAAGGTGGAATCTAAATGCATAGGCAGGTGAAAACTTAATAATCCTGTGTCTTATAATTCATATCTGGTGGCAACAGAAATATTCCATCATGGTCTGCTGTAATGCTGAAAACATTATAGGAAACAACCATTTTTAAAATTTAAAATAAAAAAACCCCAAGGCAATATGAAGATAAAAAGTGAATGGGTCAAGCAAGCTTAAGTAAATATAAATGGTGATAAAATGAAATAGTTTCAAGTTTTCTGGATATAAAACTATTTGTGGACCTTATTTCCCAGCACAGGCGTAGAAAGACGTGTCTAGAATGGCAGAACTGAAGAACAGGACATATCACAGCCAAAGTAATGACAGTGGTTATTCTTAGGCCACAACCTGGAACTGAAAATGTGGTATAGTTAATGTCTTGGTGACAGCAGCTGACCTTCTCTGCAACAAGGGAACACATTGAGGAAAACCTGATAGGAGTCAAAGCAAAGTCTCACGAGTCTGCTTTCTTAGCTGTTAATACAAACAGCCATTACCCCATAGCCTCTCTCTTGCAGGAGATGCAATCTTCTGCTCATGATGAGAGAGGAAAAAAGCAAAGTGCAGCATAAGTGGCAGGATCCCATATCCGTGCTGTGGCATTTCTGAAGTGTGGAATTTTTGGTACATGGCTTTCCAGAGGTGAGCTTTACATCTGATGCTCTGTATGATTATATGGAAGGCAAGGGAGGATGCATAAAGCCAAAAGAGGTTCCTGGCAGTGTATAACTCTGGGGGCCCAGTGGGAAAGGAAATCTGCTGTCTGGTTTTTATGTGGTCATATCTTCTCCTTCCCCTCATCTCTGTTCTCCTACAATGAGACAGTAGAATGCATTCTACAGTCCTTGGGTAGGCATCCTCTCCAAGCAGGCATACATGGGTGCATGGGGTTGCCCTTCTGAGATGCCCAATTCTGAGGGGTGGCAGAAAATGGAGATTACATTCCCAATCCCAGTTATTACACACTTGAACTTTGGCACCAAAACACGTAGAGTGTTGCTTCCCTCAGCAGTTTCCACTGCTCGGCTTTGATGGCAGCAGTCTGTGAGGGTTTGGCTTTGGCAGTGCTTTAGTACTAATTTTCCTGTGGGTATTTGGAGGTGAAGGAAGGCTGATGGCAACTGTGGAACTGTGGCTTCTTCAAATGAGACTATAAACCCTCTTAGGCTGGCTTGGGTGTGCACAGCCATAACTTGTACCTATGGTCTGGCTTTCTGCAGTGGATGAGAGCAAAGCCATGGAACCAGCAGAGGCTGCTGACCCACAAATCCAACCTGCAGGAGCAGCCCATTCTCCTGCTCCCCATTGGGCTAGAAATACCTCCTTTTTCACCTGCATCCTGCTTCTGATTGCAAAGGTGAGTGTTCTTGTAATGACAGATCTTGCTTGACACGGAGACAGAAAATGTCAAAGATGGATGATAAGAATAATAGGAAAAGAAATTATGGAGGACTCTGTTGCTGTACCAGCACAATATTGTAGGAGCAGCTTTTAGTAGCTGAGCTTTGAGTTCCTAAAAATTGCTCAGAAGGGGCATTCTTAGGCACAAGGTCTGCGTGTTCCACTGTGGGAGTCCCTGGCAGCACGGTCACAGACCTGGCTGAGAGGGGAACCAAACCTATAGTAAACAGGTGCTAACTCACAACAGAGATTTGTTGTAGTTACCAAAGGTTTCATCTGCTCTTCAATCATTGCAGTAATCCCATTCCACCACATGCTGTGCAGAAAACTATTTGGTGCCTGGCAGCTCTTTTCATTCCTTTTTGGCTACTCGTTTATATTTAATGTTAGATTGTTGAGAAAATAACAAGAAGTGAAAAAAGTTCTAGAGGTGCTTTACCACTATATTATCTGGTTTTACAACTCATCAGGGTATATGTGATTAACTTTTAGGTTTAAACAACTTGAAAATAATTTAACATTTCCCCTATCTTTGGATTGTTTGTCCTGCTGCCTCTTCCCAAAACAGTGAGTACTTCAAAGAGTTATCTACTTAAAAATGATAGCATTTATACCTGCTTTAAAAGGCCTGTGTCACTGCTTAACATCGAGAGAGAAGCTGCTGTATGATAAAATTTTTAATTTCAGCATTCTTTTTATTCACATAGGGAAAAGAAAGGAAGAAATGTTATCTTCTTTATTTCCAGGAAACATTACAAATTCCTTATCCTACCCTGCAGCGCATTTTGTTTTATTTTGTTAATAGTCCGTATTCTGATTGCTGCCTGGTAAAGAATAAAAGAGAATACTTTAGTCATGGGAATGCAGAGATGTTTATTTCCACTTTGGGAGTATAGCACAGTTTAAAAAAAATCATCTGTTTTCAGAGTTAGTTGCTGAAGCACCTGGTATCCCATGCTCCACCCAAGATTATAAAAATATTTGAAACTGCAGGAAGGCAATACAGCTGTGCATGCTTATATGGGATCTTGTTGATTTAATTAAATTCAGAAAAAGCAGCCATACCAATAAATGCATAGTTGCTTGAAAGAGAGAGGTGCCATTTGATAAAATAAAGCTTCCCCCCTTAATTATCTGGGGTTTAGTTAAATATTATAGTCTCCCGTCATTCCTTTGGTGCAATCAAATCCTGTTCTTGTTGAACTCATGCATCAGATGATTTTTTTTTTTTAAGAGTGAAAATGACACAGTGAGGAGAAATTCAACTCCAGCTCTTGCTCTTGTTGTCTGTGGCAGTACAGCCTGGTTAAAAAGAAAAAAAACAAAACCAAAACAAGCCAAGTCAAGTTCTCTGCCTTTGTGTGGGATCCTCCTTGGCAAAAAATATAATCTCTTGAATGAAGAAGACTTTCATATGCCTTGATTTGTGGGACAGTTATATAATTACAGGAGAGAGCCCTGGCTGGAGGATGCCATGCATATGGAACAAAGAGTAGAGAATGTTTTGGAGGATGGAATTCAATTCCCGGAAGGGTGCACGCATCACCTCCGTTTGGTCCAGCTGGGGGAAAACTCCAGCAGTCACCCTGGAAACAGGAAAAGTGACACCATATTAAGTGAGGGAGGTGCTAGAGTGATGTTTAACATTCAGCAGTAAATAAGGATACAGAAAATGGTATAGTGTAGAAATGTGTCTACCTCTGCTAGATAATATGGAAATCCAAAAGAAAAGCTATTTCTTGCAAATTAAATTTTTCTGCAAAGCCTTAGTGTATGGAAAAAATTGGGAAGTTTTCAGCTTTCTCCAAGCTCAAGAATCCCAAATTACTTGGGAGAATAGACACTAATGTATGTGGGAAGCTGTTTGTAATTTCCTTTGTAATTTCCTAACATATGTGGCAAGTTTCCAAGATTTAAGTGTAGCAACCACAAATCGCTGTGTGAATTAGTTGGCAGAGCATGCATTGGTATAGGGGTGGTAAATCGCTGCTAAGGGTATGGCATGTGGAGGAAAGGTCATAACTTCTCTCATTGGTCTCTAGATTCTCACTGGAAAATCAGTGGATCATTTGGTTATATAAAACACTGATACACCGGAGATTGTTTTCAGGTATTTGCTCTGCATCCTGTTGGAAATGTTCCTGGCTAAACTCACTGGCAGTGCTCTCCTGTGAGAATTCTCTGTTTGCATATTGTTGGGGGAGGACTCTGAAATTTGAGAAATCTTCTAAGTGAGGTTTTAATATAAAAGCAGAGTGACAGAATTTTTGGAAACAGAAAATAAAAGTGACTGGAAAAAAGATGGCAGCACTTAGCATATGCAAACTGAGTGGAAAGATGGAGTATCATTACATATTTTTGCTTACTAGGGATGCAGTTATACTGGAGATGTGCTGAATCAAACCTCATTTGACTGGGTAATCAATGAGGCTGGTGCTTCAGAAAGACAGCTCATTTTAACTCCTATGCTGGAAAGCACACGCTGTGGGTGAATGTAAACCACCCTGCAGGCTTAGGCATGGTAAATGGGATTGCTGAGAATGTCACTGACTCTTTTTCTAGAAGCTGTGTGATGTCACTCCAGCTCTTAACATGTCTCTTCTCTCTCTGTCTACAGTGATATGAAATGAAAAGAAAGCTAAACTGGTTTGCAACAGTTTCATATTCTGGTACACAAAAGCATCCTTGCTAAAGGTGGTTTCCTGAGCTTATCTGACTATGAAAAGCTGCTGCCAAGTTTGGTATTGCCTGTGATTCAGAGGTGCCACATCACAGAACCTGTGCCTGAAAACATGGGTGGGCAAATTCCTATGTGAAACTGTGCTTTTCAGGACTGGGTCTGCATAATTTCCTGAGCAGGCATAGATTTTTCTGAATGGACCAGGACAGCATTTTCTTAGGGAATCAGGACTATGACCAGTTTATAAATTGACATATGGATATCTCTAGCTGGGAGGGGGGACCTCACCCACAGAACTCAGCACAATGCAGCTCTGCACCTACTTAGCCCTTCAAGAGCACCACCATAATAGAAGTCACAGCATGCATTCCTACACCACTGAAATGAATGCTGTAGATTTATTAAGCATTTTATTTCTCCAGGGCTTTCTGTAGCACTCATTACTCAAGAATCTGGGTTTCTCAGAGCTAGTAACTGTGTTTTTGCAACAACTTGGCTGGACGAACCAGCTCTGTAAATGTGAAACAGCTACAGAGGTTGAGATGGAAATGTCTGTGATTCTGAGTGGCTGCTCAGACATGAACAGTACCAGTCCCTGTTTTCATCATGGAGTTCAGCTTTTTACTTCTGCTCTACATAGACCCAGCAGGAGGATCAATGCAAATGTATAGAAATCTGCCTCTCAGCTGAGGTCCCTGGACCAACCCTAGAGCAGCTCAATAGCACAGTTTTATGCCTCACTGTGTGGTCTTCACATTCTTCAGCTGCAAAGGTAAATGTGGCTTCTATTGAACGTGCACAAACTGTACTTTTGAAGGGTTTGTAACTTGACTGAATTTGGTCAGATTTTCACTGGGTAGGAAAAACAATTACTAACAGACAAGCTGTACTGTCACTGCCATCTATGACATATGTGCTCTAAACTTCCAGATTTTGCAGAAAATGTTGCCAGAAATTACCAGAACTGAGTATTTTTTGTTTCTCCTCTTGGGCTGGTAAAGGCTGGGAGGGATAAATCCTAAAGTATGTAACATTTGAACCGCAAATGGGAATGGCTTGGTAGTGCCATAAAGTAAAATGCAGGCTGCAGAACTTGTAGCTTAGGCTGGTAGCAGCCTGGGCTTCCAGCCTGCTGACATAGTTTTGTTACATATGTCTACTAAGTTATTTTCTTATATTTGCTGTACTTTGCTACTCTTAGATGCTTTTATGCCAGGAATGTATTTATCTATATATAATTTTTCATGAAAAAGTGATCTATCTGCATATGCATGCAATGCAGACAGATGGAATACAATCTAGTTCATGTAGTATCAACAAACCCATGCTCTTCTTTTTTGCCTTTACATTTAATTTAAATTACATTTTGAATGCCACCATCTGCACTGTAGTATGCCTTGGCAAGGCCTGCTGTTCCTAAAAGCTATTAATTGAAAAACTCTGCCTACTCTGAAACAAAAACACTCTATATACCCCTTTTCTCAAGTACTCAAGGAAAAAAAAAAGAGAAACTAATAGATGTCATGACGTGTTTTAGTGTTATTTTAGATAAACATATTTGTGAAATCTAAAGATGTAATTACTTTCTATTCACAGTGTTAATTAATAAATTGCTTAAATATAAGTTAATCACCCAAGCAAATGTTTTCTTAATAGGTTTCAGGATGGGCTCACGAGCATGTCTGGAGAGCAGTCCTTCCCCAGTGTTGCCAAGTTCCAGCTCAGCCTCACTGCAGGACCTCTGCTGTGGAGATGTGTGAGCTGGGGACAGCTCTACGGGGTCTGTGCTCTATTCAGTTCAAAGGAGATGGATTTAATTACAAGTGGCATAATTTGAAAAGATTTTGTAGTTCAGAAAAGCTCTTAAAAATCTTTGCTGGCAAACGAAATAAATGAATCCTTATTGCATCTCTTAATCTTTGTATGGCTGCAGGCTGTTTAACAAGGACCTCTGCTGTTCGTTTAATTTATTACACCCCCTTACACTTCAGATTCTTCCACTTTCTTTAATGTGTTCTCATTTTGTTACTCTTTCACAACATTTCTTCATGTCCCTTGTGTGCTTACATGCACCAACTCTATGTCGCATAAAAAAATTGCAAATCCTTCAATACCAGCTGCTGTAGTTAATAAACTTGAAACTTTACCCTAGTTGAGCTATGTCAAATCCCTGTAACATCTGGCATGTTTTAATTTTTATGCTATTGAGGGTTGAATTTTTATTTAAAACTCCCAGATATGGACCTGTCAAGAATTTCTTTGCACTGTAGCTTCTTTAAACCCCTTAAACTGCTTCTGTAACTGTGAAGAATTTCAGTCGACAACTACCAAATGTTTATGGATTTTTTATATGTTTAATTTGTTATATGGCTTTTAAAAAAATTATTTTCTCTTTTGTTCTCTGATCTGGTCAGTAACCCAGCCAAGTGAATAATGAAATACATTTTTTTTTTCCTGATGAGCTGATCTTTCTGTGTGTGTTACTGAATCTGTACCTACAGATTCTCCTTGAAAGAGGAGATGGACATCTCTGGACAAAGGGAACATACAAGTGATGATGGTTGAGTTAGAAAGCCAGTTTTGTTTCTTTTTCTGTGTCATGTGAGACTTTTGTAGCATGACTATACTTAATATTTTTTATTAATTCTCAATTTGTGCCTTTTTTTACTTAGTGGTGCTCTCTTATTACAACTGGATTTCAGTAGTTCTTTCCCAGGTTGGAATTAATCCTCTAGAGTTTTTTTGCTTGTATCCCATTTAGTCCCAAACTCCTGCCCTACCACCTGCTCTCTCACCCCTACATCTGCTTCCCTTTTTTAAAACAAAAATCTTGTAAAGGAAGGGTTACTGGAGAGTGTCAAAGGGTTAATACATTTCTCTCTCTCACTGCAGTTTAATGAATTGTCTTGGATATTAGCTCACCTGAGACTACGGTAAATGATATATCATCTGTTCAGGCACTTTCAGGCAAACCATATCATTAACAATGCCTCCACAGCATCCTCTCAGCTGTGTGCAAAAGCAATTTGAAAGACAGGTTGAAGCATTTTATTGATTTCACAAAAGGGATGAATGAGGGGAGAGACAAAACAGAGCAATGCTCAGCTGAGGCCTCACTGTCACCCCCTCTTCTCCTTGGCTCAAGGTTATGGGGCTGCACACCAGCTCACATATAAGGTCTGACATGTATCCTTGTCTTTTGACTAGATAGATACAACAGTATTAACATGAAAATAAATCACGTTACTTGGAGGACTTGGTGGAAAACCTTTTCTAGAAAAGAGCATGTCTCTTAACAGCTTTATAAAGAGATGAAGCAATGGGTCCAACGACATGCTGTAATGAGCCATTAGAGAAGTTGTTAGTCTGTGCACACTGCAAAACCTGCTGAAAATAAGCTTTCTTATTTGTGTGCTTCTCCCATTCTAGTTCAGAGCAAAGGCTCTGTCTGCATTGCCCTGTATGCTGGGTTAGGTTATATCCCTCTCCTCAAACTCTGAAGAAAGGACGCAGTGGTCTACAAAAATAGTTGCCTACTAAAATACCTATAAATCAAAAATTAACAGCATGTTTCATTTATTTTCTATGATGCAATGAGACACAGTCTTTTCCTTGATTGTCATGTCTATTGTCAGAGGTACCAGGACACTTGGGGAAGGCAGTGGGCCTGGAGAAGATCATTTATAGAGCCAAACTCCCACTGCTGACATACAGACATGTTCCAGTTGTAGCAAGGACCAAGAAATAAGATTGTTGTGAAAAGGGGTGGAAAGGGAATGAAACCACTCACAGTATCTAATTGGAATTTGTAATTTAGCAGAATAATCCCTTTCACCAGGCTGAAGTGGTAGCACTCCAGGGTAAGTGATCATGTAGCTAATAGAGATAACCAGTAACAACCGTGCAAAACAATTGCCCTTCCACATGGAAAACTTCGAGTTGGTTCTCTGACTGTTTTACATCAGCCACAAAACTAACATTACATAATTCCTAATGCAAGTGGCATAATTTCACTCTAATGCATTTATAATTAACTTATTAACACTAATTAAAACTGTGGAAATCACTAATATGGTTCAGAATTTGCTACTTTCTTTCTCCATGTTTTGTTTCTTGTCAGCACACAATGAAGTCTGAACTAGGAATAAAACATGGGTCTCCCAAATCTACAAGCTCCATCCACTGTGTTTGGTGTCTTTATGACTCTCAGATCATGCATGTTAGGGACAATGAAGACTGGTGATGAGCTTTGACACCCCATGCATTCTGTTTATCAATCCAAAGCCAAATAAGGCTGACAAAGGCTGAGCAGAAAGTACGTGACTTGAAGAGGGCATCCCACTTCACCGAATAGTTTTCACTCCAGTTCAGAATTTTATTTTATTTTTGGTTGCATTCTATTTCATTATAATTCCTCTTCCCTGTGTTCGTTTCACTTCTTTACCTGATTTTGAGATTTCTTCTCCTTCAATGAATATTTATTCATGAAAGGAAATGAAATCTTACAATTTCAATGAATATAATTTCAGCAAGTTTCAGTCTATTTCACTGCACTTCATGTCATCCCATTGCAATTAATTGTATGCACTCCATTTTCAAGTTTTCTTTATTTGTTTCAATTGCATTTCATTTCAGCATATCTCATGTCCAGTCTGTCCGTTTCACTTCATCCCCTGATTTTTAGATTTTGCTTCATGATTTCATGATGGGAAATGAAATCTTGTGGTTTCAATGGGTAGTGATACTACATTATTCACTGCTCTCTTTACCCAAAGGGATCACAAGAATCAGATCCATTCCTTTTGCCAGTTTCATATTGAGGATTCATGTTCTGTTATTTTTCACACTTTGGTCTTAAAAGAATTTACATCAGTTTGATGATTATCTCCCTATTGTCTCAAAAGTCTTGTTTATATTTTCCAGTATTTGTCCTTGCATGACACTTAGGTCAGTCAATCTACAATATCTTTTTTTGTGTCCTTTCTCCATTCTCAAATGTGGATACTATAAAGGGCTTTTGCATGGTTCTGGTACTTCTCTTTTTCACCATGAATTTCGAAAGGTGTAAAGATTAAGTCATTCAAGTCCCTGAGTTGTTAGAGATGGTGGAAGTGGGACTAAGTGTTTGTGTATCATATGTGAGTAATTTCCATCTTGTCATTGTTCTAGCCTGAACTGTTACCACTTTATCACTGATGTTAATTGTGTCAGCCACCTGAGCCCAGTTTACTTTTTAATGGAGACAGAAGCAGAAAGATCAAAGGAAAAAATAAGGTGCTAAATGAATTGCCCTTGCAAAAGCCATCTGCTACCAGGGTTTTTTTTTTGTTTGTTTTGTTTTTTCATTTAGTGAAGGACCTAGTCATTCAATTTGTTCTGATTTATCATGTGTAATCCATTGTAACCCTTCCCTTCTCTGCCTCAAGTATTTTCCAAATGTGCCATTTTTTACAATATTGTTTGCTCCGTGTTGGGCTATCTTTTCCTCATTGTGAGGAACTGCTCATATAATTCTAATTTCTAGGTAAAATTCCTTTCTTTTCTTTTAGCAGTGTAGATTTTTTTTATTGTGAATTATGTTTTATGGACATTCTTCTCAGGTGAACTGCCCACAACAGCTGCAGTCAAATGTCACCCATGCAGTTCAAAATGATCTCACGTTATTTTAATCTCATATTAAATATTCCTTCTTTATTTGCCTCTGATGAAATTCCCTCAAACTTTTATAATCAAATTACTTCCTCACTAATGGAAATTCTTAATGACCTTTTATAAATGTCTGGATATACCAGCATCTCAGTTTTTCTTCAAATCTTACACAAATTCACAAATGTGATTGTTGCCCTTCAGAGAGATCTTCTTAGAGTCTTAATAAAATTTGTTAGGGAGTGACCTCTTACTTAGAGTCAGCTCTGCCGACCCAGTACATTTCTCAGTGCTGCAGTCATCTGCAAATCTGGACAATCAATGTCAGTGTCAACCTATTGTGCAGGCTGGGGATGAGACACCTGGTAGATGTCTCTACTAGCTGTGTGAAAAAATACCAGAGAGAAAGAAAGAGACAGAGCTGCTAATCAAAACCCCTTCTGCAAAAGAATCATCACAGCTTTATTTGACGTGCATCAGTGCTGTGCCAGCAGGAGTGCTCAGGGGAAATGATGGTCCACAGCACCTACTGTGTGCTGTGGGCCTGTCTGAAGTGGCTGCTCGCATCCTGGAGGTGCCCTGCAAGTTGGAGCTTGGGGAACAGAAGAGGGGTCACCAACACTGAAAACCTTCTGGGGCTCAAGCAAAAAACACAGCAGCACCAGTGAGAGCCAAGCATGTACCCTCCATGAAAAAAGCTGTAGGGAAGGTGTTGAGTAGGGATTGTTTTGAGAAGGCAGTTTCAGTATCTTGGTGGTTGTGCAGTACCTAACTATAGCTATGAATTCTTGGATATGGACAACTAAAACATCATTAAGACTTGAATCTGTTTTGTGCAGCCTGCCTAAGATCAGGAGAAATAATGTGCACAATTTGCAGAGCACAGGAATATAGATCTCCAAACACAACAAGTGCTCTTGTATTTCCACCAGTTCCAAAATATCTATTAGAAAGTTTGTTCTGTTCTTTTTCACACAACTCAGAATGACTTTAGCAAGGATTTTGTCCCTTTAAAAGTGTCTGCAGGGATTTAGCCTTTTTATCTCAGGAAAAAAAAAAGAAAGATAAATAAATTAATAAAATAAATTTTACGCAATTTTGTTGATTCATTAGCTTCAGTGGGGTGTCAGATTGAACATCTACATGGAAACAGCCTTCCATGGCTCTGACCTGCATTGTAAATTGTCTGTAATTTAACAGTGAGTGAAGCTTAGGGGGAGCAATTGCTTCAAATGTTTGCTGCCATGAGCTTAAGGGAGGAAATGAGAGGAATCCAGAAGTTTTCATTTCCAAGTGAAGCATGTCAGACAGCACAGCACAAGACCTTTCTAAATTGCAATATGGCATCATATTAAACAGAGCCCATCTGTGTTTCCTTTGGCTTTCCATCAGTTTACATTTTTTCTTAGATGTAGTAGTAGCAAATGTCAGAGCTTTTTCACCATTTCCCATAATGCAAAATTAATATGTGACTATCTGTAGGTCTATAACTCTCAGGTGACCCATTGCTGCAAACTCTGAGCTGTTCATCACAGAAATACCAGTGGTGAACTTAAATGGAGACATGATGTGAAGTGACTTCTATCAAAGTGTTTTACTGCTGTTAATGAAATAAGAGAATAGTAATTAATGTGAAATGATGCCTGAAAATGAGTGGCAAGCACTAGCAGGTACTGATGGGCTGGATGGTGATACAGCATGTGGATAGACCTAGGTTCCAGTGGGATGTTTGGGCTGTATCTCTGCAGTGTCACCAGCACAGGGGAGGAGGCTGGGGCTGGGAAGCCTGAGCAGGGGTAGGGAATGCCAGGGCTGAGCTTGGGGTGGGAGCCTGGGGCAGCAGGGCCTTGGGGTCTGATCCTTTCCTTGGGGAAAAGGAGGGGCAAGTGGTGCCTGCTGAGCTGGTGGCTGGGTAGGAGGCTTGAGGAAAAGAATGCATCTTACTGGGGACAACATTAACCATCAGATGAGAAATGGCCTGTGATTTGACTTGCTGATTCCCAGGCTTAAGTGGTTTCTTACTCTTGGGAGTGAGGATGTGAACATTTAGATTAAAAGAGCAGGGGGTTTGTGACACTGAGAATGAGAGATTGATACACTGCTGCAAAGGCATCCAGGCATGAAGCCATGCAAGCTTGGAAGTGAGCTCCTCCTGTGCAGCCTGAGCCTGCCAATGCTGCACACTTCACTTCCCTGAGGGCTGACAGCTTTTGGGGCTGGCAGGGAAACTGCACTGAGATGGGCTGTCAAAGCTGCCTGCAGGGACATCACCAGAATGGTGACTCTCCCTCAACTGGACCCTCTGGGCAGCTAGCACAGAGAGATGACCACTGGAAATATGAGATTTTGATGATTCCTGCAGCTTAAAAGACTGCCTATTGAGTTGGCTGTGAGTGAGCCTTTGTTTTGAAGGCCTTTGCTGCTAGGGAGAGGGGAGGTGGATGCTTTAGCCAGGGATGGTACGGTTAGAGATGATTCCACTTCAGACACTCCTTTGTCAAGCTGAGATTCTGTCTGGCAGTGAGAGGACCAGGGGAAGGTGTTTGTGATGTGTTGAGTGCTGTTTGCATGTCAAGCAGGGGTGTCCTGGCTGGGGTGGTTCAAGGGTTCTTGAGATCCTCCACCAGCTCTGAGGGCACCACAAGGGAATGCATGCAAGTTTTCAGGTGTACACAGTGGGATTTATCTTGTTGAACTGCAGTGAGTCATCTCATCCTAAGGCCAGCATGTAAATTGGTTCAGGTGAGTTCCTCTCGGCAGACACCAGGTATTTTTCAGGGTGTGAGTCTTACTGACCATCTCTGCCATTGATGTTAGTGTGCTCTGTGTTCAGAGGGAGAGGAGCTGCCTCCCACCAGCCTTTGGAAATGACCTGTTGAGGCTGTCTGCATCCTGCTGCTGTAGCTATATCAGATATGCCAGTGAAATACATAACTCTGTTTTTTGAGATTTCTCTCCTCTGTTGATTCTAAGTCTGTTATTAATCAGCACCAAAGTGGTACCTCTCTGTACAACACAGAGGTTGTTGCAGTTTACCCAGCTTGCTGCCACTCTATGCAGGCAAAGACAGAGAAAGACAGGATAACTGAGTTGTGTGGCACTTGCTTCAAGGGCAAAACAAAAGTGGTAATTCAGGAAAGACTCATCAGTGACTCTGACAAAACCAAGCTAAAAGCACAAGGAGCGCTTAATGTATTTCCAAAAATAAAAAGTAATCTAAAATAAGACTAACATGTAAGTCTTCATTTTGCTCTCGTGGAAGCTGTGGAACATCAAAAAATGGAAGAGAAGCACTGATTTTTTTTTTAGCTTTTCTTTTGTTTGTTTGTTTGTTAATAAACTTTCAGTGGATTTGTTTTCCTTAGTTAATCTTCTGTCACGTTCTGGTCTTTCTGGTTTGTTATCACACATACTTGTGACAATTACGGGAGCTTTGCACTGATTACAGTAAGTGTGTTCAATCAGGATTTTTTTGGGTATGAATGTACAAAAACTGAGATGGATCATAAGCTAGTCGAAAAATTTCACCCAGACTTTTAGATAAGAGTTTTAACTTTGCTATCTAATATAATGTCTATCTTTTGAAGCAACTAAAATTGGTTGTGTAGACTCCTTCTTCACAAAATGTTAAGGCTCCCAAAAGCAAACTAGAAGCATGAACTGGACAGTCACGAGCATAGGCAATGTATCCATTTTCTAAAACTTGTTTTTGAAAGCTTTTCTATTTTCTTGTTCTGTTTTTGTGTCTTGAGGTTTTCTGAAAGTGTAAAGTTCAGTGCAGCCTGAAGAGGTGTAATGCAGGCTTAAGAAAAAATGGCTGTGGTTCTTTCTAATATCTGCTCAGTAATGTAATGTGATGCAGATTAATGCCTCTCGTCCAGCTGGCAAACTCCTATGGATTTCACTCACACACTCACATGTTCATACACCTACTCATGCTTTTTCCCTTTTTGTGGCCTTAAGAAAACACCCCAAAGCAAAACCCCCAAGAGAACCTGTTTCTGCTCACAGAACCAGCAGATCCTGGTCTGCTCTGCTGAAACATGATTAATGAAGTATAAATGGGTAGTTTTCTTATCGAAGGGCTACTGACAGATTAAAGGCTGATTAAAGTTGACTGTTGTTTATATATGAAAGGAGGCAACTGCTTGATTCCTGGTGGGCAGCAGTCACCATGAAAGTTTGTTTGCTTTTGATGGAGATGAAGGATAGACAGAGGGATCCTGGAAGAGTACAAAATGAACGGTTGGTGTGCAGTATGTTCCAGTTTTTATATATTAAAAGGTATATAAATGCATTGAGAGTAAGGAGGGGTGGAGAACTCTTGTGGAAGCACTCGATAAATCCTGCATCAGGTAATAAACTTACTGATATCAAAGGGCTCATCTGTTCCTTAGAGATAAGCTCTTATGTAATTTGATACTCATCAAAGACTCATGAGTTTGCAAAATTTATTTGGGAAATCTCCTGAGCAAAGGCCGTGACAAGCCATTTGTGAAAACAGCATGACATATTTCACAGCTGTCAAAGCACTAGAGCAGTCTTCCTTGCAGTATCTTAGAACACTCAAATTTCTTGCTGAAGCACAGGAAACTAGGGAAAAGAACTACTGCTAGCTCAGACATATGCAAAATATCTTTAAGTTGAGATTGTTTGGCCACCAGGAAGCCTGTGAGCTGTCTCTCATGGTGCTTCATCAATGCTAACAATACACAGCGCTCCACCCTAAAATCTATCCCTGTGTGCCACGACAGCAGAAGGTCCAGCAGTTGCACCAGGTTTTCATGGTGTGCATCCTGCCTGGCAGCTGCAGGGGACATGGTCCAGCTTCACTCAAGACAAGTCTTATTTGCAGCTTCCCCCACCTTGCCTTGGAAGCTGTGTTCAGCTGGTCCTTGCCTGAGCTGGGTTAAATTTGTGCCTGTACCTGGTCCTGCACCTTGTTGACCCACACTCCCAGGCTAATGCCTTGACTAGAGCAAGGGTGGTGCCTGTCCAGATATGCCCTTTATCTGTGGCTTGGCTTTATCTTCTTCCACTGCAGACCAACCATCAGATAACTGCTTCCCTCTGGGGATGAGCATGTACAAGGAAAATCAGTTGAAATTTATTGCCCTTACTCTAAAAACCACTCTCTGAAAAGAGGATCAGCCTCTCTTGGTGTATTTTGCTGTCACATTTAATTTTCTTTTCTAGGAACTGCCTAATTTTGTTCTGATCTTATTGCTCATGATAAACATGTGCTGACTGATAATAATCAACAACCATAATTTCAGCAACAAAAAGTTTGAAAAGTTATGAAAGTCTATTTGCAAACATGTCAAGTGGATTTTTTTAAAATGGATGCTTTGATATTTTCCTTTCATTTTTTCTGATGGTATCTCCATAATTTCAGCTTCCTTGCAGTAAACATCACAGAATTTACAACATACAGAGACATGAACAGTGTTGAAAAATAGGCTATTCAGGCTTTGTTTTATTTGTTCAACATCACCAAATAAGTTTAGGTAGGTTGGAAGCAACTTTTTTACCTCAGAGAGGTAAAGAGCCAGGCTACAATGTCCGTGTTGAGGACGTTTGGGATTAGGCCAGTGGCAAAACTGTGAGCTGTAGGTCCTGCCTGTTGTCAGATTCCAGCATCACAGCCTGCCCTGACATGGCAGGGTGCAGGAGAGCAGCTGGCCTTGCTCTGTGAGGAAAGGACCAGCACTGCTGGGAACCACCCTGTGGGGTATCATTCCTCACTAATGAGCTTAAGTGGAACCAGGTGGAGCACAGAGGAGAGATTCTGTAGAAAGGCCTGGTGTCAGAGTGACTATGTAAATACATGGAGGTTTTCTTATTCAGATATGAAACAACTGGACAGCTGAAGAAGGATGCTGACAACCCAGAGGGAAACACTCTGTTTTGCACTTTGTTTTTTGGATCTGTAGCAATGTCTGGCTGTATTTTTCACGGGTGTATGGAAGGTTGTTTTTCTTATGTTAACCAAAATATGTGTTTCTCATTTTCTCTGTCAGGAATTTACACAGTCTTAAAGACTTAATCTGCCTCCTTCAGGTTCCATTAAAACCTAGGTGAGAGCTTGGCTTTTGCAGGAGGCTGCATTAACTGAGGCATGAACCTCCACTCTCCTTAGAAGCTGCTCCATATGTTGTAGATAGGCCTCTTGGCTGCATTTATTCTCACCTCCTCTGGGCACTGAATTCAACAGTTGGAGCAGGAGCTTAGTGTCTCTCTTAGATATTTCTATACTTGACCAAGGAAAATGCACATCTTCATCCCATTTGGAAAAAAAAATTGTGTTTTGTTGTCTTTCTCCTTCTACCCCCATTGAGCAACCTGTGGTGACTGTGTACTGTACCTGTCTTTGGTAAGAGAGACAAATCTAGGCACAAACTAGTGAGTGCCAGGATGGTATTTGATGTTGACTTGTTGAACAGAAGAGGGATCTCTATACAGAGGAATTTGCCCCCTATGTTTGGGGGTTTTCTTATTTAACCAAACTCTGTTATATTATTTGGTATGCTTATTGGGATTCCAGATGTTTTTTTTTTAAACATACACAATACGTGAAACCACTGAAAGTCAATCTCTGTGGAATCCCTTTGGATTTCCTATAAATATTTAGCTTCCACTCCAGCTTTCTAGCTATCTTGTTGTTTCTGTCCTATAATAAGATCCTTTAATATAGCTCCCAGAGCTGTAGTATAGGACCTCACACCTTATAAAAAGGAAATTTGCAATGGATGTAAGGAAATTATATAAAAAATCTCCCTGAAAACAGTTTGCCAGTGAGTCAGAGATAGTGTTAAGGCTGGCATTGTGCCAGCACTGGGTGACCACTGCTCTTGGATATTTTTCTAAAGTTAATTTTTTTTCCTAAAGTTTAATTTTTTTACATGTGTTCATTCCCCAGCCCCCAAAGAAATATTTTTGCAATGATCTTAAAAACAACAACAACAACAACAACAAAAAAACCAACGTCAGCAGCTGGGTCCTTAGAAGAAATTTTTAACACCAAGGAATCCAGCAAACAAACAATAGAACTAAATACCCTGACTATAAGAAACAGATTTCTTTAAAGATAAAGACTGTGATCAGCAATAAACAAGACAAAATAGAGCTTTTACCTTGGGGGGAAACACGTGAAAGGAATGAAAAACCCAGCGTGGTGAATTCTTTCTAGGTCTATGTCCTACAGATGAGGGCAGAAGTTCCATTACTGCCAAGTTTGGTTACTAACAAGGTAGAAACAAGGCAGTATTTAATGTGCATTGCAGTCAGCACTTTCAGTAAAACTCCTCTCTGGGGGAGTGTTTGCTGCTAGTGTTTGCACAGATTTCACTCAGTGGAATTTGGTATAAATCTCTATTGCAAATACCTCTGCATGGCAAGGGAGTTGCTCTTGCCACCAGAGACTTTTTCTAGCAATCAAAATCCAAGCAGGCCTCTACCCTACCAAACAAAATCAAACATTCCCAACCCCAAAACTCTAAGACATGGAGCCCTTCCTTCCAGTGCTATAGAATCATAGAATGGTTTGGGTTGGAAGGGACATAAGAGATCATCCAGTTCCAACCCCCTGCTATGACATGGGACACACTCCCCTGGCCTTGGTTGCTCAAAGCCCCATCCAACCTGGCCTTGAACACTTCCAGGCATGGGGCATCCATGATTTCTCTGGGCAACCTGTTCCAGTGTTCATCATCCTCACAGTAAAGATTTTCTTCTGTATACCTAACCTGATTTTCCCCTATTTCAGTTTGAACTCATTTCTCCGTGTCTTATCACCACAGTTGCTGATGAAGTGTTCTTCCTTTCTGTTCTCTTGTAGGCTCCCTTAAGGCATTGGAAAGTTGTCATGAGGTCTTACAACCTTCTCTTCTCCAGCCTGAATATCCCTTACTTTCTCAGCATGTCTTCACAGGAGAAGTGCTCCAGTCCTACAGGATTTCCAAGTTGCTGGGAATGCAGGCTGTCACACCTCATTCAGTCAGGTGCTGCAAATCCTCAAATACAGCAATTTCATAGTTTGGCTGAGCATCTGTTGTAGTGTTCTTATGTTCCTTTTGATTCTTCTGCTATGGATGAACAGGTCAAATATCCTCTTTTCTTCTTCACAGATTATGTTCTAGACCTCATTCAATCATCAGTCTCCTGGGGACTCTTGCCCAAAAGCTGGAATTTTTCTTTGCGAGCAGCACGCAGTGCAATACACCAGTTGAAATCTGGCCAGAGCTGTGTAGGATGAAGAGATGATCCTGCCAGTGCTGCAGACTAATTTTCTATTTTTTCACCTCAGTGTGATGTTTCTCTTTTTTTGAAGTAGCATGATGTTGTTGACTCATTTTCAGCTTGTGATCCAGAGTAACTGCCAGCTCCTTTTTTTCAGAATTGATTAGTCATCCACCATCCAGCACCTGTGCAGCTGACAGTCTAACTACAGTAAATTCTGCACAGCTCCTTTGAATATTATATTTCTGTTGGACTGTGCCTCTGATTTATCATCATCATTTTGAGTTCTGTATCAGCCTTTTAATAAGCTTCTATATCTGCAATATGATAATCCCAGATCAATCATGGCAATAGTGTGTTGCAATGGACTCCAGGTATATCCTGTGGGACTATACACGATGCATAGCTTCGTCCTGACAAAAGCTGCACATTAACCCCCTGGTGTGGATTGCCAGGCCATTCTACACCCTTGGATAGCAGTTTCTTGTACTTCATATGTATCTAGGTCAAGTGTGATAATGCCATGTCTCACAAACTGAAAAAAGTACCAACATCATAGGAGCTGTCATTGTCCACACAGAGTCATTGGTGCTTGACTGAGGAAATAAACTCACCTGTATAATGTTATGCCCTGGTAAGAATGGCAAATAATTTTTAACTGTAGAAGATTTCAAGAGTTGAGGTACCAAGACATGATGAAGAAATACTAGAAAGACTAATAAGATAGCTTAAAAATTATCACGCGTTGTTAACACATGCTGAATCAACTTTCATCACTTAACCTTCACTGCCGTGATGCAAAAAATAATATTGAAGTCTAGTAGAACCAAGCTGAGTGGGTGATGTAGGTAAGGAAATTTTGCTTTTTCAATAGGAATTCTTCCACTTTTTTCTTTCCACATCATTACAGTGTTCCGTTAGAGAAAAATACCATGAAAAAGATAAAAACCAGATGGCACTACAAAACATGTTATGGGGTAGATCCATGAAAGTCTGTATGGAGAGGTTACAAGACCTGGATGGAAAGTAGGAATAGGTTTTAAATGAACAAATGTTATACCTTTTTTGGAGAAAGGGAGGCTAAAATGTGATGCACTAAGACACCACTGGATTATACCTGTTTTACAGAGAGAAGAATGTGGTGCCATGACTTGTCCTACTGAAGTTGGCAGGAGCATGGTAGGGGTGCAAAAATTCCTGAGGCTTCCATGACAAAACTCCTGTTTCCTTCACAAAGTCCTGCACTGTGCTGCGTCTATGTCTTTTCTCACTCTGCAATTCCCACGTAACACTTTGTGGTCTGCCCTTAGCACTTCAAAAGGCCAGCTGCTCCCTCAGATTGTCAACTATCTTTTTATCTATAAATAGACTGTAGCTCCTGTCCTGGGGAGATTCTGAGCTGGAATATATGCAAATATATTTGACAGGTTTTCTGAGGCTCACTCTTGGGGGTTAACATAAATTTTCAGATAGGAAAAAAGTCAGCAACACATCCAAATATTCTTAAAGCATCTTATGACACTGAAAATTGTTCTAGCTTATATATGCTCTCATTAATGAGCTTGTACACATCAAATCCTTTTTTTCAGAAAGAAAGGATATGGACAGTCTCCTTTGCTGTACAAAAGTTGGGACCTTTAGAGGACATATATGCCTTTTGCATCCATGTGTGCATTGTATCTGTTCTCCATACCCTTATGCAATCTCCTCTTGAAACTCGATGAGAATGACATGCAATGATAGTTTTGTTTCAAGCTCCACATCTTCCAGGGTTGAGTTTCCTGTGGTAGTGTGAGAGGAGACACAGCAGATGGCAGTGCATGACATCAATTATCTCTGCTGCACGCTCCTGTGCCCAGCCATAATTGTCCAGAGCCAGAGGGTATCCCCCACTACCTGGCTCCATGTGGAGGAGAGGAGGACATTTCTGTGAACCAGTGCACTCTGAGGGATCACTTCTGCTCGGTGGATCAAGAATATTTTTTTTTTCTGAATCAACAAAAAATCTTCCCCCAGATTTAATCAGCTTTATGACTGGGAGGAGGCTCTGAAGGCCTCCTACATACAGCCAGATTGCAGCTTTCAGCAGAAGCCAGTCCCAGGATATTTCTGGTTTCACCCATGTTTTTATCTTCCACAACATGGTTAGTGTTCTTAATTGCTTTTCTGCTTCAAAATCTAGGCAAATTTTTTTTTTCAATTTATCTTCATAGTTCTGTTTTTGGGTGAATGTTAGAGGACTTGTTCTTGGTGCTTTGTGACATTTAAACTAATATCTGGCACAGAAATAATGATGGCATTTAAGGAAAATTACCAAGTTGTGATGTGTTTCATCAGTTTGATCTGGTGCAAGGGATCATCTGAAATAGGAGAAAAAGGAAGATGGAGGAGAAAGGAAGGGAACAGGATTTTCTTGAATGCCAACACAGAACTGCTTTGATAACAGTGACTGGGAAACAAGGAAGAAAGTCTGCAGATTAGAGAGTTTTAAGTGGAAAACATTGGTTTTTAACCAAAACGTTAAGTTATAGAGCATTTATGGAGAACCCAGTGGAGTGTCACTAAGATGACAAAGGAGTTGGATAACCTCTCCTGTAAGAAGAGAATGAGAGAGCTGGGACTGTTCGGCCTGAAGAGGACTCAGGGGAACATTTCCAAAGTATATAAATACCTAAAGGAAGGGTACAAAGAGGATGGAGCCAGCCTTTTTTCAGTGGTGTCCAGAGGTGATGGGCCAGGCAATAGGCACAAGCTGAATCACGGGAGATTTCCCTCAGAACATCAGGAAACAATTTTGCAGTGGAAGGGTGACTGAGCACTGGTACAAGTTGAGGAGTCTCCATTTCTGGTGATCTTCAGAAGCTGTCTGCACACAGTCCTTGGTAGGCAGCTCTGGGTGGCCCTGCTTGAGCAGGGTGGTTGGACCAGATGCCTTCCAGAGGTCCCTTCTAACTCAAACATTTTGTGATGCTGTGAACCCAGAGAGATGTCAACTCTGAACTCTGCTCCTGTGCAGTTACAGTATTTTCTAGTGTCTCATTGAAAACTGCTTGGAGCATTATTAGATAAAAAACAATACCTGAAGTTGCAATTGGAAAATTATTGTTAGGCAATGCCTAAGCATGGTCTCAACATTCAAATTCCAGAGGATTTCCTGAATCTGCTAATTTACTACCCTAGTGCTACCTTCCAAAGCACCCCAGCAAATATGTCATGTATAATAATTTTCAGAATGACATAATTGAAATGGATCATGAAGTGACAGAAATGCTGGGATAGTACAAGAGGTTGTTTCTTCTGTTTTTTACCAATTTTCACCTGGGCAAGTCACAGGTAACATCATCCTTGCATCATCTGAAATTCAAATGAAGGAATGATCCTGTTATCTTTGTTTTGATTGAATAATCTCTCCCTTCAAATAAAAGACAGACATTTTGTTAATATGGCAGTTCTAATTACCAAAGAAGGAAAATTCTAAAATATGGAAAAAATTTAATTACCAAATCTGTGAAAAAAAAAAAATCTTTCTTTTCAATAAACTGAGGTACTGACAGAATCTATTTAAGAAAATCAAAAAATCTGCAAGTGTCTTATTAATATTCTTGAAACAATATTTTTTTTTTCAAGCAAAGGCATGATCAATACTAAAAACTTGTGCATGGAGCCATCCAGTAATAGAATTTCTTTTGTTGGTTCTCTTATTCAGCATGGATTGTTTGCCCTCTATCCTGAATAATTTTGGACAAGAAGGTATAAAATATATTTTGGTTCTTTCTATTACAAGACTGCTTTAGGATCTTTCAATTAAAACCAAAAAGATTCTCATAAGATCTACTTCTTAAAGCATATTGTCTCTTTCAGGAATGACTAAATAGGAGAAAAGTCTGTTTTCAAATAGGTCTATGCAGGGAGCAATGATTGGGAATTAGGTGAGGAATTGCTCCAGAAAGAGATGCATGCACCAAACGCTTATCCTGTGCTCCTCCAGGTGTTGAGACACAAATGCCCATGTCATGACCATCCACTTACAGAGAGGCTCTAACTTTCATCTCTGGAAGACCAAAAGATTAATGAGCAAATAGACTACATTTTTTTTAAATTCTTTTTTTTTTTTTTTTTTTTTTTTTTTTTTTTTTTTTTTTTTTTTTTTTTTTTTGTCTAGATGCCTTTCCTCCAGAAGAGGCTTGGATGCCTGGAAATGTCAAAAGCGCTGTGGGCACACTTGCACATCTGTGAACTGGTGAAGCAGCTCATCAGTCAGAGTAGCTGATTTGGGAAACAAGGATACTGCAGCTAATGCATGTTCCAAATTCTCTTTATAGAGCTAGCTTAGGATTTTATAATGTATAGCATTAGCACTTCAGAGACCTTAATCTTTTTTTAGAAACTGAGGGCAAATTTTGACAGTAATCTTTCTGCAGCTTGTCTCAGAAGAGAAGTAGCTATTAAAGAAAACATTTAACTTTCAGTAGTCTTCATGTCACCAATAGTCACCACCCTTGTGAATTTTCCAGAACTGATGATCACTAGTTCTCATGCTGAAGAAACAAAGTAGGATCAGTGAGAGATCTCTGCAAAGTCACAAGATTATCCCACTCAGAATTTCAACAAGGGTGGACTTTGTCTGACACAGTTTAATAACCCTGACACTACATCTGCAAGCTTTGAAATGAGGTGTACTTCCTTTGCCAGTAAAATAGGCTGCCTTCTAAAGCTCCTTTGGAAACAGGGCAACCAGAAGAAAAGACCTGGACTGATAGTGCCACAAAACAGGATATCTTACAGTGAGAGAGATTGAACCCCAGAGAGCCTGAAACCTTGCAATACAGCTAATGAACAGCAGAAAATGCAAATTTTTCTCCCACTTAGCTGAGCTGCTCCATTTTTCTTCCTGCCCTCTTTCTCTTCTTGCTTTGAGTGTGTTTCTCTGTGACCTCCAGGCCATATAAATTCTTCCAGAATCTCATTTTTCCATTGCAGCCCTCACAGAAAGCTGTGAATTTTCCTTCCAAACTGAGCCAAAGAGTATATGAAATTTCCCTGGCTTTTCTGGAACATGCTGCTACTGGTTGCTATTTGTCTGCTAATGGTAGACACTAGTGCTCCTAGACTCTGGGCACTGGTTAATTGCTATAACAAATAGTCATTCTAGAGTCAAGCAGATAAACAGGGAGAGGAAAGCTCCCACCTCTGCTGATTTGCTGTCAAGCCAGAACAGTAGATGTGCTAGCCTGCCTATGTTACCTCTCCAAGAAAGTCTTGCCTGGTCCTACTGCTTAGAAAATGAATAGGTTTAAAAATTAAAGGGGAGGCAGGTGGTGGTAATTTTGCACCAAAAGGGGCCTGAATTAGCAGGCTTGAGCCCCCCATTTATTACAATTCCTTCTTACAGTGACCTACTTTCAAGCACCATGTCTTTTTTATTTCATTCTTTTACCCTGCTTTTGTCTTTGGCAGAGTTTTGAGGGTCCACTTGGAGGAGAAAAGTGATGTCAACTATTCACCTCTTTATAGATCAGATTAGACTTTTTTTTTTTTCTTTAGACTAAGAAATTGCAACGTAAATCACTGTTAAAATAGTGTGTGGAGTTTTTCAATCTTGACTATATCTTGAACAAGGGCATCCAAAACTGAACAGATGTTTCTCCCACAATCAAATTCGTCCATAACAGGCATTCACAGAGTATTGCTGAAATATTCATGAGCCTGAAGAGATAACAATGCATGAATATTAATGAATAGTAAGTTGTATAGTGCTTTAAACAGTGACACAATAAAGTAAGTCCAAACTAAACGATCACACAATTAAACATTTCCCTAACTGCATAGTCTTAGGTAAAGATTTCGCATGTAATTTTCCTCTAATATTTACCATAAACAAAGAAAAAGGCACTGCAGAAACCTGTATTTCAGTTTACAAAAATACTTTGCAAATGTATTTAATCTGTCTTAACTCAAGGAGTCCATGACAGAATGTTTACTAGCCTCATCACTATAGCTAGTCCTAACTGGACATTTGTGGAAAATATTTAAGGCCAATCAGAAATTTTTCAGTTTATTTTTTTTTTTTAAATTGTAATTGAAGACAATACAACAACTTATCCTGCATGCATTCCGTTACTACCAGCTAGGACTGGAAACTGTGATTTTGACTGGGGAATTTCTAATATTAATCGTCATTTTTCAGTCTTGGCATTTTTATCAAAATCAGAACTTTTTGATGACATTTCCCCCCTTACTAATTTGTTGTCAAACAAACAATGACTATTTTGGCCATCTCAGCTGGCAAGCTGTTGAACATGGAAATGGAGAACAAATACTTTCACAATTTGGAAAGAGTAGGTTTGTGATGGGCTCAGGTTTTACTGTTGTTGAAACTGGCCATTGTGACGTAACTAAAATCCCTTCAGATTTGTAGTCCATTCTCACTGAACACGTCCAGAAGTGGAGTGCAGTGAACCGAGTGTGGAGGTGAGGGGTTTGACAGCCCAGCTCGCTGGCCACCAACACGTGCTCTTTGGGGTCTCTGCAGACTTGTGGCTTTGCCCTGATAGCACAATCTGGCACCACTGCAACACAGAATAGTGCCACCACTGAGGATGTTGCTGTCTTCTGCTTTCAAGCCCTTCTGATGCCATTTTGCTTTCAATTGAGAACGGCTGTGTTATGCAAATGCTGATTTTCAGCCCTGGGTGTTCTGCATTCCCCCGTGCTACCACAGGAGCTGCTTTGGCCCTGTGTACTGAGAGGAGAATAGCCCCTCAAATACTCTACAACTTGTCCCATTTTACAGTTTTTAAATGACAAATTACGCTATTCCACCTCCCTGCTGCCAGTGTTTCAGGCCTCATTACCACAGAATTTCAGATGAAATAGAAATAATGATAAGGAGAGACATTTACTGACAACCCCAGCAACTGAAGAGTTCCAGTGCTTATCAAGACAACCCCTCTCACAAACACGAGCAAATGTTGAAAATATTGGCGTTTCATAAGCCTGTGTCACCAGGAGATGACAAATCTTAAAAGGCTTTTTTAGGGAGGGCTCAGGTAGTCAAAATATCATAAATGATAAAATCTGTGATTTATAGCACCATGGCTAATTCAGAGCAATGACTCGTCATGTTTTTATCAGGGAAATCATGTAAGATCGTGTGAGGAAAGATGTAGTCCAAAAAGAAAATGGAAGGTGATTATAAAAGGAGGGGTTGGCTGTCATTCTGGTAATAATGCCTCTTATCAATCTGTTTAATTGTCACATGAGATTGCTGGTGGGAGAGCACATGCACCTGACAAGAAGAGTGGTAGAGCTCCCACCAGGCTCCTCCAGGCTCTTCTAGCTCCTGGAGTTTCTCTGTGCTTTACTGTCAGTCAGAAACCAGTCTTGCAGGAGTGGTACCCATGCAACCATTTTCAGTGGCAACCTGGAGAGAAGAGATTGTGATGGTGGAATTGTGAACACCAGCTCTACAAATATGATCTATTTGGGTTTCATTTTTGTCCTTTGTGGTAATGTCTTAGAATTTGGGAAAAAATAACAAGTGTTTTCATTGATACTAATGTCTTCTGAAACATTGACTTCTATCATCAGCTATTTATCGTTCACTGGAGTACTAAAAAGGAAGACATGCTGAATGAATCAAAATAATAGCAATTACTTTCAAATATTTGTTTGCTGTCATATATTCAGCCACAGGAATTCACAATGTGTTGTTTCTTATCTTTACATCTATAGCAGGGTTTCACTAAACACTTGTAAGATTGTATTTGTTATTATGCAAATAATTTTGTATATAGTTTAGAGAATCTTGTAGCTATAGAGAATCTTATTTACCAGGACAGCCTTCAAAAGCTTCACAAAAAAAGGTTTGGATTTGTATATTTTACAAATTAGACTGCAATAAACTATAATATAAGCATTAATAAGATTTGAACTTTGTTCTTACCGTGTATTTCCAAGATTTTTATGTCTCTCGATTTATGACAACTTTCATATTTCATTGCCTTTTCCTCAATATTTCACGGCTTCACTTCTACATTTTAATAGAGGTGTCTTCTAGAACTGAAATTTATTGAAAGATTTTTCCTGCGGCTCTGAAATGTCTAGGTGTGTTTTTCATTTCTGTCACCAGCCCTGATGAAATGTATAATCTGCTTGAACCATATGTAGCTGTCTGGGATACCTCAGAAGGTGGATAGGGAAGGAAAAAGCAGAGAAAAAAAATCAAAACCTTTAAAATGTTATTTTATCTTTAAAAATCTGCAGTCTCTTTCTCCTCAGTATGAACATTAGCTCTTAGAACCATATTTTCATTTATAAAAGTAGAACCAGGCAGGATATGATCTTTTGCAGTGTGTGGTTCATAGATTTTCACTCAAAATGTTACTTAGAAACAAGAGCAAGAGCTGCCTGTTCAGAAAAACACATGTTCCTGAGTTAAGCAATTGAAGGGCTGAAAAATTTATCACATTGTCTTCAAGGTAATTAAAACAGTTGCTTTGGTTTGCTATTAGTGCTCCAAAAATGCAAGAGTCTGCCCTCACTGACTTTTACTTTGAGGACGGGACTGCTCCTGTTACCTATTTTCATTCAGACTGCTGTCTCCTTTATTTGAGATATTAGTAGTCCTTTTCTGGTGATTGAGAGGTGGCCAGGAGATTGCACCTAGGCTGCAATCCAGGTTACAGGCTCCTCAGCTCACCCTGCTGTCCTGGTGCTCTGAATTGGGAGTACAGCTGGGATATGCCGTAGCTTCTTTCTAATCCAGGTGTCCAAGCTCCTGCTATGGTAGCAGTTTAGGGATATAGCAAATGAGGGAAAAATGACTGATCTCTGCCTGGATCATTCCTGTTCCTATTGTCATCATGTGGTTAAGGTGTGCATCTCAGTCTGGATCCTCCTCCAGTCAGATTTTGGTACAGCATCAGAGGGAATGTCTGTGGTGTATTCATCACCACCAGCTGGCTGGGCTGCACTCCCCTTCCTTTATCTATACCAGTTAACATCTGGTGTAGACTTGTCCACTTATAGAACCCCATTTATTGGTCTGTCTTTGAATATTGGCCTGTCTACACGTACATATTTTGAACTCTGTGGGCAGGACAGGAGCTGGTTAACAACCCCTGAGACGTGAGTACAATAGGAGGGGCTCCACAGCAGATTCTCTGCCCCAGCAGCCTGGTTTTGGCAGAATGAGAAGCTTTGGTTAGATGAGAGAACTGCAGGATGGCCAGACATGGTGGTCTAACAGGGCTGATACGACTAGAACTGTCAGACTATTATTTTTGCAAGAGGTATAGTGATGTGTTTCAAGATCATAAAATACCAAGACATATTTCCTTTCAGTTGCACTCATTTGGAGAGTAGCATGTAACCCCACCAGACAGCAAGTCAGAGAAATGCATAAATGCTGTGCTGTTTACACAGAATTAGGTTAACACTGTTTTCACATGTCCATGACCTGACTGCTCCACTGACCCTATTAGGTAGGAGCTGGCAGCTGGGAGGGAGCGAAGAGCAGCCTGATTAAATGCTGCTGGGAGCTTTTGCAGTCCAGAACAAGCATCTCCACCCTGTGCAGGTCATCAGGGTCGTTTTCAGGAACCTCAAGAGTGTTGCTCAATTGTCTAAAGGAGCTGTTTGACAGGCAGGGCTTGGATTTGCCCTTTGTGTCCCTCCCCTTGCTTTTGACAACAGACAGAGCCCAAACTGTGCATTTGGGCCATAACGCTATTAGAACTCCAAAGTTATGGAGGATAAACCAAACTCAGGTAGAGCTGCAGCTAAGTGCTATGGTGATTTCAGAGCAGAGCTGGGTTGGGGGGAAACCCTCATTCTGCTGTGACCCATGGAGGGGATGTGCATCCAGACACGGCATAAATCCTCTACAAATGCATGGGGAAGAGAGGGAGGGAAAGTACCTTTTCTCTCATGCTAGCATTAGAGGAACAACAGAAGAACTTGATGACAATATGTTTTATGAAAAGAGTGAAAAGATCTAACGATGCTGGAAACTAATATATGTGCTTTCCCAGGCAATAGATACATCTTAGGTAAACTCAGAAATGTTTTAGAGTGTTCATGATGTCCATTTTAGGGAATAATGAATCATCTGTCCTCTTTTATGAGCAAAAACGTTTATTCAATACTGTTATACTGAATAACTCTGAACTTTATTACTTTCTTCTTTAGCTGAAAAGAACAGTTTTGCTGAGGTAATGTGAACTATATAATTATTGCCTCTTAAATCCATATTCAGATTAAATATATCAGAAAGAATTAGATTGTTCACTCTGTTAGCCTCATTGCAGCCTTGAAATACACTCCAGATGCTGAGCACATGGACTTAAAAATTAACACTTTTGCTGAATATCTTGTTAGTGAGTAAACTCAAATGAGATCTTTTCCTTTCCATCAAGCCAGCAGTTCAATTTTTTTTTTCAGATAAGATACAAATGCTTCTTATGAGATGTTATAAATTATTACTTTTAACTTTCAATAAGATTTTAATAAAAAAATTATTACAGACAGTACAAAACTGCCTTTTGGATTAATGTCACAGTGTGAGCTGCATCAGGTTGCTTATAGAGGAAGCAGGATCCTCATGGCAGGATGCAGAAGGAAAGTGAATAGTAGTTAGGAAGTAGCAATATCTGTATATAGCCTCAAGTCAAAGCAGCTTACCTATAAGTCACAGGTTCAGACAAAAATAATAAAAAACCACAAACTCTCCATCACAGTTTTAGAGTATGAGTAGGGGTTCCTATCCCATTAAATGGTCTAAAATTTTAAAATTATATAAAACCCCAAAATTTCTTTAAGTATTACTGATCTAAGTAAGTGGAATATGTTTTTATTGCAATTTTCAAAGAAATATATATGGAACTCAGCTCCCAGAGAGGTTCTCTCCAGTTCATACTATTAAAGCCTTAAAATAATTCATTAAACATTTACAAGTTTTTGTATTGTTGACCAAATTTATTTGCTGATATCCATCTGAAAAGGAATAAAGTTTTGCAAACAACTCATACGTAGCCCCATGATTGTAATGCTCAAGATCCCACAACGGATTTACTCAAAATATTTTTAAAATTTTGGGGACTAAAATGTTTGGTCTTGTTTCTTATTAAAAGGTGTCTTGATTTAGCTGAATTAGAAATTCAGTGTAGACAATCTCTGCCTTCCCATAGTAAACATTTATATTAGCATTAATTAGATAGATTTATGCATATACTGGTAGGGAAAATGCAAACACACCATAAAGAAGTTAACAATGACATGAATGATTAATAACATTCAAGTAGAAATTTTATGCAAAGATGTGGGTGGATAGACAATTTAGCTGCTGTGCTTGCCCTTGATTTCTGGCAAACTTGGTGCCTTTCCTTTCTAAGGTTGCTACTAGAAAATTTATCTGATTAGCTGTTTGTAGTAAAAGAAGTGTTTATGTCTCTCCTCTCTTTGTTGAAGGTAAACTCCTTTCACTCTACCAGGACCTCTCCTTGTGTTGCCTGTGAGCTGTAACTCTTTATTTCAGTGATCTTTCTGAAGGACTGGCTGTTGAAAAAGCATGGCCTGAGAGCAGTCATTTGATTGTAAATGCAGTAAATGTGGAAAAGAAGAAATGCCACCAGCATTTGGGTGTGAATTTCCTTTACCCCTTTATAAAGTGTTACAGAGGACTGAAGGTATCTGTCATGCTTGAACAGGAGGACTGGCAAGAGAGGAGTAGCCTCAGCTCTTTTGCTCCTCTGTTCCACCTCTACCTGCTGGAAGGGCCCCTTCTCTCACTTTGGAGCAGTGTCTGCATGAATATGTCCCTAAGAGAAAGGAAAGGGCTGGCTGCACTCCTGCCTACTCACTTGGGTCATGGTGAGATGGGTGCCTTTCTCTTACTCCTTGAAGGCTGGGCTATGGTTACCCAGAATGGGGAACATGATGCCAATCTTTTTTCACCCAAATGAAAGAGCTGCCAGTGGCTTCAAGAGTAGATCCCAACAGCTCTCTGCAGTAAGACCCAACAGCACTCTCTTCCAACCACGGTGTTGGTTCAGGGGGTGTGATTTCCTCAATGCAGGAAATCCTCCTCTTGGGCAGTGCTGCTGTTTCACTAGAAAAATCTCTCTGTAATAAGTTCTTGGTACAAGTGCTTTTAATTTTTAGAAAATGTGGAAATGGGTTTTTTTTGCTTGGAATTACTACTTTTGTCATCCTGTATGTCCTGTAATATGATTAAATGCTTGCCTGGTTGTGCTGTCATAACTTTGAGCTACTGTCACAACTTATTGTTATGCTGTCATAGCTATTACAAAAGCACCATCTGTATTTAACAGCTGTGAGCAGTGTGCCTTAGTGGTTCTTCTGTAGCAAACTGCTGTTGTTTTGACCAGATGTTCATTTTCTTCAAATACATCAAGTAAGTCCAATATCTTATAAAAAAGACTTGAGGATACTGTGAGATTAGTAAAACTGATGACAATATCCTATTTTTCAAGCAGGTCTTACAAAATCCTTCTTTCATTTACATTATGATACTCTGCTGTAGCCAGTGCTATCCTGCACATGCAGAATGAGGCAGCTTCAGCTTCTTCATTACAAACAAACTGTCTCTTCAACCTTTGTGTCTCCCTTTTCCTTGTGAGAGCCCACCAGACACCACAGTCTGCCTTGGCAGGAGTGTTAAAACAAACTTGGACAAGTCAGTGGTTTCATTCTTTTAGGCATTGAAAATTCAGAAATTTGTACAGGGTCCAGTTTACAGCAGTAGTTAGGTGCCTAGAAATGCAAAAAGGTCTGGGTAGGATTTGCTAAATCCTAAACGGATTATGTGCTTAACTCCTATTGACCTCCTTTCAAATGGTTTTGATTCTTTTGTCTGCAAAACAAGCTGAAATACCTGAAGCAATCTGCTTCTGGAAACCGGAAAGTTGCTGATTTTGGTCAATACAGGACTAACACATGAAAAACCCACCCTTGAAATGCAAACACTTCTGTATGTGATGTTACAGAAGCCAGGAGTTGCAAAAGGAAGTGAAGGGTGAGGAGACCCTTCATTCCCGTTCTCTCTCCTGCTTTCCCCTCTTTCCTCCATGTCACTACCAGTTACAATGACAGGACATCAGCAGAGAAATGCTGAGTTTCCTTTCAGTGGCCTGTTCCTTGTCTGCACTGGATGGGAAAGCCAGACAAGATCTTTTCCACTATCCTTCTCAGCCACTGGCATGGCAATTGGTCTCAGACAGGCTGGGTCATAGAAAAATTGCTACTCAAAATTTTCAGTAAAGAAGAGGAGGTATTGCACTTGACACCTATCTCCTCTTGTTTGCATTTATTTACTTTATATTTGAGGTAGCCAAGGCAAGGTAACATAAATTCAACTTGTGGGATGCCTTCCCACTCCATCCTATTGACAGACAGTAGTGTCTGCATTAAAAAATTCCAGAAAAAGAAAATCTAACTATTAAGCAGATGAAGGTGTGAATCATAAAAAATGGCAGGGAATGGTGAAATGTACTTGCTGTGTTTCTATTCTTGAGACTTTCCTTGAGATGAAGGTGGTGTGTGAGGAAGAAAACAAATCTCCTGGGACAGCGGGAGCCTTTATCCAGTACCTTGCCTTAGCCTTTATCTGCTTACCTCCTGTGGTGCAGAGCTTGTTCTGGGTAGGAGAGAAACAAAGCACACAGGAAAACAGGCAGGAAAGAAAGCATTTTAAAAATGGTCTAGTGCATTCAATTCTTTCAGGCTGAGGGCAGCACATGCTGGTGAGAAATGCGAATCACACTGAGAAAGTGCCAGAAGTCTGAGGTTTGCTCCTACCTAATTGGCTTGTTAAGCTGCTAAAACTGAAAGCACCAGGTCCTTGGATATTTCTTGCCAGCCCCCCCCCCCCCTTTTTTTTTTTTTCTGCACAGATGTGGAAAAAACTGCACACACCTAAGATCTGATACAAAACTGGCTTTGCTATGTTTCACCTACTGTGTGATAATGTCTTAATTCACCATCTTCTGTGCTTGTGCAGCACTGAGTGCAGCAGGGTATTGAGTTGTGCCTGGGGTTTCTGGTAATGAGCATCATCACCACCATCACACTGAAACATCTAAAACACTGTGATGTGTGTCTGCCTAGCTTTTCTCTTCGGCAAATAATGTTGTCATTACCACATCAATTCTGTGTCCTGTCTGCCAGCTACTACTTTTACATTTTGATAGTACTAACAATGCACAACAGGTCTAGGCAATTTAAATTTAAATTATCAGTAAGTACCCACACAATGTATTGACATAATGCCTTCACCTCATTCTCTCATTGCCTGTCACTTAAAATCACATAAAATCTTGGAATCATAGAACACCTTCCACCTGCAAAAATGCCAGATGAGCTTAGAAGTAAGTCTTTATCAGAGTTATAACCACCCCACAACTCCACATCACTCTCCTCAGGTCTCCTGTGTATTTGCAGAAATGCCTGTTTCTGAATTATGGACCAAAGTAGTATATCTTTTTTCTTTATTAGTTTAGTTGACATTCATGACTGTTTATAGATCATGACTGTTATAGATCATGTGCTATGGACACCATGTCTCTAATTGACCCAGTTTAGAGGATGAAACCAGTTAAGAGCAGCAGGATTTTATATAAAAGCTAAAATCCAGTTGCTCATATTAATGTGACTTTCTTTCTGTTTTCCAGGAATTTTGATAGGGGTATGCTTATTTTCATGCTTGAGTATCTCAGTGACTGAAAGCTTCCTTGTGAACCACTTATGGTATCTTGAATCAAAACAACTGTGTGTTTTCTGTGTAGTTCCACAATCTTGATTTTTTCGTGGATTTTGTGCCTTTACAACCACCATTCCCTCTTAAGGAAAGAAGAACGTCTAATTCTGTAATAAAAATGGGGACATTCAGTGTGTTGTGAACAGGATGGGGTCTCTGAGCATGTTCAAAGAGACAAAAATAGGAGAAAACATAGACCTGGAAAATGTTTTTAAGGTGTTATCTTTTTTTTAAGGTTTGTTTTTTAAAGTTTATTTTTATTATTTCAGAAGCACTTACATCTTACGGCCTTGTCAAATGATTTATTGTCATCTTTCTGAAGCTGTCCCTGATGCTGCTCTTCAGCATCTGATTTTTATGAATCTTATTGCTGGTTTCTAGGTCACTGAGCCTAGAGGCAGCTCACAATTGGTTGTTGCCTCAGATGCACGCAGAGTGGGGGAAATTTTCCTCTTTATCTATTAATGTGCAGTTAATGTAAACAAGTGATAAAGAAAATCTGTAGCCTTCCTTTTTTATACATATATTTAATGTATGAAGGCAGTTAGACATGAATACAGAACAGGAAATAAGATCAATCCAAGCCAGAGAGGAATCAATAAGTGATATTGTTTTATAAGCAAAATATTTGATTATTCCTTGCAGCCATTTGCCAGAGAAGCAGAGTCTTTGTTTTCTCAGTAGGAACTGAATTAATGAGTACAGCAGTAAATTTCTGACATACACATTTAAGAATTAGCAGTGTATCTTGCAGAGATTGTAGTTGTTTCAATCCCCAAACCAAGGTTCAGGAGCCTAAAGATTTCCAGTTTAATGAATGAGAATTTTACTACAGCCTAATGTCTTGGAGAGGCCGCTATCTCTATGGGGATAAAGTAGTTAAAAAGGCCAGTAAAGGTAGGAGCTGAAAAAATTTATTTAAGTTCATGAAGCTTGAGGTGATCCTGCAATTTGTGCTTCCAGCCCAGAAAGCGAACCCTATCCTGGGCTAAATTGACAGGACCATGGCCAGCAGGGCAGGGGTCGTGATCCTCCCCCTTTTCTCTGCCCTCATGACACCCCACCTGGGGTACTGCGTCCAGCTCTGGGGTTCCCAACACAGCAAGGACATGGACCTGCTGGAGTGAGTCCAGAGGAGGCCAGGAAGATGCTCAGAGGGCTGGAGCACCTCTCCTGCCCAGACAGACTGGGAGAGCAGGAGCTATTTAGCCAGGACAAGAGAAGGCTCTGGGAAAACCTTGCAGCACATTTGAGTACCTACAGGAAGCCTACAAGAGAGATGGAGAGGGACTTTTTACAAAGGCATATAGGACAAGGGATAATGTCTTTAAACTTCAGCAGGGTAGGTTTATGCAGGATATTAGGAAGAAATTCTTTATCGTGCGACACTGGAACAGGTTGCCCGGAGAAGCTGTGGATCCCCCACCCCTGCTAGCCTTCAAGGCCAGGCTGGATGGGGCTCTGAGCAACCTGGTCTAGTGGAAGGTGTCCCTGCCCAAGGCAAGGGGATTGGAATAGGTGATCTTTAAGATCCCTTCCAATCCAATCCATTCTCTGATTACCACACATGTTAATGCTTTCTTTCAGTTTTTCAAGACATGCAGAAGAATTTTGTGCTCACACAAACTCTCATTTTACAGGTTCATGAAAGTATAATATACAAGGCATATTTGCGGTCAAAAGGAAATTCAATTGAAACGTGTTCAATTCTAGTAATTTATATTCATTACTATCATGGAAGTTGTAACACAAAGCGTATCTGCCAATATTTGTTTGCAAGTAAATGAGAGTTTGTAGGGCCTTTTTCTCTACTCATTTAGTATTTGCTGCTTTGAAGCATTTTGTGACTGAATTTTATGAGCATGAATGATCATAGAAGGCAAGTTTTATGCTCCTATGATCACAGGGAAAATGTGACTTATGTGACTTGGGGAAAATGAGCTTGCTTATTAAATGCAATGCTCCCAAAAACCTAGAGAGAAATGCATTATCCTTCGAACTAGAGAGCACAGCAGACAATGAAACAGAGATTTCTCCTCTATGGTGTCAGGCATTGGGCACAAAATAAACCATTCAAGGTAACAAATTCAGTGGAGAAAATGGAGATCTCAATGGAAAAGCCATATGAAAAGAGAAATAAATTTTGTCAGACTTGATTCACTGTGGATCTTGCTGAGCTGTGATGCTGAGTTTCTAAACACTTTACAATTCTAGAATTTAAAGTGAATGATGATGCCTCATTAAGAGATTTTCCTTAATGCTTATTTGTCTAAGCCAATTGTTTACACTGTCCTCACTCCTTGGGCATTTGCCCAACAATCCACCTGAAGGTCTGAAATATGCCATTTCCCTAGGTGACTAGTAGCTCAGGGTGTTTTGGCTTGAAAAATACAAAGGGAGACACTTTCCAGGTAACTCAAGTGCCTCTTGTGTATGCTCATGTCTGGAAACTGAGGTTATGTAGCTCTGTGTTTAAACCCAAGTTGGAAATGTGGATCCCTTTATACAATCCCAAGAACTCTGGCTGTGGCAGTCAGGGCTACATTTATCCTTCAGAGTACCTAACTCATGAAGTTTAATTAATGTAAGAAAATACCAAACCAATTCCTAAATCTTATACCATCACTTATGACTACAGTGAGCCTATTTAGCTGCAGACAGGGCATTACTCTCTAAATTTACAGAACTGTACTCAAAATAACCTCTTTCACCCTTGCAAAAAAACCCCAACTCTGTTAAAAGTCAGCTGCTGCATAGTCCTTCTGCAAATCCCTTTAATTAGCCGAGCTATGCTGACTGTTGTCACCCTGCTGCTACAAAATGTAACCAACCTTAGTGCCTGACAGGATACAAAACCTCAAAGACTCTGGACTTTGCCTGAGACCGAGGCTGGCTGCCTGCCTATGAGAACTGCGACACATTATTTATTCCCAGAGGAAAACTGGCCTGACTTGACGTGGAAGTCAGGAGTGACTACAGAGCTGTATTATTTGGGGCATTAGGGCTTCCTCAGAACTAAAGGGATCCTAATGACCAGCTGTTGTCATGGCCATTGTCACATCACAAAGGTGGCTCCAGGTTTCTTCAAAGCGTAGGCGAGGGGCTGTGGGGAGGAGGCAGGGACACTCAGGGTTTTCTGCTGGTTTCACACTGCTTTATTCCTTGTGCAGGAGTGCTGGCCAGGGACAAACCAAGCCAGCTCCCTGGGGCTCAGGCACTGGCAGGAATAAGCAGCTCTTATTCTGCTCTTTCACTGCTCCCCACAGTCTGTTCCATGCCCAAACTTGCCTCAGCCCTTGGAAGGGCACTTCCTCTGCTTGCAGGACTAAATCAACTAATTTCTAGCTTTGGTTTTAGCTAAATCACACTCGTACCAGGAAATTTGCACTTGAGATTCTGTTGCAGCAACAGTCTACTAAGCAGCATTTCTCTCAATATGATGATCCTAGAGGCAGTCGTAGCTGTAAATTATTAATGAGAATTAAGTAAATGGAAAGAAACAAAAAGCATTCTGGTCAAACTCAAAAGATGCTATATAGAAACTTTTGACCTTAGTGAAAGTTTACATACTAGGCTGAACACTGACTGCACATGACTTTACGTGGCAACGAACCATATCTTGAAATGTCCATCAGTTCTTTTTTCTCAGAGCTTCCATTCTGTCTGGATTGTACTGGGGAACAATATGTCACACACAAAGAAAACTTTCCAGGTTTTTGTTCTCAGTAGGCAGCTCCTCACATTTGTTCACTGCTCATGGATGCATGGGTACCTACTTGTTTCAGTACAGCAAGGCACAGGCCAAATGCTTTATCCCCTCAACAAATTCATCCTAAGAATATATGTTCGGCTCACTGAAGTTAGGTTTTTTTTTTGTTGTTTTTTTTTTTTTTTGTTTGGTTTTTTTGGTTTTTTTTTTTCTTAAGGCAACTAGACTGGAAACAGACAGAATATAAATTTATTCATGGAAGTATTTCAAATCTTAACACACATTTTTTAGCTTGATTTACTAGCATACGTCACGACAGTTATGAGTGTATTTTAAATAGAGATACAGTCTGTCTCTGAAGTATATGCCTTGTCAATTGTGGCTGAAAACTCTATGTAATTTTAGAGTGCTTTCTTTTTTATATATTGATATTGCAGTGATATCAGTGCTAACAGATAGATGCACAATTCTCTGAAATATTAGCTAAAACCAAATATACACTGTTGTTCATGTGATACCTGTAAAAGTCCTTGAACGTAATTTTAACTTTATATACCATTCAGGTACAGGCACAATGATTAGTTGAAATGTGTCAGAGCAGATGCAATCAAAGTAAAGTACACGGACAGAAAGAAGGTTGCTGAAAGGATTTGGCATTTTTGAACGAGACTTAAATTTGTTATCTGCACCTCAATATTTTGTGCAGCTGTGGCTTGTAAAGAGCATGTTCTTGTTTATTTAATTAACAGTGCTCATAACATAGTATCTTACATATGAGCAGGTTACTCATTTTGCAGTATCTCTGCTCACAGTGAGTGCATAAGCAAACCCCAGATGTTTTCATTTTGTACAATGTCATACTCAATGAGCACAGAATAGCACAGAAGAACAAACCACTGCCCATCTCTGACCACACTGCAGCTGTGTGTAGCTGTGGTCATATAAAAATGTTCCTGCCATTCAGCATGTGTCAATCTCAAATGCTAACTCAGCTTATTAAAACTTGTTCAAGTGAAAATAGTGCTACAGACTTGTAAGGACATGGTTTCTCCTGGACTAGGTTTCAGTTGTGAGCTGAAGACAATCAGAAGTATGTTGTCTATTTCTGGCCCCATCTATTGATAGAAATTCCTTGCAAGTAATTTTTGTGCTTTTTTCAGAGAGACTATGTTTGAATAATCAATGGAAATTTTACTACTCTTCTTAAGGCTCTGAACCTTGTAAATTAGCCAATGATTGTATAGCTTTGTGTTGCTAGGGTGTTGGCTAGTACAGAGCATAACAATGAGACAGACAAACCCATAGATCACATTGCTGGAGCTTAAATGAGATTCAGATTTTCTGAATGAAATAGCAGCGCTTTTTTTT